>CM060333.1:15518837-15536337 GCA_030674155.1 Stramonita haemastoma
GTGCACAAGCTCAGTCGGTGTCAAACTACAGTGCACAGGTACAACGACAAGAAATCCACTCCCTCATGAAATATACATGTATGCACTTGCAACATTAGATTTCCGCATGTGTGTACATACATGGACATGAAGTGCCAGCACATACAGTGAAACACACAGTCTATATAATATATAAATTTATGAACAATTTGGTGAAACACACAAACATACGACACGTCATTTTAACAACAAAATTTTTTAGGAATACACATTACAGAAACATGCGTGATGTGCTGACAACACAGGCTTACTGAGTTACTCTCAGTTATAAATCACAGTCAACATTAACAATAATTCAACTGAATAAGTGAACATAACACATATTGGCATTGCACAATCTGCAGTCTCTTTTATCATCAAAAAAATGAGTAGAGACTCCATCATGTGTCCTCTGTACACAAATGCTGCCTCCACCCTTGTTTAGTTCTGTACTGACAGGTACTTTATTTTTTTATTATTATTTTTTTTTAATTCTTTTATATCGAGGATAACAGAAAAAGCAATCATGTGCTTTTTTTCATCCGGTCCCCATGTGTATGCAGTTTTGTAAATTTTGTCATCTGTTCCCACCAGCACACGATGGCCTACTCTTACGAAAAGCAGAACAGGATGTAACGTACTGTGACTAGCTGTGTACCCACAGCAAACTAGTGTGGCAGCAACGGAACCGTTCACTAGTGTGGCAGCGATGGAGGGTGGGATAGGGGGGGGTAAAGAATGGCTTTGCTACAGGGCTGAAACACAGGCCAGAGTTTTCTGATGACCTGCTGTCCCGCTCTATTTACTATTCCTTGCTTCCTTCATTTGAACGTTGAAGTGTGCGCAACAGTTTCAAACTCAACTTGTTCCTCACTACATCTTCACTATGTTTTGTATAATTTACTGTATTTTCATCAGGATGTATATAACCACATTCAAACTCATTGATCATCATGAAATAAACTAAAAAACACAAAAATGAATTTCAAGACGGTCTCAGTCTCAGTCAGTTCAACATTTTCCACAAGGCACTTTACTAAACCCTTGCACATGACCTTGACCTTTGGCTACTATAATCATGATAATGGCAGACAAAAAACAGTCACATTATGCAACAATATCACTATTGGTGAACATAGGAACTCTATCTAAGGAACACCAACCAAAAACAAATGATATGAAAAATAAACAGATAACTGACCAAAAAAATATAATATAATTCGTCTTTTCCGGAAGTTGCAAAGAGACATTTTCTTTTTTTTTTAACATACTAATTTACATCATACAACTAAAAAAAATAATTTTTGTGTATTGCTTCTTTCTTGGTTTAAGTAGGATACCTTGATACTTCTGAGATGTTTTCAATAAAAGAAAAGGTATAGATCTATGCAAACAAACAAAAATAGGGAAAAAATCAGATTACAAATGAAAACTTTCAAACTTGTATCTTACCAAGTTCCATACTTACTTATTGTCATCTACCAATGGCATTCTCTCCATACATCAGGACATGGCAATTTGGCAATTCAGGCCTGAAAACAATGTTAACATTTCTTTCAAGTATTTACTTGGCTGGATACAAACTTTATGACCTCCCTTGCATCCTTTAATAGGATCCCCAAACTTAAGGCTCAAAGATTCACTAGGTGCTTATCTTGTCTTATTCATTTTTTTTCCAACATATATTCTAAGCATATTTTCTTTCTCTTTTTATCATCGCCATTTGAGGGCAGCTTCAAAAGGCCACAGGAATATCAAATATTCCTTTGAGTGCAATTGACACTTTTAAATTTTGAAAGGTGTCTTGCTGTAAGGTACCACAGCAGGTGGAGTTTCAATCACTGCTGGGACCTCTGATGAGGGCTCATCCAGGAGCTGAAACTTGAGTCAGGTCAGGCCAAAGGCATGGTTCTTACACAGAAATGGCTACAATGCTGCCACTGAAAGACATTATTCCCTAGAATTTATTTTATTTTTATTTTTTTTATTTTTTTTATTTGAATCTTTGATAAGTCATTTTCAAAATGATTGAGAAGTTGGTACCTGCACTTGTCTTTCCTCACTACTTTTTCCTCAATAATTTCTTTCAAGTATGATTATTTTTGTTTACATCAGTCATCACTGCTACAGTGCTAGGAAAACCTCCACATTCTGATAGATGATTCACAGTATTGATCAGTCATGTGATTTTGTTTTCACTCTGCAAGCAAAACCACCAAATTAGCAATAAGTATTCATAAAAAGTAATGATTCTTTTACATCACTCTGTTTGCAAAACCTCCAAACTTGAGCAAAGCCAATATCTAATCAGTAATCAGTCATGGAGAAGAGCTACCTGTGAAATCTTAGTTCAGTAGTATAATAATTGACAGACAGAAACAGCCAGTAAATTCTCTAACACACACACATGCACACTCACACACACACACACACAATACACATACATACACCTCTATCATAACACAAACTCGAGTCTTGCCCAATATATGATTAATTATTAGTTTATAATTTAATATTCTGTATCAATTTCAGAAAATTCTTTGCCCACAACTTACCTCCTCTAACCCCCCCCCCCCCCCCCCCCTGGTTTTCTACCATTTTCCGATAAGGGACTGTTGGCAGATCTACTCTCTGTGCATGTGGAGTACTTGTGTAGCAAATTTATATACATCACATGTGTACATATATCCTAAAATGGAACTTTCCTTAGACACAGGTCTTCACTCTTATCAAGAAACTTCCAGACAGTGACCTGTAACTTTTGGCATTTGGCATCTTATGCTCTTATGTTATAGGGGCCTAAAACAGCAGCTACATCACTGTCACACACAGTCATGGTGGCCTCTTCTGAATTAATAGTTTGTATTCATGACCTTTCCTTAGGACTTGGGAGTTGCCTTGGTCATGTCTATTCATCAACTAATGGACCACACTACCACTATCAGCCACATAGATCTGCGTTATGCACCGTAGATTTCTCTTCATGGGTGTCTTGATGGAGAAGGGAACTCTTGGCGATGAGAGTTATCCTGTGCCAGGGGTGGGGTGGGTCCCTTGCGTGCATGACAATGTTCGTTTTGTCTTTCCTTTGAAGTTTATGTCCTTTCATGTCAGCTAGAGCAGCTCACACTTCTTTCAGAAATCAGTGTGAATTTGGCCGATGCCGACTGGGTTCAATTCCTAATTCTTTTTTTCATTTTCAGGAAGTGATGTTTAATAATTAAACTAAGCCAACTAATAGAACTATTGAACAAGAGTACCATTGGGCGAGACAAACTTCATAATCGACAAGCTAAAATGGTGATCTACCTTCCACAATGCATCTGCAAACTGCATTTTATCTATTCATGTTCGCAGAAAGTACCGATTATAATTTTTGTGTACTTTACTGTCAGCACTGTCTCCCACCTGCAGCTGTCCGAACACAAACACAGTGGTGTCACGTGACCACATTTTTGTGGGCAGTAGAGGGTGTAGGCTCAACGTAGTGGTCTCCCTAACAAAACCGGTGTCAGATAGCAAAAGCCCGGTCCTAATCAAGACGAAACCCAGACATAATTTGATGAACAGTTATGATATTCTGTTATTAATTTTCTGCTTTGGTGGGGGTCTCCTGTATGAGATGATAAAATCCAACATCTATGTATACACTAATGTGGTACGTGATGAAGGATCCATGACTAAAAGAGAGTTGCCTGGGCCCAGCTAAATCACATTGACTATGTAATTTGTTGTTGTTGTTGTTGCTGATAATCAAGTCAAGTCAGCATGATCTTTATTGAGGGTAAAGGATTAAGTTTACAAACTTTTTTTCATCCTGCCCTCACAGAAAATCAAGAAAATTGACTTCTAAAGCATTCAACAGGCAAATATCAACCAATGTTGAAAAAAAACAAAAACACTAAAATAATCCAAAATAATGAATCCATTCACATACAGGGGAAAAAACACCAGCAAATCAACAACAGTCATCTTCCCCAGTTGGGAGTCAATGGACTGTTCATCAGTTTCTTATAGGTATGTGGATTGTATGACAAATGGTTTCCCTGTCAGTTGGGTCATTCTGTGATGTTAGGGATAGCCTAGTGGTCAGAACATTGCGCGTGCAATTTGACCCCCGGGTTCGATTCCCGTTCGAGGGGATTTTCCCCTGGAGTTAACATCAGTGCTGACTCCACTCTCCCCAAAAGTCTTTCGGATGAGACTATAAACCGAGGCCCCGTGTGGGAACGCACGCATAACATTTTGGGCACACGTTAAATCCTGTTCCGCTTTTCGTAAAAAGTAGGCCATCGTGTGCCGGTGGGAACAGATGACATTTACAAAACGACATGCACACAGGGGGGGGGGGGGGGGGGGGAAGCTGGGTGTAAAAAAAGAAAAAGAAAAAACATTAGTGCCTATACCATTATCCTCAAAATAAAACAATGGGGGGGGGGGGGGGGGGGGGGGGGGGGGACATAAATACCTCTCCCTCTCCTTTCTTCCACAGTTGGCAGCAGAATAATTTTAGTCAAACCAAGGGGTCTCAGTTTAAGTTGACCATAGTGGCCTAGTTTTCTTTTTTCTGACTACACTGAACACTGAACGCTGAAATGATTTTTGTACTTCGGCCTTTGGCCACAATACAATTCAAATAGAAGAAGAAATATGACTTCGTGTGAACTAACTGTGTACTAGTGTGTTGTACTTGAACATTACTCTTTTTTTCTTTCTTTTTTATTCTTTTATTTTGTGGATAATGGAAGTAGGTCTAAACCGTGAGGTTCTGGGTTCTATTCCCAGCCTTTCCCTTTCTTCCCAGTTGACAAGAAAATCGAACCGAATGTCAACTCATTTTGTCAGTTTTGTCATCCGTTCCCACGGCACACAATGGCCTACTCTGCCGAAAAGCGGAAGGGGTTTTAACGTGTGCGCAAGAGTTCTGCGTGCGTTCGCACACCGGACCTCAGTTTTATAGTCTCATCCGAGGGACATTTGGAGTGAGTGGAGTGGGCACTAATCTTAATTCCAGAGGAAAAATCCTCTTGAACGAGATTCGAACCCTGGTCAGCAGATCATGAGTGCATCAGCTTAACCACAAGGCTATCCCGCCCCTCCCGTTAAAAAGAGAGTAGAGAGAGGAGAGAAGAGAGGAGAGAGAGAGAGGAGAGAGAGGAGGGGAAGAGAGAGAGAGGGTTGTTGAAGACTAGTGATTATTTGTGTGAATTTGGGTTAATATGCAATAGGCCTAGGCCATATAACAGAAGGTCGAAGGTCATGAAAATTGGTTCGACTTCCGCCACATTTTTGCGTGTTATGGTGCAATTCTCTTGTGGATTTTCGCTAGTAATTTCTGTTTTCTCATCACAGTCAATAATATAGTGAGTATTGGGGACTGGGGGAAAAGTTGTTGCACCATTAGGTGACAGCTCAGCTGACGGGGAACCCATATATATAGCGTTTATAGAGTACATGTGTGTCTAAAGTTGTAATACACGTACGATTTGACTTTCCTTTCAAACGAAGGCTCTCAAGAAAAAGGCTGTGAGTTTGTTTTGGGTGCATAGAAGATATAATAATAACTTAATAAGGCTACGAAGAGGAAAGTGGTGTCACTATTGGTACTCTTTACACTTTGTTATAGTTTTACAACTCTGCTGTTAGTGTTACTTGTTACATTAACTAAGGTTACATTTACAGTGTGATTGTCAGTATTTTTCTTCAGTTTTTTTTTTTTAAATCTTGATCATCCAAGTATTTGAAGTAATCTTAATTATCCAAGCTTCTAAATGCAAAATGTAACTGTTCTCCATACATTTATGTATTACCGTTTTAATACTTATATATTGTGTTTTAAACTTGCCCCAAGCATATTACTGAATTTAAATTAGTATTGCTAGGACAGTAGCAGTAGTATGACTGTATTCCTTGTACAGTAATGTATAAGGAGTGTGCCCTCTGGCTCTACTGCCAGTGACATGTTAGAACTTAAAATTTATTTCCTTTAAAAAAAAATCAAAGTTTGGGTTTGGGGTCTTTTGTTTGTCAGTTGTTCTTGTCATTTTTTTGTCAGTTATGTTTGGGTGGGTTTGTTTTTTTTGTTTTAGTTTGTTTTTTTTTTGTTTGGTTTGGGTTTTTTTTTGTTCTTTTGTTGTGTGTTTTTTTTGTGGGGGGTCCTTGCTGGAGTTAACACTATAATTAGTATTTATATCATAATGACACTTGAAATTGTGATACTGATAAAAAGTCACAAGACCAAAATTTTTATTGAGATGAAAATTCCTTACACATTCTTGCTATTTCCTAGTCTTTGCTCTTAAACTTGACCATCTACCGTTGAAGGTTATTCCATTAAACTTGAAAGGAAGATCAGGCGGGTCATTAGAGTGAGGCATACAATTACAATACACTGAGGGTGAATATATCAATACAGTTTCTTCTCAATAGTCTGAGGTAATACTAATACCAATAGTAATAGTAACACTGATAGTCTCATTCAAAACCGTTCAGCAGGTAATACATAGTAGTCACGTAATTGTTAATTCATTGTAATAACCAAAAGAATTATATATACATAAATAAAATATAAAACTGTGTTTAACATTCAATATATCATGGTTACAGATGGTTTTTGTTTTAATACTTCTAGTGATTATTGATATGACTGTGTGTACGTAGTGTGAGTCAGGAAACACCATCACCTGCAAAGAAAGCGTCACTAGGATGCATACGCCTACAGAAACAACTGATGTTTGCCATATTGCTTAAAATTAATGTTTATGATATAAGTTTGTTCATTGTGATTTAGTCGTTTTCTTTATTTCTTTTCAGAGTTCAACACAATGCAGTTGTTCGTTCATTCACTGCAGACGCACACTCTTGATGTGCAGGGCACTGAGACTGTTGAAGATGTCAAGGTTTGTAGTGTTTATGATTATGTATATTACATACTTAAAGTATAACTGTTAGACTATATTTTCTTGTAATTGTGGCTTCAGCAGAAAAAAGGTATTATATTGTGATTTATTTGTCTATTCGCAGTAATAGTCTTAGTAGTTAGTCTATTAGTATTACAGAGCAAAAGGAGACAAGGCATATGATCTTTCAAGTGTATTATTGTATTGCTATTTTAACATTTGCATTTTTATTATGATTGAGCAAAAAGGGGTGACATGATTTAAGAAATAAATTTATTTACTGCTAGTTAAAGATTTTGTCATGTTGTAAGCTGTATCCTGTACTAATAATATATTAAATAGAGTGAAAGAAGATGACAGATTTTAGAATATCAGTGTTATTTAACTATTCAGGCTATTGCATTTGCAGTCAGTGATACAAAAAAAGCTCAAAAAAGATTATGTGATTTGAAAGATGTGTTTTGCTGTTTAAGTCCTTTTGCAGTCTGTAATAAATAGATAGAGCAAAAGAAGATGACATGATTTTAAACTGTTGTATTAAAAAATAAGATTTCATCTATTTCATTTTCAGACTGTGTAGAACAAAGGGAGGCGACTTGGTTTTAGAAAATGTATCATTGCTATTTAACCCTGTTGCTGGCTGTGATATAGTAGAAGAAGGCTTTTGAAAACAGATTGCTGTGTCATTGGTTTTCAGGCTCTGGTAGAGCAAAAGGAGGGCCTGTCAGCGAGGAACTGGCGGTGTTCTGTGCAGGCAAACCATTGGAGGATGGCGCCCTGCTGGCGCTCTGGAGAACATGGCCACCCTGAAAGGTGGAGCTCCGCATGTTGGGAGGTCGGTGCTGCTGTGGGACTTTTTTTTGGGGGGGGGGGGGGGGGGTCTCAATACTGCCAATGGTCTCAATGGCTGCCTGTAAAGTTTATTTTCCAAAAGTTGATAATTGAAAAAAAAAAAACTCATCTTTTGTTGTCTTTTCATTGGTCAAATATGTGGTCTGGATTTTTTTTTTTTCGAAACAACAGTGGACCACCTCTCCTTAAAACTGGCAAAAAGGGGTGGATAAGTTCTTGTACAGCAAGGACTTCAATGCTGGAATGGCAGCCATTTCTGATTCCAAATCGTTTTTACAATAAGATTAATTTATTTTTTATGACATTTCTCTTGAAGCACAGGTTGCTATAAAAATGTTTAAAGATGGTTGACAAAGGAAAAAATAAAAAGAGAATGAAACCCCTGAGAAGTGAAAATTAATTTCAAAACTGTTACTTGTAGGTTTTTTTTCTCTTGGAATGAACTTACTCCAACTACTGTTTGCCTTTGGACAATTTTGTTTCTTCAGTTTTGAAACTGATTTTTTTATAAAGTGGGCCTCAATTTTTCATGCTTTTTTTTTTAAAACAAAAAATCAAGAGTCACTCACAAACTTTTAGTTGAGCAAAGTTGCTGAATATAGAAGTAAGGTACTGTATATACATCACACATGTATTTGTTAAAGGATCTTGCTGAGCTTTTTTTTCTGTATGTGTTCATTCCAAAGCATTAGTGATTTGAAAATGCACAAAAACTGCAAAAAAAAAAAGGGACAAAAAGTCTCGAAAGTAATGCAGTTTTTGTTGAAATGCAAAATTTATTCATTACTTACATATGGAAAAAAAACCCAAAAAACCTGTTTTGTGAAAGAGAGATTGTGTGGAATAATGTAGACATTAAGTGTCAGAAATGCAAAAATTCCAAATTACAAAATATCATGATTTTGACTGCTGTGTCTAGCCACAACTTGATTGGTACACTACAGAGGGGTGAGTATATTCTTAATCTCAGAAGAAAGGGACCACTCCTTATTTATCATTGAAGACTAATGGACCAGAAATTACCAAGCCTTTTTTTTTTTCAAGGGGTGGAATTGGTCTTAAATAGTGCAGGCAGTTGGAGGGAAATGAAAGTAATTAAAAAACATGTGCCTGTGAAAGGCAATGAACCCCCCCCCCCCTTGTCATACCCTTGAATGTAGCCCCAAAGGTATCTATTATACATACTGGGTGCTCTGTGATTGATGTACAATTGTTGAAGGTAATTTTTTCCTCCACAGACAGTTTTTGGGAGGGGGAAGAGAAATTTTGATACAAATCAGAAAATGTCTTCCTTGCATGTCTCGTGTTACAACATGTCATCATCATCTTTTTTGTGTTGTTCTGTATGTTAGAGGAAAAGTGCACAATGTCACAACATGTCATCATCTTTTTTTATGTTGCTGTGTTACAGGAAAAGTTCACGGTTCCCTGGCTCGTGCCGGTAAAGTGAGAGGCCAGACACCCAAGGTAAATGAGTGAACAGTATTAGTAAAGAAAACTGGTTTCACACACCCTCACTTAAACATGTGAAGGCAGTCATATAACTCTGCTTTTTTGTTTGCTTGCTTGTTTTTAGTATCCCCCAAGTAAAAACAAACTGAAACATAACAGACACAACAGATGAACATATATATATTTTTTTTTAAATTGCAAAAAGATGTTTTGTGAGAGGTTTCTAAAAGTTGAATTTAAACAGTGAACATCTGTTAGTGTGGGGTGACCCAGTTGGGGTTGCTGTTGCTGTTGGTAACATTAGTGCTGACTCCTCTCCCCCAAAAGTCCTTCGGATGAGACATGAACTGAGGGCCCATGTGCGAACACATGCAAAACATCTTGATTACATATTAAAAACCCATTCCACTTTTCGGAAGAAAGGGCCATTTTGTGCTAGTAGGAATGGATGACAAAATGTAAAAAAAAAATATTAAAAAATAAAAAAAAAAAGTGCCCAGATTAAGCATTTATGGCTCTGTCTTATTTGCTTGCAAACAGGCTTGATAAAAGTTTATTGTAAAAAAAGGTCAGGGCTTGTAAAGTAATAGCTATCTTGACTAGAATGAAAAGGAGCGAATGCACAAAAAACGATGGTTTTGTAAAAAAAATGTTACAGAAATTTGACATTGTCATATTTTATAATAATGATAAGATGTGGAATTTTTTAGTGCTGTATCTTGTAAAGCAAACAAAAAATATCTATAGACCGACCATGTCAGTTAAGATATTAAAATACCACCATTCCCCTTTTGCTCTGGCAGTTCAAAGTCGTTTTATATGTATTTTTTGCAAGTGGAGTTGAGAATGAGGAATCTTATGATCCCCCTCAAGTTTTTATGAAGTAAGGCCAATGTGTACGTATCCATTCTCATTTCAGCCTTGGCTTCAAAGGCTTAACCCTCTTGCATTCAGATTCTCTGAATACAAACTGCCCCTAGATTTCGCATTCCATCACGAAATCAGGTCAGGCACACAAGCTCGCTGGCCTTTTCCTCCTTCTAAGCACATACCAGCAGCTATGATTACTTCCAGACTCTCAACAGGGTTTTTTCTTCTAGCCTGATAGAGCTTTGACATGTGGTAGCAATTAGTGAAGGTCACAGCGTGATGGAAATCTACTGTGTGTAAATCCCTGTTCGGGACTGGGGGGGGGGGGGTAATTATTCAATCCCGGCAAATCCCAGTTCGGGACTAAGAGGGTTAATGTTGGATTGTAACTTCTTACTTGTCTTGGGCATAAAATGTTCCATTTATTTTTCTCTCATTTTGTATTTGAGACCCGGGTTCGAGTCCGGTCAAGGAAATTTTTCTCCTGGAGTTAACATAGTACTGACTCCTCTCACCAAAAGTCCTTTGGATGAGACTTTAAACCGAGGCCCCGTGTGCGAACCACGCAGAACATCTTGCGCACACTTAAATCCTGTTCTGCTTTTTGTAAGAGTAGGCCATCGTTGCCGTGGGAACAGATGACAATATTTACAAAACTGCATACACACGGGGACCAGATGAAAAAAACCACACGATTGCTGATATAAAAGATTAGATATAAAATAAAAGAATAAATATAATATAATATATATATGTGTGTGTGTGTGGGTTTAGGTGGAGGCTCAGGAGAAGAAGAAGAAGAAGACGGGGCGTGCCAAGCGACGCATTCAGTACAACCGGCGCTTTGTCAATGTGGTGACCACCTTCGGCCGCAAGAAGGGCCCCAACGCCCGCTCCTAAAAGTGTCGCGCTGTCACCACACCGACACACAGGATGAAAGGAAAACACATTGAAAGACATTTGATATCAATGCTGTTTGTGTAAAAGCAGCACCCAAATCAAACCCCCCCCCCCCAAATTTTTTTTTTTTCAATGAATAAATGATGAAGAAGTGAATGTGTTTTTGCATGTGTTTGGAGGGGTAGGAGAATGAAGTGGATCGGTGGTCTAGGAGGTAACATGCCTGCCTAAACAGCAAAAGTTCACGTCGGAGTGTGCGATGGTTCGAATCCCGTTTGGGCCCAAAACTTTTCCCCATCCATTAGACCATGAGTGGTGGTCTGGGCGCTAGTCTTTCAGATGAGATGATAAACTGAGGTCCCGTGTGTTACACATCTTTATTTGGCGCACTTAAAAGAACCCACGGCAACAAGCGGGTTGTCTTTAGCAAAATTCTGTAGATAAAAGCCACTCTGATACTAGGGAAACAAATGCAGTTGCAGACAGGAAAAAGAAGAAAAAAATAATGGGTAGGTGCTGCACTTGTGGCGACGCGCTCTCCCCAGGGAGAGCAGCTCGAATTTCACACAGAGAAATCTGCTGTGACATAAAGTGGTATAAAATAAAGTACCTGCATCATCATGCAAAAGCATGGATGAATTGGTGGTCTAGAGGTAATGCACCTGCCTAGAAAGTCCAGGTTCCAAATGTGTGCTGGTTCGAACCCTGTTTCTGCCTGAAACTTTTACCCCTTTCACTAGACTAGACCGTAAGTGATTGTCCGGGTGCTAGTTTTTCAGATGAGACAATAAACTGAAGTTCTGTGCGGAACATGCATTTAGTGCCTGGAAAAGAACCCACAGTAACAAGAGAGTTGTCCCTGGCAAAATTCTGTGCAAAAGAGCCACTCTGATAGGGAAATGAATATAATCACATGCAGATGGAAAAAGAAAAAAATAATAGGTGGTGCTGCTCCTCTGGCGACACACTGTCTCCGGGGAGAACAGCCTGAATTCCGCACAGAAAATTCTGCAGTGACTTAAAGTGGTGTACAATACAGTACATTATGTGCCTCCTCATACATAAGCAGTATGTCCACTGCTGGGTGTAAATATGCACATCTGGTTTGTTCCTTTTTCAGTCCTTATCTCTTCACTGACTGCCTGTCTCACAAAGTGAAGTGTAAGATGGGTGCCCTCTGTTTTAAACGTCTCCACAATAGTCTAAAATGTCAGTCAGTCGGACAGTAGTGTGATCATCTGGATGGGCAAAGTGACAGTTTTTGTCCCCATGAATACTAGGAGAGCTGTTTACAGTGGTGGCCAGTGAGTTTGTGGAAGTTATTATGAATATATCAAGGGTTTGTTTGTCCATGAAAATATTGAACAAACCGGATTTTTTAGAGTGCACAGGTCTGCAAATATCAGATGTAGAAAACTTAAATAGAGATTGTAGGCTAATGGTGAAAACTCACACACACAACCACACACACACACACACACATACAGGCACCCACACACGCAGAGCACATGTGAAAGCTTCAATTGTAGGCAGCATTTTTGCAGATTAGTTTATTCTCGGTGTTCGTGGTATTTGAACAGCCTGTACAGATTTTATTATACAGACATAGAATGATATCTAAGTAAAGTTTCTGTTTTCTTTGTTTATGGCCTAATAAATGCTGAAAAAGTGTTTCTGTTTATTTTACTTTTTAAACTCGGTTCTTTCTTGATGCAGTCTTAAACCATATGAGGATTTTTAGTGTGCACACTTTAGGAAGAAATAGTTCATACCTCACTCATACCATAATCCCTATAGCTAAATGGGGTTTGTTTTTGTCTGGGTTTTTTCCTGTTTCCTCATCTTTTATGACATCCCTGTCCTGCTGCTCCCACGCCATTCATTTCAATCTCTCTGCCCCCAGCCATACCCAGATTTGTTATGTCGCATACTCAGGGTCAGAAGTTCACAAAGAGTCTTATCAATGTCAGGCCGCTGTGGGGTCACCAGCCAGAGGGGTCCTGCATGACTGCTGGGTCACTTTGATGGTGATCAGTGGTGCCTCTTCTGAGCTAACACACACAGGACACCTTTTCCGTTTCTGATGACAATAACAGCTTAGTCATGAAACCAGACTGAGGGAGATGCCCATATTTTTGGGGTGGTCACCACCACAACGTCCCTTCAACGACAATCGCCCATGAACCTCAAATCTGGAAGGCTTTCACACAGACTTGTCACAGAAATGTGAGGGAAACCAAAGACAAGGTCACCATGAGACCAGAGCAGAAGGGGCCCACCAAATCAGAGTAAATAAGCGTTTTCTTTTATTGCATGATGGTCATGATGATAAGTCTGAAGTGATGTAATGATACTGCTATGGAAGTGCATATATGCCTTGAGACTTGACTTGACTCTACGTTTCCTATCATAATGTATCCTGGCCTCAACTGGATGAGAAATAAAGACACCTGCAACGTTGGTCAGGTAATTGGGGTAACACTCTCAAAATCACCTCTTAAAGGGAACAAAGCTCAGCAGTGTGGTCCCAGTCTTCTCGATGAGCCCGTAGCAAATTGGCTATGGGTAGGAGCCAGAGTCCGAAAAATCCCTGTGGGACTTGAACCTGCAACATTCAGCCTGTGACCCAAGGCAGAAATCACTGCACCATAGCGGCTGGTCTTATCTGTGGAATATTTTTTTCGTTTGTTTGTAAATGTAATAAAGGAGGAAGAAAAAGAGGCAGAGCAAGGAAGAGATGGCAGGACAACATAGATCTGCGAATGGACAGGCCTAGAACTCAACAAAACTTTGAAAAGGCAGAGCAGAGATAAGAATGGAGGGAACTGGCTGTCAAGTCTTCAGGTGTGCCCCCATAGTCGCCAGGTTGTCTCAAATGGGCATAGTTGCGTCATGATTTTATTTGGGTAGTCTATATCCAAGGGCGATTGGCTTTTAGACACTTTTTTCAGGTTACATTTGACGTTATGAACTTCCCAACTATATTCCCTGACCCTAGTGGTCTAAAAAAAAACAGGGAGAAAGTTCATCGGTGAGCTAGTTAACAGTTAACGCTCTGCAGAAAGCTTTCGTTTTGTTGTACAGTATGGTTGTGTTAGTTGTACATGTGAATGGGGTTAGAAAAGCCCAGTGGTCAGAGCCTTGAGCTTGCGATCTGATGATGTGGGTTTTGAGCCACCCCAGAGACGCCCTTCAAGAGAAACACCCCCCTCCCCCCCCCCTAGAGTTAATATAAGTACCAACTCCGTTTCCTTGAGAGATCCTTCCAATGATAATATTATAAACCAAAGTCCCATGTGCAAACACATGCAGAACATCTTGCGCACACATCAAATCTGTCCTAACTTTCGTAAGAGGCCATTGCATACTAGTAGGAACGGATGACAAAACTAGATAAATAAATGGACATTGATGTCATGTTTAGACATTATCCACAAGGTTGGAATGTAGCTGCCTGAATAAGGGGGGGGGGGGGGGGGGGAACAAACTAAAAACGGTCACATACACCGTCTCACTATGAGAGGTGAACCTCGCAACTCTAGCTGACAACACCACCCCCCCCCCCCCTCCTCCCGTCCAAAATAAACCCAAACAAACAAAGAGCAAAACCTAAACCATTTTACCTATATATATACATATATTTTATACATATGTTCTAAGCATATTTTCTTTCTCTTTTTATCATCGTCTTTTGAGGGCGGCTTTAAAAGGCCTCAGGAATATCAAATATTCCTTTGAATGCAAGTGACACTTAAATTCTGAAAAGTGTCTTGCTGTAAGGTACCACAGCAGATGGAGTTTCAATCACGCCGGGACCTCTGATGAGGGCTCGTCCAGGAGCCGAAACTCAGTCAGGTCAGGCCAAAGGCATGGTTCTTACACAAAAATGCCTACAATGCTGCCACTGAAAGACATTATTCCCTAGAATTTATTTTCATTTTAATTTTTTTTTATATTGAATTTTTGTTAAAGTCATTTTCAAAATGATCGAGAAGTTGGTACCTGCACTTGTTTTTCCTCCACTACTTTTTCCTCAATAAAACCATTTTACCTAGTAACAAAGGAATGTGAGAAAAAAAACATGACCATGAAAAGGAAGTCTAATTAATGAAAAGTAAACCGTGTCTTTCTGTACCCCTCTCAGTCAGTTCTTGCTACAAGCTGTGACAACTGCATGGTTGTGATTAAAATAGCCTACCTGGAAAATCCTAAAGCAACTGTTCTGATATTATTTCATCTGGGTTCCACCTGTGTGCTACCCTTACAAAGCCAACATTTCATGCATCGTTTCAAGATCTGTTTGTATCCAGCTCTGATGCGGGAATTGCCCCAGACGTACAGCAGAGGGTTGAGAACAGTGTCCAGGTGCCCTAGCAGTAAACAGGCCACTTTCCATGTGGGGGACGCGCCGTTAGACTGGTTCAGCTTGTTTAAACTGAAGTTGGGCAGGATGGAGAAGAAATAGATCAAAGTGACGACGAAAAGGGATTGTGCAAAACGCCTTTCATACCAGAATTTCTTTTGGTCAGCCATGTCCACAGAAGAATCGGAGGAAAAAACGTCTAGCGATTGTTTGCATTTGAAGATACGTCTTGCCATGTGTGCTGGTAGTGATTTGGATTCTTCCTCTTTGTCTTTTTCAGGCCTGACGTCTTTGTGGCTGAGAGTCCACTCGTTAGTGCCTGTTAGTGGTGTTAGACTCCGGTACACTGAATGAACTCGCCAGTGTGAGGGTCCCACCATTGGTTTTGGTCCTATAGCTGCATTTTGATACCACATCGTTGGTGATTTCACTGTCAGTGACTTCCATAATGGCAGACAGTTTTCTGATGGCATACAGAAGCGGCATGTTCCTAATGGAAGGCACTGCACCTCTTTTCCGAATCTGTCCGCCTTGAGAAGCCGATGCCACAAGGGACTCGATTCTCCAGACAGCCCCTTCCTTGGACAGTCTATAGAAGATGGCGATGTAACAGCAGATAATGACCAATATCATGATGCCGAATGCTACTCTTCCAGCGATGCGAAGCGGCTTGGAGTCCTCTGTACGCATGGAGCACAAGAACAGATACGGTATGTATTCATACTGGCCCCAGCCCACAAGAGGCATTGAAGCCCAAAGGGTGGCTAGTGTCCACTGAGCTGAAAAGAAGCCACAAGATAATAATATTATACACCATCTGTCTATGATTAGTCACTGTTCAGTTGCGATTAGGGCACAAGAAAAAGAGTCTACACTATCTGTCTGTTGCTAGATTTACGGCTGAAAAGGAAACAACGCAAGGCCATTAGTCAATAGTCTCTTTGTGGTACCCTTCTGTGACTGAAAAGGAGATTTAACAACGATTATCATAATACAGTCTCTCTGTTTGAAGTCTACAGCAGAACAGAAAATTTTCAATTGTACACCTTCTGACTTTCACAAATCTGTCCAAAGGCAAGGATTTGGACAATTACCACCAATTTGCATGTGTGCCAAATATATTCTGAGAAACAGAACGACTGAAATTTTCATTTCAGAGGAAGCAGAGGTAAAATCAGACTTACATTTCCCTAAAAGAGCGAAAGATGTATCTTCTTTAATGCCCATTAATACATATGTGTCTGATCTTGTCGAAAACTCTGAGGTCAATCAACAGACAATGGACAAACAAAAGGCAATCTTACCTTGCCCAGTGTGGGAGATGAATAGTGCCCACTTTGACATAAAAGTAACTAGTGTGAAAAAGACTGAGAATCAGAATATTATTGTTTCTGATGTTCAATCTCACATCTATCAAAAGTATTTTCATCATTCACAAATTTATACAGATGGATCACGCGTGGATAATCAAGTAACAGGTTCAGCTTTTGTCATACGAACATTAAAAGTTGAAAAATCCTTTTCCGTTGGAAACATCACTCGATATTTAGGCCTACAGCAGAACTCGTAGCAATTTTGATGGCTCTAAATTACATTCTTGATATGCCATCATGTATATTATTTAGGATCCTTCTTTGTGTTGATTCTAAATCGGTATTGTATCCTTTAAAATCTTTAAAATCCTTTAAAAAATTTTTTCTAAAAAAATTGCACTAGAGATAAGACATGTCATACACCTTTTAACCTTAAAGGGTGTAAGTGTACTTTTTGCTGGGTGCCTTCACATAGTGGATTCTTCCCAAATGAATGGGCTGATAGAGCTGCTAAAAGAGGTGCAGAGCATGGACGGGAATCAGAAGAGTTGCGTGTGCCTTAATTATCGTTACAACTTATTAGAACAAACATCACAGAGAAAGGTCACAGAAATGTATTGTCTAAAAGAAAGATTTTAAAACAGATCTGTAATCAATGCCAACACTGTAAGAGTCTGAACCATTCTAAGACTTGCACAAATATTTTCAAAGCAAGGAGAGTAAATAGCTTGTTTTTATAGATTGAAACTTAATGCATGTATCACCAAATTCTGTTTGTTTGGTGAGAATATCACTAACACTCATTATAATAATTATTTGAATGCAAGAGTACA
>CM060333.1:15538837-15541337 GCA_030674155.1 Stramonita haemastoma
CTTGGATGGGTGACCGTTTGCGCGCCTTGGCTTCAGTACAGTCCCCCAGTTCACCCAGCTGTAAATGGATTCCTGCCCCCTTAGGCCGCGGCCATAGTGAACCCGTCATTTTGACGCCGTCAAAACGACGGGCCGGGTGAAAAATGCTGCCCGGCTGAATTACTCTGTGGCGTCACTGAAAACGGCTGTGCGTGGCCATAGTAGACCCGGCCCGGCCCGTTCTTTTTAACCCGTCGTTTTGACGTTCGCGCAACACGTCCGTTTGCCGGGTCGACGGAAAGGAAAATAATCAAGAAAAATTTGTTTATGGTGCTTCAAAAATTCTGACCACACAAACTAGTAAATTAACCTTTCCCGATTACATTCCAATGGTTTTGATAAAAGTTTTGGGGGGAGATTTTATGTAAAAACACTTTTTATGTCGAACTATTTTCTGTCGATTTGCGTCACCGCGGCAGCCTCATTTTTGCGTCACTCGCAGTCTCGGGGTGACCATATTGTCAGAAAGAGACGAGCCGGGTTGACTATGGCCGCTTTGACGGATCCGTTCTCCCGTCAAAGAGACGGCCGTCAAAACAACGGGACGGGCCGGGTTTACTATGGCCGTAGCCTTAAGGGTCAGGGAAGGTGAAGCAGCGAGGGAGAGGAGATGGGCGCCGCCCTCAATATGCTGGCCCCTGGAGAAGCTGAGGTCTCTAATGCCTCGCTCCCCTACGACCACATTGGTTATGTGATACCTTTATCTTTACTATTTACTTATTTATTTATTCTTTTGTTTCTTCATATATTCTTTTATTTCGAGGATAATGGGATAAACATTGATGTGCTCTTTTACACCTAGTCCCCGTGTGTAGCCTATACAGTTTTGGAACTTTTGTCATCCGTTCCCACTCACACAATGTCATACTATTCCGAAAAGCGGAACAGGTTTTAACGTGTTGAGCAAGATGTTCAACATTCTGATCACTTGGTTCGTACGCGTAACATTGAGAGTATTTAATGATACTATTTATGTGATCCTTTGGGAAACTATATCCTAGATCTAGCACTGACAGATTCATAGAGAAGCAGGTTGGTTGCTAACAACATGAAATACTGTACTTTTCCAGAGGTCATTGTGCAATAAAAAAAAATTTTTAAAAACCAAACAAACCCCAAAACAAAGCACATCAACAACTGAACAAACATTGCCAGGAGGTCAATGCTACTTCTCTTAGAGATATGTAACTGTAAAATATTCACAATAATATGACTGATAAGCAGACGATATGCTTGGATTTATTTTTTCATTTATCAATGGGAATAAATGTATGCCTATCCTGTGTTTGACAAATGCCAAAATGGCTGGCTGGTGTTTTAATTTTTTTTTTCTAGACTCCATTCAACATTTAGTCTACTGCTGTACCCAGAACTCACCTTGTTCACGGGCTCCTCTGACTATTTCAAAGTGTTATTATTGATAGGTAATACCATTCCTGCAAGCTGGAAAAAGGATATTAGTGATCAGCGTTCCGAATTGGTTTCTATTCCACTGGAGAAATTTGTCATTGTCTCTACCTCTCAGACACTGACGTATTTTAGCTGACAGACACTGATTGAGATGACGTCACACGTTTTGTGACGATAGCCTAAATATGCGCCACAATGCTGTGACTTGTTCATCGTTATTATTTTTATGTGACGATGCCATAGCCAATTGGTTAAGATTGCTGGAGTTAAATCCATATGGGTCCATGAACATCGTGGGTTTGAATTTCGGTGGTGTCAGGTGAATTATAGGTGGGGATTTTTAGGTGAGAGAGAGAGAGAGAGAGAGAGAGAGAGAGAGAGGAGAGAGAGAGAGAGAGAGAGAGAGAGAGAGAGAGAGAGAGAGTTTTATTAAGGGAAGAGAATAAGCACACATAATGGCTTTTTTACATCCAGCCCTCAGTCAAAGAAAATCATAGCAATGAAAACTAATTGACAAGCAAATTTTGAAAACATAAAAAACCCAGAAAACTAACATAAACAATCGTTGTAACATCATAGAAATGCATGTCAAAATGGAGATCTTGCAAGGAAAAAAAATGAAGGAAATGAGCACATAGGAAAAAAATCTGAGAGAAAAATTGAAGAAAAAAAAGATATAACCTACAGAAATTGTATTGGGTATGGAGAAAGAGAAAAAAAAATGGGAGAGAGGGAAAGAGAGAAGGGGGGAGGGGGGAGGCAGGCAGCCAAGATAGATTGAGGAATTGAGGATGTAATGCCAGACAAGAGAAGATATGTGAATGTGCCTGTATATTCATTCATTAGAATCAAATGACTGCAATGTTTGGGTTATTATCCAGCTAAGACTGACCACTTGGCTGGATACAAACTTTATGACCTCCCTTGCATCCTTTGATAGGATCCCCAAACTTTAGACACAAAGATTCACTAGATACTTATTTTCTCTTATTTAACTTTTTCAACATATATTCTAAGCATATTTTCTCTCTCTTTTTATCTTCGTCTTTTG
>CM060333.1:15548837-15567715 GCA_030674155.1 Stramonita haemastoma
CACAAATAGGCCGTACGTACGCGCGTACTAAACATGTATAGAAATGAGATGCAATAACACCCACATAGAAACATAACGCTAATCACCAACTAGAAATGAGTGCTTAACATAACCAACCAAACCACTTTATGCTCACAGGAATGCATCAGAGAAGCGACATACAGGATCTTCAGCCTTTCAAGAAAAGAAGAGAAGGCTACCCTGCACATCCACAGACAGACATTACTCAGTGACCGCGTCTACCTTGGGGTGACCTTTGACCGGCGGCTAACTCAGCAGCAGAAGACCACAGGAGCAGAAGCCAAGCACGACTTCCTCTCACGAGAGAAACGACCCAACCAACATCTTGCAGCTGTGGATGCCAGTGCAATGTGACGTGCCACTGCAAGAAAAATCTCATGGTGAGTATGATCAAGTTTTTGTGTGTGTAGATATTCGGATATTTGGTGTCATGTGAATTTTGGGGTATGTTTTTTTCATTCTTGGGCTAGAGCTCCGAAGATTCACCTATGATGAGATTTTGCGTATGTGACCGTACTCATCTCGGAGGTAGCCACATTTCGACTTCGGGGATGTATGCTGGGTATGTAACCCACTGAACGTTAACATGAATTATGGGATCTTTCACAGGCATGTTTGATCTTCTGCAGGTGTATGTGCACAAAGGGAATTAAGGCACTGGCAGGTTTGCACTTGAGTTGACCTGGAGGGTTGTACATTTTCGGACTCTTATTTCACCAGATACCACCCTGTTTTGAACCCACAATTTCATGGACGAAAATAATCTTCAAAACAGGTGTCACGAGGAACGAAGTGAAGTAGATATGTCATTTTACTGGTTTTTGTTTTCTTATTGGCTGTGTTGGATATTAGAAGGGATTATTAGGCTTTGAACTTGAATGCTACTGAGCCACTGAACTGTCACAGCCCTAATTTGGCTTTCGTGGTCCATAGGGCGATAAGACATGAAATGATAATATGAGCTTTTCCGATAGTGACCTGCTGCTCCAATGTTGTAGTGCATACAGCCGAAAATCCTTGCATCAGGTAACCCTTTGGTTCCGTTCAGCTACGTTCACTCTTGCTGAACCTCGGTACGTTACACGGGTAATTTAGTATGTCAGAGCCGCATATTGCACGCGACGCACGCGCGCCCCACGCACGCACGCACGCACGCACGCACACGCACGCACATACACTCACACCTCCTTTTACCCGTCTTTAAATAACGCCATATTCATTGCTTTTTTGTTTTTTGCTACCAGAAACTTCCCATCAACCTGTACCTGCTGGCCACAAGCACCATGATGTGAAACGTGATACTAGTGGTTGGACTGTGTTAGATAGAGGGTTAGGGAAAGAGGAAGGAAATGCTTCAACAACCTTCACAGAGCTTTGTTTCCATGGG
Source organism: Stramonita haemastoma (assembly GCA_030674155.1). Taxonomy (NCBI): domain Eukaryota; kingdom Metazoa; phylum Mollusca; class Gastropoda; order Neogastropoda; family Muricidae; genus Stramonita; species Stramonita haemastoma. Next base: position 15,550,246 of record CM060333.1, read on the forward strand.
TGGATTGAACCAGACAGGGGGTATGCTACTAGTCTCAGAATGGGGATTTCTGCTACCCCTATGGTCTCAGAATGGGGATGTTCTTGCTATCCCTATGGTCCTCAGAATGGGGATATTTTGCTACCCTATGGTTCTCAGAATGGGGATATTCTGCTACCCCTATGGTCCTCAGAATGGGGATATTCTGCTACCTATCCATGGATTTCATCCTAGGTTCTCAGAATGGGATATTCTTCTATCCCTATGGTCCTCAGAATGGGGATATTCTTCTATCCCTAAGGTTCTCAAATGGGATATTCTTCTATCCCTATGTTCTCAGAATGGGGATATTCTTCTATCCCTATGGTTTCAGAATGGGATATTCTTCTATCCCTATGGTTCTCAGAATGGGGATATTTCTTCTATCCCTATGGTTTTCAGAATGGGGATATTCTGCTATCCTATGTTCTCAGAATGGGGATATTCTTCTATCCCTATGGTTTTCAGAATGGGGATATTCTGCTATCCCTGTGTTTTCAGAATGGGGAATATTCTTCTATCCCTATGGTTTTCAGAATGGGATATTCTGCTATCCCTATGGTTCTCAGAATGGGGATATTCTTCTATCCCTATGGTTTTCAGAATGGGATATTCTTCTATCCCTATGGTTCTCAGATGTGATATTCTTCTATCCCTATGGTTTTCAGAATGGGGATATTCTTCTATCCCTATGGTTTTCAGAATGGGGATATTCTTCTTCCCTATGGTTTTCAGAATGGGATATTCTTCTATCCCTAATGGTTTCTCAGAATGGGGATATTCTTCTATCCCTATGGTTTTCAGAATGTGATATTCTTCTATCCTATGGTTCTTCAGAATGGGGATATTCTTCTATCCCTATGGTTTTCAGAATGTGAATATTCTTCTATCCCTATGGTTCTCAGAATGGGGATATTCTTCTATCCCTATGGTTTTCAGAATGGTGAATATTCTGCTTATCCCTATGGTTCTCAGAATGGGGATAATTCTTCTATCCCTATGGTTTTCAGAATGGGAATTTTCTATCCTATGGTCAAATGGATATTCTCTATCCTATGGTTTCAGAATGGGGATATTCTGCTATCCCTATGGTTTTCAGAATGGGGATATTCTTCTATCCCTATGGTTTTCAGAATGGGGATATTCTTCTATCCCTATGGTTCTCAGAATGGGATATTCTTCTATCCCTATGGTTTCTGTTCAGTATATGGGAGAATGTATTCTCTATCCTATGGTTCTCAGAATGGGGATATTCTTCTATCCCTATGTTCTCAGAATGGGGATATTCTCTATCCCTTGTTATATCTTATCCCAGTTTTCAGAATGGGGAATTCTTCTATCCCTATGGTTTCTCAGAATGTGATATTCTCTATCCTATGGTTTCAGAATGGGATATTCTTCTATCCTATGGTTCTCAGAATGGGGATATTCTTCTATCCCTATGGTTTTCAGAGTGGGATATTCTTCTATCCCTATGGTTTTCAGAAGGGGATATCTTCTATCCTATGGTTTTCAGATGGGATATTCTGCTATCCCTATGGTTTTCAGAATGGGGATATTCTTCTATCCCTATGGTTCTCAGAATGGGGATATTCTTCTATCCCTATGGTTCTCAGAATGGGATATTCTTCTATCCCTATGGTTTCAGAATGGGATATTCTTCTATCCTATGGTTTTCAGAATGGGATATTCTTCTATCCCTATGGTTTCAGAATGGGATATTCTTCTATCCCTATGGTTCTCAGAATGGGATATTCTTCTATCCCTATGGTTTCAGAATGGGGATATTCTTCTATCCCTATGGTTTCAGAATGGGATATTCTTCTATCCCTATGGTTTTCAGAATGGGGATATTCTTCTATCCCATGGTTTTCAGAATGGGATATTCTTCTATCCCTATGGTTTTCAGAATGGGGATATTCTTCTATCCCTATGGTTCTCAGAATGGGATATTCTTCTATCCCTATGGTTTCAGAATGGGATATTCTTCTATCCCTATGGTTTCAGAATGGGGATATTCTTCTATCCCTATGGTTTCAGAATGGGGATATTCTTCTATCCCTATGGTTCTCAGAATGGGGATATTCTTCTATCCCTATGGTTTCTCAGAATGGGGATATTCTTCTATCCCTATGGTTTTCAGAATGGGATATTCTTCTATCCCTATGGTTCTCGAGAATGGGGATATTCTCTATCCCTATGGTTTTCAGAATGTGAATATTCTTCTATCCCTATGGTTTCAGAATGGGGATATTCTTCTATCCCTATGGTTTTCAGAATGGGATATTCTTCTATCCCTATGGTTTTCAGAATGGGATATTCTTCTATCCCTATGGTTTTCAGAATGGGATATTCTTCTATCCCTATGGTTTCAGAATGGGATATTCTTCTATCCCTATGGTTTTCAGAATGGGATATCTTTCTAGTTTCAATCCTATAGGTTCTCAGAATGGGGATATTCTTCTATCCTATGGTTTTCAGAATGGGGATATTCTTCTATCCCTATGGTTTTCAGAATGTGAATTTTCTTCTATCCTATGGTTCTCAGAATTGGGAATATTCTGCTATCCTATGGTTTTCAGATGGGAATATTCTTCATCCCTATGGTTTTCAGAATGGGGATATTCTTCTATCCCTATGGTTTTCAGATGGGGATATTCTGCTATCCCTATGGTTCTCAGAGTGGGGATATTCTTCTATCCCTTTGGTTCTCAGAATGGAGATATTCTTCTATCCCTATGGTTTTCAGAATGGGGATATCTTCTATCCTATGGTTTTCAGAATGGGTTCTCTATCTATGGTTTCAGATGTGAATATTCTCATCCCTATGGTTTTCAGAATGGGGATATTCTTCTATCCCTATGGTTTTCAGAATGTGAATATTCTTCTATCCCTATGGTTCTCAGAATGGGGATTTCTTCTATCCTTTGGTTCTCAGAATGGATATATTCTTCTATCCTATGGTTTTCAGAATGGGGATATTCTTCTCTCTCTATGGTTTTCAGAATGTGAATATTCTTCTATCCCTATGGTTCTCAGAGTGGGGATATTCTTCTATCCTATGGTTCTCAGAATGGATATATTCTTCTATCCCTATGGTTTTCAGAATGGGGATATCTTCTATCCTATGGTTTTCAGACTGTGAATTTCTTCTATCCCTATGGTTCTCAGAGTGGGGATATTCTGCTATCCCTTTGGTTCTCAGAATGGGGATATTCTTCATCCCTATGGTTTCAGAATGGGGATATTCTTCTATCCCTATGGTTTTCAGAATGGGGATATTCCGCTATTCTCGAGGCTCTTTAGAGTGGGGATATTCTGCTATCCCAAAGGTTTCCTGAAGGATATTCTGCTATTCTCATGGTTTTCAGAATGGGGATATTCTGCTATCCCGAGGTTCCCAGAATGGGGATATTCTGTTATCCCTATGGTTTTCTGAAGGTTGGTCTTTGCCCTCGACTGCCCTGTCATTTGCCTTTGTACTATCACTGAGCACCAATTTCCTGATTGCATCCTTGATCCTAGCTAAAAGAGGCTTAAATAAGATAGGACAGAGTAGAATAAAATAGAGTAGAATGAAATAAAATTCAGCCAAAAGGATAGAATAGGATATAAAATATAGCATAGGTTTAAAACTAGCTTTAAAAAGTAGTCATAAAATTAGATTTAAACTAAGGGAAAAAAGCTAGTTTTTAGAGATCTAAGGAGAGCAATATCTGTGACAGTGATATCTTGGGGTCCAAAAAGACCCCCACATACAAAGGCTTTGGGACAGTGGTAAGGAGGAGTGTGACTTTGTCATTGGGACAGCGGTATGAGGGAGTGTGCCTTCATCTTTGGGACGGTGGTATGAGGAAGTGTGACTTCATCTTTGTGACAGTGGTTGTGAGGGAGTGTGACTTCGTCTTTGAGACATAAGGGAGTGTGACTGTGTCACTACTGGCATCTTTGGGGACAGCAGTTATGAGGGAGTGTGACTGTCAAATACTGGCATCTTTGGGCTGGTGGTCATCAAGGAGTGTGACTGTGTCACCTACTGGCATCTTTGGGACAGTGGTCATGAGGGAGTGTGACTCTGCAGTACCTCACATTTTCTGAAACATTTCCTTCAGCTTCTTCCATTCCACCCTTTATTCCACATGGGTCTAATCTGGCTAGTCATCATGTGGATCACATGAGAGACGTCTCCAAGAATGGGGCAGAGTCGCGTGGATTCACAGGGAAACCACAACGCCGAGAGGACAGGACCACACCGCCAGGAGAGGAGAGAGGACCACACCACCGAGGAGAGGAAGGACACACCCCGAGGAGGAGGACGACACCACCGAGGAGAGGAGAGGACACACCCCCGAGGAGAGGACCACACCACCGAGGAGAGGACGACACCACCGAGGTGTCTGTCATTTTTTTTCTAAACTGCCTTGTATCGCTCATTTTCATGAAAGACAAAGGATAAATTAAGCTCCATTAAAATTTTTTCCATCAAATTTGCAGATTGATTTGTCAACAGCAAAAAAGCATTCAAAGAATTGTTGAAGGTAATTTTAATGTGAAAATTATATTAGTACCATATTTCATGTTTAAAAATATCTGGATATAATTGATGTTTGAGGCAATAGTAAAATATTTAAATAAAGTAAATGGGCATTATGAATAACTTTGTAAAAAATATAATATACTAGTTTAAAATTTGATGTTTCAAAACATTAAAATTTAATTGATGTTTGAGGCAATAGTAAATATTTAAAGTAAATGGGCATAATGGAAAACTTTATAAATATTAATTACATTTAAGGTAATAGAGTTGTACATATTGTGTCTGTAACTGATGATTTCTTAACTGCAAGGACGACACCGCCGAGGAGAGGAGAGGACCACAACCAGGGGCGACACCACCAAGGAGAGGACGACACCACCGAGGAGAGGAGAGGACGTCACCACCGAGGAGAGGACACACCACCGAGGAGAGGACCACACCCGAGGAGAGGACCACACCACCGAGGAGAGGACGACACCACCGAGGAGAGGACCACACCACCGAGGAGAGGACGACACCACCGAGGAGAGGACCACACCACCAAGGAGAGGACGACACCACTGAGGTGTCTATCATTTTTTTTTTTCTAAACTGCCTTGTATCCCTCATTTTCATGAAAAGAAGGATAAATTAAGCTCCATTCAAACTTTTTTCCTGAAATTTGCAGATTGATTTGTAAACAGCAAAAAAGCATTCAAAGAATTGTTGAAGATAATTGTAATGTAATGATAAAAAATATACTACTTCAATATTCCATGTTTAAAAGTATTAACATAGAATTAATGTTTGAGGAAATAGTAAAATATTGAAATAAAGTAAATGGACATTATGGAAAACTTTGTAAAGAATGTAATATACTCGTTCCAAATTTGATGTTTCAAAATATCAAAATTTAATTGATGGTTGAGGCAAAAGTAAATATTTAGATAAAGTAAATGGGCATTATGGAAAACTTTGTAGATATAAATTACATTTAAACTAATAGTTGTAAATATTGTGTCTGTTACTGATGATTTCTTAACTGAAAGGACGACACTGCCGAGGAGAGGAGAGGACCACACCGCCCAGGAGAGGAGAGGACGACACCGCCCAGAGAGGAGAGGACGACACCACGAGGAGAGGCGACACCACCGAGGAGAGACGACACCACCGAGGAGAGGACGACACCACCGAGGAGAGGACGACACCACCAAGAAGAGGACGACACCACCAAGGTGTCTGTCATTTTTTTTTTCTAAACTGCCTTATATCCCTGATTTTCAGGAAAGAGAAAGCATAAATTAGGCTCTATTAAATTTTTTCCGGAAATTTACAAATTGATTTGTGAACAGCAGGAAATTATTCAAAGAATTGTGGAAGGTATTTTTAATGTGACAATTATTCTAGTTCCATATTTCATGTTTAAAAATATTAAAGTATAATTGATGTTTGAGGCAATAGTAACATATTTAAAGTGATTGGGCATTATGGAAAACTTTGTAAATAAAGTAATATACTAGTTCCAAATTTGATTTTTCAAAATATTAAAATTTATTTGATGTTTAATGCAATAGTAACTATCTAGATAAAGTAAATGGGCATTATGGAAAAGTTTGTAAATATCAATTAGATTTAAGGTAATAGAGTTGTAAATATTTTGTCTGTAACTGATGATTTCTTAACTGCAAGGACGACACCGCCGAGGAGAGGAGAGGACCACACCGCCCAGGAGAGGAAAGGACAACACCACCAAGGAGAGGACGACACCACCGAGGAGAGGACGACACCACCGTGGAGAGGACGACACCACCGAGGAGAGGAGATGACGACACCACCAAGGAGAGGACAACACCACCGAGGAGAGGAGAGGACGACACCACCCGAGAGAGGACGACACCACCGAGGAGAGGACGACACCACCAGGAGAGGACGACACCACCGAGGAGAGGACGACACCACCGAGGTGTCTGTCTTTTTTTTCCCTAAACTGCCTTGTATCGCTCATTTTTATGAAAGGCAAAGGATAATTAAGTTCTAGTAAAAAATCTTCCATGAAAATTGCAGATTGATTTTCAACAGCCAAAAAGCATTCAAAGAATTGTTGAAGGTAATTTTAATGTGATAATTATATTAGTTCCATATTTCATGTATAAAATATTAAAATAAAATTGATGTTTGAGGTAATAGTAAAATACTTAAAGTAAATGGGCATTATGGAAAAACTTTGTAAATAAAGTAATATTCTAGTTCCAAATTTGATGTTTCAAAATATTAAACTTAATTGATGTTTTAGGCAATATATAATATGTAGATAAAGTAAACAGGCATTATGGAAAACTTTGTAAATATTAATTAGATTTCAGGTAATAAAGTTGTAAATATTGTCTGTTACTGATGATTTCTTAACTGCAAGGACGACACCGCCGAGGAGAGGAGAGGACCACACCACCGAGGAGAGGACACCACACCACCGAGGAGAGGACGACACCACCGGGGAGAGGAGAGGACGACACCACCGAGGAGAGGAGAGGACCACACCACCGAGGTGTCTGTCTTTTTTTTTTTTCTAAACTGCCTTGTATCCCTCATTTTCATGAAAGACGAGGGATATATTAAGCTCCATTAAATTCTTTTTCGTGAATTTTGCAGATTAATTTATGAACAGCAAAAAAGCATTTAAAGAATTGTTGAAGGTAATTTAATGTGATAATTTTACAAGTTCCATATTTCATGTTTAAAAATATTAAAATATAATTGATGTTTGAGGCAATAGTAAAATATTTCAATAAAGTAAATGGGCATTATGGAAAACTTAGTAAATAAAGTAATCTACTAGTTCCAAATTTAATGTTTCAAAATATGAAAATTTAATTGATGTTTTGGGCCATACTATATATTTAGATAAAGTAAATGGGCATTTTGGAAAACGTTCTAAATATTAATTAGATCTAAGGTAATAGAGTTGTAAACATTTTGTCTGTTACTGATGATTTTCTATAACTGCAAGGACGACACCGCCCAGGAGAGGAGAGGACGACACCACCGAGGAGAGTACAACACCACCGAGGAGGGGACGACACCACCGAGGAGAGGACGACACCACCGAGGAGAGGACGACACCACCGAGGAGAGGACGACACCACCGAGGTGTCTGTCATTTTTTTTAAAAACTGCCTTGTATCCCGCATTTTCATGAAAGAGAAAGGATAAATTAAGCTGCATTAAAAAATTTTCCCTGAAATTTGCAGATTGATATCTCAACAGGAAAAAAGCATTCAAAGAGTTCTTGAAGGTAATTTGAATGTGATAATTATACTAGTTCCATATTTAATGTTTAAAAATATTAAAGTATAATTGATGTTTGAGGCAATAGTAAAATATTTAAAGTAAATGGGCATTATGGAAAACTTTGTAAATAAAGTAATATACTAGTTTCAAATTTGATGTTTCAAAATATTAAAATGTAATTGATGTTTGAGGCAATATATAATATTTAGATAAAGTAAACGGGCATCATGGAAAACATTGTAAATATTAATTAGATTTAAGGTAAGAGAGTTGTAAATATTGTGTCTGTAACTGATGATTTCTTAACTGCAAGGACGACACCAGCGAGGAGAGGACGACACCACTGAGGAGAGGACGGCACCACCGAGGAGAGGAGAGGACATCACCACCAAGGAGAGGAGAGGACGACACCACCGAGGAGTGGATGACACCACCAAGGTGTCTGTCATTTTTGTTGTTGTAAACTGCCTTGTATCCGTCATTTTCATGAAAGACAAGGGATAAATTAAGCTCCGTTAATTTTTTCCCTGAAATTTGCAGATTGATTTGTCAACAGGAAAAAAGCATGCAAAGAATTGTTGAAGGTAATTTTAATGTGAAAATTATACTATTTCATGTTTAAAAATATGAAAATTATAATTGATGTTTGAGGAGATAGTAAAATATTTAAATAAGTAAATGGGCATAATGGAAAACTTTATAAATAATGTAATATACGAGGTCTAAATTTGATGTTTGAAAATATTAAAATTTAATTGATGTTTGAGGCAATGATAAATATTTCGATAAAATAAATGGGCATTATGGAAAACTTTGTAAATATGAATTAGATTCAAGGTAATAGAGTTGTAAATATTGTGTCTGTAACTGATGATTTCTTAACTGCAAGGACGACACCGCCGAGGAGAGGAGAGGACGACACCACCGAGGAGAGGACGACACCACCGAGGAGAGGACGACACCCCCGAGGAGAGGAGAGGACGTCACCACCGAGGAGAGGAGAGGACGACACCACCGAGGACAGGAGAGGACCACACCACCGAGGAGAGGACCACACCACCATGGAGAGGACCACACCACCGAGGAGAGGACCACACCACCGAGGAGAGGACCACACCACCGAGGAGAGGAACACACCACTGAGGTGTCTGTCTTTTTTTCTTCTTCTAAACTGCCTTGTATCCCTCATTTTCATGAAAGAGAAAGGATAAATTAAGCTCCATTCAAAAATTTTCCCTGAAATTTCCAGATTGATATCACAACAGAAAAAAAAGCATTCAAAGAATTCTTGAAGTTAATTTTAATGTGATAATTATACTAGTTGCATATTTCTTGTTTAAAAATACTAAAGTATATTTGATGTTTGAGGGAATAGTAAAATATTTAATGTAAATGGGCATTATGGAAAACTTTGTAAATAAAGTAATATACTAGTTCCAAATATGATAAAATATTAAAATTTAATTGCTGTTTGAGGAAATAGTAAATATTTAGATAACGCAAACGGGCATTATGGAAATCTTTCCAAATATTAAATAGATTTAAGGTAATACAGTTGTAAAATATTGTCTGTTACTGATGATTTCTTAACTGCAAGGACGACACCAGCGAGGAGAGGAGAGGACAACACCACCGAGGAGAGGACGACACCACAGAGGAGAGGACGACACCACCGAGGAGAGGACGACACCACCGAGGAGAGACAACACCACCGAGGAGAGGACGACACCACCGAGGAGAGGACCACACCACGAGGAGAGGCCCACACCACCGAGGTGTCTGTCATTCTTTTTTTTAAACTGCTGTGTATCCCTCATTTTCATGAAAGACAAAAGATAAGTTAAGCTCCATTAAAATTTTTTCCCTGATATTTGCAGATTGATTTTCCCACAGCAAAAAAGCATTCAAAGAATTGTTGAAGGTAATTTTAATGTGAAAATTATACTAATATTTTATGTTTAAAAATATGAAAATATAATTGATGTTTGAGGCAATAGTATAATATTTAAATAAAGTAAATGGGCATTATGGAAAACTTTGTCAATAAAATAATATACTAGTTCCAAATTTGGTGTTTCAAAATATTGAAATTATTTGATGTTTGAGGCAATAGTTAATATTTAGATAAAGGAAATGGGCATAATGGAAAACTTTATAAATATTAAGATTTAAGGTAATAGTTGTAAATATTTTGTCTGTAACTGATGATTTCTTAACTGCAAGGACACACCGCTGAGGAGAGGAGAGGACCACACACCAGGAGAGGACGCCACCACCGAGGAGAGGACGACACCCCGAGGAGAGGACGACACCACCGAGGAGAGGATGACACCACCGAGGAGAGGACGACACCACCGAGGAGAGGACGACCCACGAGGAGAGGACGACACCACCGAGGAGTGGATGACACACCGAAAAGAGGACAACACCACCGAGGTGTCTGCCTTTTTTTTTTTCTAAACTGCCTTATATCCATCATTTTCATGAAAGAGAAAGGATAAATTAAGCTGCATTAAAAGTTTTTCCCTGAAATTTGCAGATTGATTTGTCAACAATGAAAAAAGTATTCAAAAGAATACATAGTGTTGAAGGTAATTTTAATGTGATAATTATACTAGTTCCATATTTCATGTTTATAAATATTAAAATGTATATGATGTTTTAAGCAATAGTAAAATATTTGAATAAAGTAAATGGGCATTATGGAAAACTTTGTAAATAATGTAATATAATACTTCCAAATTTGATGTTTCAAAATATTAAAATTTAATTGATGTTTTAAGCCACACTGTATATTTAGATAACGTAAATGGGCATTATGGAAAACTTTGTAAATATTAATTAGATTTAAGGTAATAGAGTTGTAAATATTTTGTCTGTAACTGATGATTTCTTAACTGCAAGGACGACACCACCGAGGAGAGGAGAGGACCACACCGCCCAGGAGAGGATGACAATACCTCCGAGGAGAGGACAACACCACCGAGGAGAGGAGAGGACGACACCACCGAGGTGTCTGTCATTTTTTTTTTTATACTAAATTGCCGTGTATCCATCATTTTCATGAAAGAGAAAGGATAAATTAAGCTCCATTCAAATTTTTTCCCTTAAATTTGCAGATTGATTTTCCCACAGGAGAAAAGCATTCAAAGAATTTTTGAAGATAATTGTAATGTAATGATAAAAAATATACTACTTCAATATTTCATGTTTAAAAGTATTAACAAAGAATCAATGTTTGAGGAAATAGTAAACTATTTAGATAAAGTAAATGGGCATTATGGAAAACTTTGTAGATAATGTAATATACTAGTTTCAAATTTGATGTTTCAAAATATTAAAATTTAATTGATGTTTGAGGTAATAGTAAATATTTAGATAAAGTAAATGGGCATTATGGAAAACTTTGTAAATATTAATTAGATTTAAGCTTATAGTTGTAAATATTTTGTCTGTTACTGATGATTTCTTAACTGCAAGGACGACACCGCCAAGGAGAGGAGAGGACGACACCACTGAGGAGAGGAGAGGACACCACCGAGGAGAGGAGAGGACAACACCACCAAGAAGAGGAGAGGACGACACCACTGAGGAGAGGACGACACCACCGAGGAGAGGAGAGGACGACACCACAAGGAGAGGACCACACCACCGAGGTGTCTGTCATTTTTTTTTTCTAAACTGCCTTGTATTCCTCATTTTCATGAAAGATAAGGGATAAATTAAGCTCCATTAAAAATTTTTCCCTGAAATTTGCAGATTAATTTGTCACCAGGAAAAAACCATCCAAAGAATTGTTGAAGGTAATTTTAATGTGAAAATTATACTAATATTTCATTGTAAAAAAATATGAAAATAATTGATGTTTGAGGGAATAGTAAAATATTTAAAGTAAATCGGCATAATGGAAAGCTTTGTAAATAATGTAATATACTAGGTCTAAATTTGATGTTTGAAAATATTAAAATTTAATTGATGTTTTAGGCCATAGTGTATATTTAGATAACGTTAATGGGCATTATGGAAAACTTTGTAAATATTATTTAGATTTAAGCTAATAAGAGTTGTAAATATTTTGTCTTTTACTGATGATTTCTTAACTGCAAGGATGACACTGCCGAGGAGAGGAGAGGACCACACCGCCCAGGAGAGGACGACACCGCCCAGGAGAGGAGAGGACGACACCACCGAGGAGAGGACGACACCACCGAGGAGAGGAGAGGACGACACCACCGAGGAGAGGACAACACCCCGAGAAGAGAACACCACCGAGGAGAGGACGACACCACCGAGGAGAGGACGACACCACTGAGGTGTCTGTCATTTTTTTTTTATACTAAACTGCCTTGTATCCCTCATTTTCATGAAAGACAAAGGATAAATTAAGATCTATTAAAAAATTTTACGGAAAATTTGCAGATTGATTTGTCAGCAGCAAAAAAGCATTCAAAGAATTGTTGAAGGTAGTTTTAATGTGATAATAATGCTAGTTCCATATTTTATGTCTAAAAATATGAAAATATAATTGATGCTTGAGGCAATAGTAAAATATCAAAAGAAAGTAAATGGGCATTATGGAAAACTTTGTAAATAATGTCATAGACTAGTTCCAAATTTTATGTTTGAAAATATTAGTATTTCATTGATGTTTTGGGCCATACTATATATTTAGATAAAGTAAATGGGCATTATGGAAAACTTTGTAAATATTAATCAGATTAAAGCTAGTAGAGTTGTAAATACTTTGTCTGTCACTGACGATTTCTTAACTGCTTTTAGGATCTCCAGCACAGGAATCGAGTGCCAAAGAAGAGTAGGACAAAAATGTGTAAATCTCTGAGCTTTAGCTAACAAAGGGGGAAAAAAGGTCATTACTAGGATGACCTTTGTCTTTGCCTGGGCCGGGGGGGGGGGGGGGGGGGGGGAGTTTGAGGGGTGGAGGGGGGTTTGCCTATAAACAAAACACAGGAAGAATACAACCTCAGAAGAAAAAAAACACGCACATAGATACATATGTTCATTTGTTTACAATGCAAACAATTACATAAAGTGATACATGTGTGGAAATTTGTGTAAAACCAGGACGACACCACCGAGGAGAGGACGACACCACCGAGGAGAGGACGACACCACCGAGGAGAGGAGAGGACGACACCGCCAAGGAGAGGACGACACCACCAAAAAGAGGACAACACCACCGAGGTGTCTGTCTTTTTTTTTTTTCTAAACTGCCTTCTATCCCTCATTTTCGAGAAAGAGAAAGGATGAATTAAGCTTCATTAAAAAATTTTCCGTGAAACTTGCAGATTGATTTGTCAACAGCCAAAAAGCATTCAAAGAATTGTTGAAGGTAATTTTAATGTGATAATTATACTAGTTCCATATTTCATGTTTAAAAATATTAAAATATAATTTGAGGCAATAGTAAAATATCTAACTAAAGTAAATGGGCATTATGGAAAACTTTGTTAATAATTTAATATACTAGTTCCAAATTTGATGTTTCAAAATATTACAATTTAAATGATGTTTAAGGCATTAGTAAAATACTTAAAGTAAATGGGCATTATGGAAAACTTTGTAAATATTAATTAGATTTAAGGTAATAGAGTTGTAAATATTTTCTCTGTTACTGATGATTTTTTAACTGCAAGGACGATACCGCCGAGGAGAGGAGAGGACCACACTGCCCAGGGGAGGAGAGGACGACACCACCGAGGAGAGGACGACACCACCGAGGAGAGGACGACACCACCAAGGAGAGGACGACACCACTGAGGAGAGGACCACACCACCGAGGTGTTTGTCTTTTTTTTTTCTAAACTGCCTTGTATCCCTTATTTTCATGAAAAAGGATAAATTGAGCTCCATTAAAATTTTTCCATAAAATTTGCAGATTGATTTGTCAACAGCAAAAAAGCATTCAAAGAATTGTTGAAGGTAATTTTAATGTGATAATTATACAAAATCCATATTTCATGTTTAAAAATATTTAAATGTAATTGATGTTCGAGGCAATAGTAAAATATTTTGATAACTTAAATAGGCATTATGGAAAACTTTGTAAATAATGTAATACACTAGTTCCAAATTTGATGTTTCAAAATATTAAAATTTAATTGATGTTTGAGTGAATAGTCAGAAAGCACCAGTCTTACTGGACAGAGTAGCCCAAAATTTTATGCAAATAACAGAAACCTTCTGTGACTGAAACTGAGGCGCACACATGCACACACACACACACACACACACACACACACACACACACACACACACACACAGACACACACACACACACACTCAAACACCACTCACAATCGCACACACTGTCACAAGCAAGCACGAACACACGCACGCACAAACACACGCACACATATGCGCACGCACGGATGCACACACGCACGCACACACGCATACACGTAAGCACACATACACACGTACACACACACAAACATACTAACACACACTGACGCATGCACGCACGCATGCACACACACACGCACGCCCCACACACAGACACACACACACACACACACACGCACACGCATTCACACTCACCCCTCCTTTTACCGATCTTTGAATAACGCCATATTCATTGCTTTTTTGTTTTTTGCTACCAGAAACTTCCCATCAAGATGGTACCTCCTGGCCACAAGCACCATGATGTGAAACGTGATAGTAGCTGGGTTGAACCTGTGTTAGATAGAGGGTAGGGAATGGAGGAAGGAAATGCTTCAACAAAGCTATTCACAGAGCTTTGTTTCCATGGAGTCTGGAAAAAGGAAAACAGTTGACCTTAGTTTTCAGAATGGGGATATTCTGCCACAACTATGGTCCTCAGAGTGGGGATATTCTTCTATCCCTAAGGTTCTCACAATGGGGATATTCAACTACCTGAGTTCTCACAATGGGGATATTTTCTACCTAAGGTTCTCACAATGGGGATATTCTTCTATCCCTAAGGTTCTCACAATGGGGATATTCTGTCTATCCCTAAGGTTCTCACAATGGGGATATTCTCTATCCTAAGGTTCTCACGAATGGGGATATTCTTCTATCCCTAAGGTTCTCACAATGGGGATATTCTTCTATCCCTAAGGTTCTCACAATGGGGATATTCTTCTATCCCTAAGGTTCTCACAATGGGGATATTCTTCTATCCCTAAGGTTCTCACAATGGGGATATTCTTCTATCCCTAAGGTTCTCACAATGGGATATTCTTCTATCCCTAAGGTTCTCACAATGGGGATATTCTTCTATCCTAAGGTTCTACGATGGGGATATTCTTCTATCCCTAAGGTTCTCACAATGGGATATTCTGCTATCCCGTAAGGTTCTCACAATGGGGATATTCTTCTATCCCTAAGGTTCTCACAATGGGGATATTCTTCTATCCTAAGGTTCTCACAAATGGGGATTTTCTTCTATCCCTAAGGTTTCACAATGGGGATTTTCTTCTATCCCTAAGGTTCTCACGATGGGGATATTCTTCTATCCCTAAGGTTCTCACATGGGGATATTCTGCTATCCCTAGGTTCTCAGAATGGGGATATTCTTCTATCCTAAGGTTCTCACGATGGGGATATTCTTCTTCCCTAAGGTTCTCACAATGGGGATATTCTTCTATCCCTAAGGTTCTCACAATGGGGATATTCTTCTATCCCTAAGGTTCTCACAATGGGGCTTTCTTCTATCCTTAAGGTTCTCACAATGGGGTTTCTTCTATCCCTAAGGTTCTCACAATGGGGATATTCTTCTATCCCAAGGTTCTCACGATGGGGATATTCTTCTATCCCTAAGGTTCTCACAATGGGATATTCTTCTATCCCTAAGGTTCTTACAATGGGGATATTCTTCTATCCCTAAGGTTCTCACAATGGGGATATTCTTCTATCCCTAAGGTTCTCACAATGGGGATATTCATCTATCCCTGAAGTTCTCACAATGGGGATATTCTTCTATCCCTAAGGTTCTCACAATGGGGATATTCTTCTATCCCTAAGGTTCTCACAATGGGATATTCTTCTATCTCTAAGGTTCTCACAATGGGGATATTCTTCTGTCCTAAGGTTCTGACGATGGGGATATTCTTCTATCCCTAAGGTTCTCACAATGTGGATATTCTGCTATCCCTAAGCTTCTCACAATGGGGATATTCTTCTATCCTAAGGTTCTCACAATGGGGATATTCTTCCATCCCTAAGGTTCTCACAATGGGCTGTTCTTCTTTCCCTAAGCTTCTCACAATGGGGATGTTTTTTCTATCACTAAGGTTCTCACGATGGGGATATTCTTCTATCCTAAGGTTCTCACGATGGGGATATTCTGCTATCCCTAGGTTCTCACAATGGGGATTTTTCTATCCTAAGGTTCTCACGATGGGGATATTCTTCTATCCCTAAGGTTCTCACGATGGGGATATTCTTCTATCCCTAAGGTTCTCACAGATGGGGATATTCTTCTATCCCTAAGGTTCTCACATGGGGATATTCTTCTATCCCTAAGGTTCTCACAATGGGGATATTCTTCTATCCCTAAGGTTCTCACAATGGGGATATTCTTCTATCCCTAAGGATCTCACAATGGGATAATTCTTCTATCCCTATGGTTCTCAGAATGGGAATATTCTTCTTTTCCTATGGTTCTCAGAAGGTGAGGAATATTTTCTATTCCTATGGTTCTCAGAATGGGAATATTCTGCTATCCCTATGGTTCTCAGGACGGGGATATTCTTCTATCCCTATGGTTCTCACAATGGGGATATTCTGCTATCCCTAAGGTTCTCAGGAGGGGATATTCTACTATCCCTATGGTTTCAGGACGGGTATTTTTCCTATCCCTATGGTTCTCAGAATGGTGGTATTCTGCTATCCCTATGGTTCTCAGAATTGGGATATTCTGCTATCCCTATGGTTCTCAGAGTGGGGATATTCCGCTATTCCCTTGGTTTTCAGAATGGGAATATTCTGCTCTCCCTTTGTTTTTCACAAGGGTGTGTTTTGCCCTTGGACTGCCCTGTCATTTGCCTTTGTACTATCACTGAGCACCAATTTCCTGATTGCATCCTTGGTCCTAGCTCAAAGAGATTTAAATAAGATAGGACAGAATAGAATAAAATAGAGTAGAATGACATAAAATTCATCCCAGAACGATAAATAGGATCTAAATATAGCATAGGTTTAAAATTAGCTGTAAAAAGTAGTCATCAAGTTAGATTTAAACTAAGGGAAAAAAACTAGTTCCTAGAGATCTAAGGAGAGCAATATCGGTGACAGTGATATCTTGGGGGTCCAAAAAGACCCCCACCTACAAAGGCTTTGGGACAGTGGTATGAGGAAGTGTGCCTTCATCTTTGTGACATAACGGGAGTGTGACTTTGTCACCTGCTGGCATCTTTGGGACAGCGGTTATGAGGGAGTGTGACTGTCACCTACTGGCATCTTTGGGCTGGTGGTTATCAAGGAGTGTGACTATGTCACCTCCGGCATCTTTGGACCGGTGGTTATCAAGGAGTGTGACTGTCACCTACCGGCATCTTTGGGCCGGTGGTTATCAGGAGTGTGACTGTTCACCTACTGGCATCTTTGGGCCGGTGGTTATCAAGGGTGTGACTGTGTCACCTGCCTGGCATCTTTGGGCCGGTGGTT
>CM060333.1:15567815-15607815 GCA_030674155.1 Stramonita haemastoma
TAAGCTCCATTAAAAATTTTTCCCTGAAATTTGTAGATTGATATCTTAACAGGAAAAAAGCATTCAAAGAATCCTTGAAGGTAATTTTAATGTGATAATTATACTAGTTCCATATTTTATGTTTAAAAATATTAAAGTATAATTGATGTTTGAGGGAATAGTAAAATATTTAAAGTAAATGGGCATTATGGAAAACTTTGTAAATAAAGTAATATACCAGTTCCAAATTTGATGATTCAAAATATTAAAATTTAATTGATGTTTGAGGCAATATATAATATGTAGATAAAGTAAACAGCCATTATGGAAAACTTTGTAAATATTAATTAGATTTAAGGTAATAGAGTTGTAAATATTGTCTGTTACTGATGATTTCTTAACTGCAAGGACGACACCACCGAGGAGAGGAGAGGACGACACCACCGAGGAGAGGAGAGGACGACACCACCGAGGAGAGGACGACATCACCGAGGAGAGGACGACACCACCGAGGAGAGGACAAACACACGGAGGAGAGGACAACACCACGAGGAGAGGAGAGGACGACACCACTGAGGAGAGGAGAGGACGACACCACCGAGGTGTCTGTCTTTTTTTTTTTTTTTTAAACTGCTTGTATACCCATTTTTTTATGAAAGACAAGGATATATTAAGCTCATTACAATTTTTTTCCCTGAAATTTGCAGATTGATTTGTCAACAGCAAAAATGCATTCAAAAGAATTGTTGAAGGTAATTTTAATGTAAAAATTATACTGATATTTCATGTTAAAAAATATGAAAAATATAATTGATGTTTGAGGCAATAGTAAAATATTTAAATAAATTAAGTGGCCGTTATGGAAAATTTTGTAAATAAAGTCATATATTGGTTCCAAATTGAAGTTTCAAAATATTAGAATTTGATTGATGTTTGAGGCAATAGTAAATATTTAGATAAAGTAAACGGGTATCTGGAAACTTTGTAAATATTAATTAGATTTAAGGTAATAGAGTGTACATGTTTTGTCTGTAACTGATGATTCTTAACTGCAAGGACGACACCGCCGAGGAGAGGAGAGGACCACACACCACGTGGAGAGGACAAGACCACCAAGGAGAGGACACACCACCAGGAGAGGACAACACCACCGGGGAGAGGACTACGCCACCGAGGAGAGGACGACACCACCGAGGAGAGGACAACACCACCGAGGAGAGGACAACACCACCGAGGAGAGGACCACATCACCAAGGAGAGGACCACACCACCGAGGTGTCTGTCTTTTTTTTTTTTTTCTAAACTGCCTTGTATCCCTCAATTTTCATGAAAGAGAAAGGATAAATTAAGCTCCATTAAAAAATTTTACGTATAATTTGCAGATCGATATCTCAACAGGAAAAAAGCATTCAAAGAATTCTTGAAGGTAATTTGAGTGTGGTAATTATACAAGTTCCATATTTTATGTTAAAAAATATTAAAGTATAATTGATGTTTGAGGGAATAGTAAAATATTTCAATAAAGTAAATAGGCATTATGGAAAACTTTGTAAATAAAGTAATATACACATTTCCAAATTTGATGTTTCAAAATATTAAAATGTAATTGATGTTTGAGGCAATATATAATATTTAGATAAAGTAAACGGGCATTATGGAAAACTTTGTAAATATAAATTAGATTAAAGGTAATAGAGTTATAAATATTGTGTCTGTTACTGATGATTTCTTAACTGCAAGGACGACACCGCCGAGGAGAGGAGAGGACCACACCGCCCAGGAGAGGAGAGGAGAGGACCACAGGGACAGCCCAGGAGAGGAGGACGACACCACCGAGGAGAGGACGACACCACGAGGAGAGGACACACCACCGAGGAGAGGATAACACCACTGAGGAGAGGACCACACCACCAAGGTGTCTGTCATTTTTTTTTTCTAAACTGCCTTATATCCCCGATTTTCAGGAAAGAGAAAGCATAAATTAAGCTCTGTTAAATTTTTTCCATGAAATTTGCAAATTGATTTGTGAACAGCAGGAAAGTATTCAAAGAATTGTGGAAGGTAATTTTAATGTGATTAATTATACTAGTTCCATATTTCATGTTTAAAAATATTAAAATATAATTGATGTTTGAGGCAATAGTAAAATATTTAAAAGTAAATGGGCATTATGGAAAACTTTGTAAATAATGTAATATACTAGTTCCAAATTGATGTTTCAAAATATCAAAATTAATTGATGTTTGAGGCATATATAATATTTAGATAAAGTAAATGGGCATTATGGAAAACTTTGTAAATATAATAGATTTAAGTAATAGAGTTGTAAATATTTGTCTGTACTGATGATTTCTTATAGGGCACTGCCAAAGGGACGAACACCACGAGGAGGAGAAGGAGGAGGACACACCAACCGCCCAGTGAGAGGGAGGAACAGACACCACCGAGGAGAGGAGAGGACGAGACACACACCGAGGAGAGAAGACGACACCACAAGGAGAGGACGACACCACCGAGGAGAGGACAACACCACCGAGGTGTCTGTCATTTTTTTTTTTCTAAACTGCCTTGTATCCTCATTTTCAGAAAGAGAAAGGATAAATTAAGCTTCATTAAATTTTTTCCTGAAATTTGCAGATTGATTTGTCAACAGCAAAAGCATTCAAAGAATTGTGGAAGGTAATTTTAATGTGATAATTATACTAGTTCCATATTTCATGTTTAAAAATATTAAATATAATTGATGTTGAGGCAATAGTAAAATATTTAAAGTAAATGGGCATTATGGAAAACTTTGTAAATATGTAATATACTAGTTCCAAATTTGATGTTCAAAATATTAAAATTTGATGTTTGAGGCAATAGTAAATATTTAGAGAAGTAAATGGGCATTATGGAAAAACTTTGTAAACTATTAATTAGATTTAAGTAATAGAGTTGTAAATTTTTTGTCTGTACTGATGATTTCTTAACTGCAAGGACGACACCGCCGAGGAGAGGAGAGGACGACACCCGAGGAGGGAGAGGACGACACCACCGAGGAGAGGACAAACCACCAGGGAGGACGACACCACCGAGGAGAGGACGACACCACCGAGGAGGAGGACACACCGAGGAGAGGACGACACCACGAGGTGTCTGTCTTTTTTTTTTTCTAAACTGCCTTGTATCCTTATTTTCATGAAAGGAAAGGATAAATTAAGCTCCATTAAATTTTTTCCTGAAATTTGCAGATTGATTTGTAAACAGCAAAAAAGCATTCAAAGAATTGTTGAAGGTAATTTTAATGTGATAATTATGCTTGTTCCATATTTCATGTTTAAAAATATTTAAATGTAATTGATGTTTGAGGCAATTGTAAAATATTTTAATAACTTAAATAGGTATTATGGAAAACTTTGTAAATAACGTGATATACTAGTTCCAAATTTGATGTTTCAAAATATTAAATTTAGTTGATGTTTGAATGAATAGTCAGAAAGCACCAGTCTTACTGGACAAAGTAGCCCAAAATTTCATGTAAATAACAGAAACCTTCTGTGACTGAAACTGAGGCGCACGCATGCGCCACACACACACACACCACACACACACACACACACACACACACAACACACACACACACAACACACACACACACGAGACACACACACACACACACACACACAACACACACACACACACACACACACACACACACACAACAACACACTCACATCGCACACACTGTCACAAGCAAGCACGAACACACGCACGCACAGACACACGCACACATACGCGCTCGCACGTTGCACACACGCACGCAATACACGCACACACGCATACACGTAAGCACAACACCAGACACATACACACACACAAACATACAAACACACACTGACGCACGCACGCACATACACACACAACACAACACCACACACACACCAGCACACGCATACGCATTTACAGTCACCCCTCCTTTTACCATCTTTGAATAACGCCATATTCATTGCTTTTTTGTTTTTTGTTATCAGAAACTTCCCATCAACCTGGTACCTCCTGGCCACAAGCACCATGATGTGAAACGTGATACTAGCTGGGTTGGACCTGTGTTAGATAGAGGGTAGGGAATGGAGGAAGGAAATGCTTCAACAAAGCCTTCACAGAGCTTTGTTTCCATGGAGTCTGGAAAAAGGAGGACAGTTGACCTTAGTTTTCAGAATGGGGATATTCTGCCACAACTATGGTCCATCAGAGTGGGGATATTCTTCTATCCCTAAGGTTCTCACAATGGGGATATTCTTCTATCCCTAAGGTTCTCACAATGGGGATATTTCTTCTATCCCTAAGGTTCTCACAATGGGGATATTCTTCTATCCCTAAGGTTCTCACAATGGGGATATTCTTCTTCCCTAAGGTTCTCACAATGGGGATATTCTCTATCCTAAGGTTCTCACAATGGGGTATTCTTCTATCCCTAAGGTTCTCACAATGGGGATATTCTTCTGTCTTAAGTTTCACATGGGTATTCTTCTATCCTAGGTTCTCAGCAATGGGATATTCTTCTTCCCTAAGGTTCTCCAATGGGGATATTCTTCTATCCTAAGGTTTCACATGGGGTTTCTTTATCCCTGAGGTTCTGACAATGGGGATATTCTTCTATCCTAGGTTTCTCAATGGGGATATTTTCTTTCCTAAGGTTCTCACAATGGGGATATTCTTCTATCCCTAAGGTTCTCAGAATGGGGATATTCTTCTATCCCTAAGGTTCTCCAATGGGGATTTTCTTCTATCCCTAAGGTTCTCACAATGGGGATATTCTTCTATCCCTAAGGTTCTCACGAATGGGGATATTCTTCTATCCCTAAGGTTCTCACAATGGGGATATTCTTCTATCCCTAAGGTTCTCACAATGGGGATTTCTTCTATCCCTAAGGTTCTCACAATGGGGATATTCTTCTATCCCTAAGGTTCTCACAATGGGGATATTCTTCTATCCTAAGGTTCTCACAATGGGGATATTCTTCTATCCCTAAGGTTCTCCAATGGGGATATTCTTCTATCCCTAAGGTTCTCACAATGGGGATATTCTTCTATCCCTAAGGTTCTCGAATGGGGATATTCTTCTATCCCTAAGGTTCTCACATGGGATATTTCTTCTCCTAAGGTTCTCACAATGGGGATATTTCTTCTATCCCTAAGGTTCTCACAATGGGGATATTCTTCTATCCCTAAGGTTCTCACAATGGGGATATTCTTCTATCCCTAAGGTTCTCACAATGGGGATATTCTTCTATCCCTAAGGTTCTCACAATGGGGATATTCTTCTATCCCTAAGGTTCTCACGAATGGGGATATTCTTCTATCCTAAGGTTCTCACAATGGGGATATTCTTCTATCCTAAGGTTCTCACAATGGGGATATTTTTTCTATCCTAGGTTCTCACAATGGGGATATTTTCTATCCTAAGGTTCTCACAATGGGGATATTCTTCTATTCCCTAAGGTTTCGTCACAATGGGGATATTCTTCTATCCCTAAGGTTCTCACAATGGGGATATTCTTCTATCCCTAAGGTTCTCACAATGGGGATATTCTTCTATCCCTAAGGTTCTCACAATGGGGATATTCTTCTATCCCTAAGGTTCTCAGCAATGGGGATATTCTTCTATCCCTAAGGTTCTCAAATGGGGATATTCTTCTATCCCTAAGGTTCTCACAATGGGGATATTCTTCTATCCCTAAGGTTCTCACAATGGGGATATTCTTCTATCCTAAGGTTCTCACGATGGGGATATTCTTCTATCCCTAAGGTTCTCACAATGGGGTATTCTATCTAGTTCACATGGATATTCTATCCCTAAGGTTCTCACAATGGGATATTCTTCTATTCCCTAAGGTTCTCACAATGGGGATATTCTTCTATCCCTAAGGTTCTCAAATGGGGATTTCTTCTATCCCTAAGGTTCTCACATGGGATATTCTCTATCCTAAGGTTCTCAAATGGGGATATTCTTCTTATCCCTAAGGTTCTCACAATGGGGATATTCTTCTATCCCTAAGGTTCTCACAATGGGGATATTCTTCTATCCCTAAGGTTCTCAAATGGGGATTATTCTCTTATCTTTCCTTAAGGTTCTCACAATGGGGATATTCTTTTCCCTAAGGTTCTCACAATGGGGATATTCTTCTATCCCTAAGGTTCTCACAATGGGGATATTCTTCTTTCCTTAAGGTTCTCACAATGGGGATATTCTTCTTTCATTAAGGTTCTCACAATGGGATATTCTTCTATCCCTACGGTTCTGGCAATGGGGATGTTCTTCTATCTATGCCTAAGGTTCTCAGGACGGGGTATTTTTCTATCCCTAGGTTCCACAATGGGGATATTTTCTATCCTTAAGGATCTCAGATTAGGGGATATTCTGCTATCCCTATGGTTCTCAGAATGGGAATATTCTCTATTCCTATGGTTTTCAGAATGGGAATATTCTGCTATCCCTTTGGTTTTCAGAAGGGTGTGTCTTTGCCCTCGGACTGCCCTGTCATTTGCCTTTGTACTATCACTGAGCACCAAATTCCTGATTGCATCCTTGGTCCTAGCTAAAAGAGATTTAAATAAGATAGGACAGAGTAGAATAAAATAGAGTAGAATGACATAAAATTCAGCCCAAAACGACAAAATAGGATATAAAATATAGCATAGGTTTAAAATTAGCTGTAAAATGTAGTCATCAAATTAGATTTAAACTAAGGGAAAAAACTAGTTCCTAGAGATCTAAGGAGAGCAATATCGGTGACAGTGATATCTTGGGGGTCCGAAAAGACCCCCACCTACAAAGGCTTTGGGACAGTGGTATGAGGAAGTGTGCCTTCATCTTTGTGACATAACGGGAGTGTGACTGTGGCACCTACTGGCATCTTTGGGACAGCGGTTTGAGGGAGTTTGACTGTGTCACCTGCGCATCTTTGGGCGGTGGTTATCGAGGAGTGTGACTGTGTCACCTGCCGGCATCTTTGGGCCGGTGGTTATCAGGAGTGTGACTGTGTGACCTACTGGCATCTTTGGGCCGGTGGTTATCAAGGAGTGTGACTGTGTCACCTGCCGGCATCTTTGGGCCGGTGGTTATCAGGAGTGTGACTGTGTCACCTCCTGGCATCTTTGGGCGGTGGTTATCAGGGTGTGACTGTGTCACCTACTGGCATCTTTGGGCCGGTGGTTATCAAGGAGTGTGACTGTGTCACCTGCCGACATCTTTGGGCGGTGGTTATCAAGGAGTGTGACTGTGTCACTCCTGGCATCTTTGGGCCGGTGGTTATCAAGGAGTGTGACTGTGTCACCTCCTGGCATCTTTGGGCCGGTTGTTTTCAAGGAGTGTGACTGTCAAATACTGGCATCTTTGGGCCGGTGGTTATCAAGGAGTGTGACTGTCAAATACTGGCATCTTTGGGCCGGTGGTTATCAAGGAGTGTGACTGTCAAATACTGGCATCTTTGGGCCGGTGGTTATCAAGGAGTGTGACTGTGTCACCTGCCGGCATCTTTCAGACAGTGGTCATGAGGGAGTGTGACTCTGCAGTATCCTCACATTTTCTAAGCATTTCCATCAGCTTCTTCCATTCCACCCTTTATTCCACATGGGTCCTAATTGGCTAGTCATCATGTGGATCACATGAGAGACGTCTCCAAGAATGGGGCAGAGTCGTGTGGATCACATGGGAGACCACAACGCCATGGAGAGGACCACACTGCCGAGGAGTGGACAGGACCACACCGCCGAGGAGTGGAGAGGAGAGGACAGGACCACACCGCCAAGGAGAGGAGAGGACCACACCGCCAAGGAGACCACGCCGCCGTAGCCATTGGACTGAAGTAAGTCTTAACCAAAAGGCTGACAAAGTAACATTGAATGTTATATATTCCATTTCTGGCACTGGCTGAAGCTTGGTGAGTTAATTGCCAGGGTCTAGACTGAAATGGTTTTAAATTGTTGATTATAATTTAGCTTGCTTTCACGTTGTTGTGTCCATCTACTCAAAATCGTTAGGAAATGACTTTACCTTGATCCTAAGCAGTATTGATTTTATGATTCTCTTACAATTTCCTTATGGAATTGAAAACTGTTGTACGAAGGAGAAAGATAAATAACAGACAATTACTTTTCAGACTGTAGTTATGTCCCCTTTTCGCATCCTTTTTCTGAAAAGAATTAGAACTGATATAATTGGCATTTTGTTTTTCAGCGTCAGAATCGCTATTGAAAAACCCCACTCCACTGTGTCCATTGCCATTTGCCAGTGCACTCTAGTACCATCCCTCTCCTGTTAGCGTTATGCAAGTGGCACCATGGGGATGTAGGAGTAGGACAAAAATGTGTAGATCTCTGAGCTGTAGCTAACAAAGTGGAAAAACGATCATTGTCAGCATAACCTTTGTCTTTGGCTGGAGGGGGGGGGGGGGGGGGGGGGGGGGTGGAGGGGTGGAAGGGGGTTTGCACATAAACAAAACACAGGAAGAATATAACCTCAGAAAAAGAAACGCGCACATAGATAAATATGTTCATTTGTTTACAATGCAAACAATTACATAAAGTGATACATGTGTGGAAATTTGTGTAAAACCAGGACGACACCACCGAAGAGAGGACGACACCACCAAGGAGAGGACGACACCACCGAGGAGAGGACGACACCCCCGAGGAGAGGACGACGCACCGAGGAGAGGACGACGACACCATCGAGGAGAGGACGACGACACCATCGAGGAGAGGACGACGACACCACCAGGGAGAGGACGACACCGCTGAGGAGAGGACGACACCGCCGAGGAGAGGACCACACCACCGAGGAGAGGAGAGGACGACACCACCGGAGGAGACGAGAGGCCACCACCAGAGAGGAGAGGACACACAAGACGACACACGAGGTGTCTGTCATATTTTTTTTTCTTAACTGCCTTGTATCCCTCATTTTCATGAAAGGGAAAGGATAGATTAAGCTCTATTCAAATTTTTTCCATCAAATTTGCAGATTAATTTGTCAACAGCTAAAAAGCATTCAAAGAAATGTTGAAGGTAATTTTAATGTGATAATTATACTAGTTGCATATTTCATGTTTAAAAATATTAAAATGTAATTGATGTTTGAGGCAGTTGTAAAATATTTATAAAGTAAATGGGCATTATGGAAAACTTAGTAAATAATGTAATATACTAGTTCCAAATTTGACGTTTCAAATTATGAAATTTAATTGATGTTTGAGACAATAGTAAATATTTAGATAAAGTAAATGGGCGTTATGGAAAACTTTGTAAATATTAATTAGATTTAAGGTAATAGAGTTGTAAACATTTGTCTGTTACTGATGATTTCTTAACTGATGATTTCTTAACTGCAAGGATGACACCGCCCAGGAGAGGAGAGGACGACACCACCATGGAGAGGAGAGGAGAGGACAACACCACCGAGGAGAGGACAACACCACCGTGGAGAGGACGACACCACTGACGAGAGGACGACACCACCGAGGAGAGGACGACACCACCAAGGAGAGGACGACACCGCCGAGGTGTGTGTCATTTTTTTTTCTAAACTGCCTTGACAGTTAACCCGGGATATCACCAAAAATCACTACCCTTAATTTACCAGCGTTGCTGAGTTTTGAACCCTGGACTTCATGGATTCAGATTGTAACAAGGTAACATTGGATTTTTATGTATTGCATATCTGGCACTGCTTGAAGTTTTGTGAGTTAGGTGCCAAGGTCTAGACTGATATAATTTTAAGTTGTTGATTTTAATTTAGCCTGCTTTCACTTTGTCGTGTCCAGCTACTCAAAATCATTAGGAAATGACTTGACCTTGATCCTAAGCAGTATTGATCTTAGGATTCTCTGACAATTTCCTAGTGGAATTCAAAACTGTTGTAAGAAGGAGAAAGAGAAATAACAATTACTTTACAGACTGTAGTTATGTCCCTTTTCCATCCTTTTTCTGAAAAGAATTAGAACTGATATAATTGGCATTTTGGTTTTCAGGGTCAGACTTGCTATTGAAAAACCCCACTCCACTGTGTCCATTGCCATTTGCCAGTGCACTCTAGTACCATCCCTCTTCTGTTAGCATTATGCAAGTGGCACCATGGGGATGTAGGAGTAGGACAAAAATGTGTAAATCCTGAGTTGTAGCTAACAAAGGAAAAACGATCATTGTAGCATAACCTTTGTCTTTGGGGGGGGGGGGGGGGTGGGGAGTGGAGGGTGGAAGGGGGTTTGCAAAACAAAACACAGGAAGAATATAACCTCAGAAAAAGAACCGCATATAGATAAAAATGTTCATTTGTTTACAATGAAAATTACATAAAGTGATACATGTGTGGAAATTTGTGTAAAACCAGACGACACCCCCGAAGAGGACGAACCACCAGGAGAGGACGACACCACCGAGGAGAGACGACACCACGAGGAGAGGAGACGACACCACGAGGAGAGACGACGGACACACACCGAGGAGAGGCACCGAGGACAACCCACCGAGGAGAAGGACGGGACGACACCACCGAGAAGAGGACGACACACGAAGGAAGGACGACACCACCGAGGAGAGGACACACCCCGAGGAGAGGACCACCACCGAGGAGAGGAGACGACACCACGAGGAGAGGAGGACGACACCACGGAGGAGAGGACGACACCACGAGGAGGGAGGACGACACCCGAGGAGAGGACGACACCACCGAGGAGAGGACCACACCCGAGGAGAGGACGACACCACCAGGGAGAGGACGACACCCCGAGGAGAGGACGACACCACGAGGAGAGACGCACCCGAGGAAGGACACACACCGAGGTGTCTGTCATATTTTTTTTTTCTTAACTGCCTTGTATCCCTCATTTTCATGAAAGGGAAAGGATAATTAAGCTCCTATTCAAATTTTTTCCATCGAAATTTGCAGATTAATTTGTCAACAGCTAAAAAGCATTCAAAGAAATGTTGAAGGTAATTTTAATGTGATAATTATACTAGTTGCATATTTCATGTTTAAAAATATTAAAATGTAATTGATGTTTGAGGCAGTTGTAAAATATTTATATAAAGTAAATGGGCATTATGGAAAACTTAGTAAATAATGTAATATACTAGTTCCAAATTTGACGTTTCAAATTATGAAATTTAATTGATGTTTGAGACAATAGTAAATATTTAGATAAAGTAAATGGGCGTTATGGAAAACTTTGTAAATATTAATTAGATTTAAGGTAATAGAGTTGTAAACATTTTGTCTGTTACTGATGAAATTCTTAACTGATGATTTCTTAACTGCAAGGATGACACCGCCCAGGAGAGGAGAGGACGACACCACCATGGAGAGGAGAGGAGAGGACAACACCACCGAGGAGAGGACAACACCACCGTGGAGAGGACGACACCACTGACGAGAGGACGACACCACCGAGGAGAGGACGACACCACCAAGGAGAGGACGACACCGCCGAGGTGTGTGTCATTTTTTTTTCTAAACTGCCTTGACAGTTAACCCGGGATATCACCAAAAATCACTACCCTTAATTTACCAGCGTTGCTGAGTTTTGAACCCTGGACTTCATGGATTCAGATTGTAACAAGGTAACATTGGATTTTTATGTATTGCATATCTGGCACTGCTTGAAGTTTTGTGAGTTAGGTGCCAAGGTCTAGACTGATATAATTTTAAGTTGTTGATTTTAATTTAGCCTGCTTTCACTTTGTCGTGTCCAGCTACTCAAAATCATTAGGAAATGACTTGACCTTGATCCTAAGCAGTATTGATCTTAGGATTCTCTGACAATTTCCTAGTGGAATTCAAAACTGTTGTAAGAGGAGAAAGAGAAATAACAATTACTTTACAGACTGTAGTTATGTCCCCTTTTCCCATCCTTTTTCTGAAAAGAATTAGAACTGATATAATTGGCATTTTGGTTTTCAGGGTCAGACTTGCTATTGAAAAACCCCACTCCACTGTGTCCATTGCCATTTGCCAGTGCACTCTAGTACCATCCCTCTTCTGTTAGCATTATGCAAGTGGCACCATGGGGATGTAGGAGTAGGACAAAAATGTGTAAATCCCTGAGTTGTAGCTAACAAAGGTGGAAAAAAGGTCAATGATAGCATGACATTTGTCTTTGGGGGGGGGGGGGGGGGGTAGTTGGAAGGGTAGAAGGGGAAGTTGCACATACACAAAACACAGGAAGAATATAACCTCAGAAAAAGAACCACGCATATAGATAAAAATGTTCATTTGTTTACAATAGAAAGAATTACATAAAGTGATACATGTGTGGAAATTTGTGTAAAACCAGGACGACACCACCGAGCAGAGGACGACACCACCGAGGAGAGGACGACACCACCGAGGAGAGGACGACACCACCGAGGAGAGGAGAGGACGACACCACCGAGGAGAGGACGACACCACCGAGGAGAGGACGACACCACCGAGGAGAGGACAACACCACCGAGGAGAGGACACACACCACCGAGGAGAGGAGAGGACGACACCACCGAGGAGAGGACGACACCACCGAGGAGAGGAGAGGACGACACCACCGAGGAGAGGAGAGGACGACACCACCGAGGAGAGGACAACACCACCGAGGAGAGGACAACACCACCGAGGAGAGGAGAGGACGACACCACCGAGGAGAGGAGAGGACGACACCACCGAGGAGAGGAGAGGACGACACCACCGAGGAGAGGAGAGGACGACACCACCGAGGAGAGGAGAGGACGACAC
Organism: Stramonita haemastoma; assembly: GCA_030674155.1. Classification (NCBI taxonomy): domain Eukaryota; kingdom Metazoa; phylum Mollusca; class Gastropoda; order Neogastropoda; family Muricidae; genus Stramonita; species Stramonita haemastoma. The sequence goes on from CM060333.1 coordinate 15,580,543, forward strand.
CACCGAGGAGAGGACCACACCGCCGAGGAGAGGACGACACCACCGAGGAGAGGACGACACCACCGAGGAGAGGACGACACCACCGAGGAGAAGACGGCACCGCTGAGGAGAGGACCACACCACCGAGGTGTCTGTCATATTTTTTTTTTTCTTAACTGCCTTGTATCCCTCATTTTCATGAAAGAGAAAGGATAAATTAAGCTCCATTCAAATTTTTTCCATCGAATTTGCAGATAAATTTGTCAACAGCTAAAAAGCATTCAAAGAAATGTTGAAGGTAATTTTAATGTGATAATTATACTAGTTGCATATTTCATGTTTAAAAATATTAAAATGTAATTGATGTTTGAGGCAGTAGTAAAATATTTAGATAAAGTAAATGGGCATTATGGAAAACTTAGTAAATAATGTAATATACTAGTTCCAAATTTGACGTTTCAAATTATGAAATTTAATTGATGTTTGAGACAATAGTAAATATTTAGATAAAGTAAATGAGCATTATGGAAAACTTTGTAAATATTAATTAGATTTAAGGTAATAGAGTTGTAAACATTTTGTCTGTTACTGATGATTTCTTAACTGCAAGGATGACATCCAGAGAGAGAGACACCGCCAGGAGAGGACGACACCACCGAGGAGAGGACGACACCACGCAAGAGGAGAGGACGACACCACCGAGAGAGGACCAGGACGAACACCACCGGGAGAGGACGACACCACCGAGGAGGGACGACACACCGAGGGAGAGAGACACACCACCGAGGAGAGGACCACACCACCGAGGTGTCTGTCTTTTTTTTTTTCTAAACTGCCTTGTATCCCTCATTTTCATGAAAGGAAAGGATAAATTAAGCTCCATTAAAAATTTTTCCCTGAAATTTGCAGATTGATATTCAACAGGAAAAAAGCATTCAAAGATATCTTGAAGGTAATTTTAATGTGATAATTAATATAGTTCCATATTTCATGTTTAAAAATATTAAATATAATTGATGTTTGAGGGAAAAAGTAAAATATTTAAAGTAAATGGGCATAATGGAAAACTTTGTAAATAAAGTAATATACTAGGTTCCAAATTTGATGTTTCAAAATATTAAAATTTAATTGATGTTTGAGGCAATATATAATATTTGATAAAGTAAATGGGCATTATGGAAAACTTTGTAAATATTAATTAGATTTAAGGTAATAGAGTTGTAAATATTGTGTCTGTTAACTGATGATTTCCTTAACTGCAAGGAGAACACCGCGAGGAGAGGAGAGGACACACCACAGGAGAGGACGACACCAGAGGAGAGGACGACACACCGAGGAGAGGACGACAACCACCGAGGAGAGGACGACACCACCGAAGGAGAGGACGACACCACCGAGGAGAGAGAGACACACCACCGAGAGGGACACACCACCAGGTGTCTGTCTTTTTTTTTTTTAAACTGCCTTGTATCCTCATTTTCATGAAAGAACAAGGATAAATTAAGCTCCATTAAAATTTTTCCCTGAAATTTGCAGATTGATTTGTCAACAGCAAAAAAGCATTCAAAGAATTGTTGAAGGTAATTTTAATGTGAAAATTATATATTTCATGTTTAAAAAATATGAAATATAATTGATGTTTGAGGGAATAGTAAAATATTTAAAAGTAAATGGGCATATGGAAAACTTTGTAAATAAAGTAATATACTAGTTCCAATTTGATGTTTCAAAATATTAAAATTTAATTGATGTTTAAGGCAATATAAATATTTAGATAAAGTAAATGGGCATTATGGAAAACTTTGTAAATATTAATTAGATTTAAGGTAATAGAGTTGTAAATATTGTGTCTGTTAACTGATGATTTCTTAACTGCAAGGACGACCCCGCCAGGAGAGGACCACCCCGGAGAGGGAGACAACACCACTGAGGAGGAGCACGAGAGGACCCGAGGAGAGGACGACACCACCGAGGAGAGCCAGGAGAGGAGAGGACGACACCACCGAGGAGAGGACGACACCACCGAGGAGAGGACGACACCACCGAGGAGAGGAGAGGAAGGACACACCACGAGGAGAGGACGACACCACCGAGGAGAGGACGACACCACCGAGGTGTCTGTTTTTTTTTTTTCTAAACTGCCTTATATCCACGATTTTCAGGAAAGAGAAAGCATGAATTAAGCTGTATTAAATTTTTCCATGAAATTTGCAAATTAATTTGTGAACAGCAAGAAATATTCAAAGAATTATGGAAGTAATTTTAATGTGATAATTATACTAGTACCATATTTCATGTTTAAAATATAAAATATAATTGATGTTTGAGGCAATAGAAAATATTTAAAGTAAATGAATATTGTGGAAAACTTTGTAAATAATGTAATATACTAGTTCCAAATTTGATGTTTCAAAATATCAAAATTTAATTGATGTTTCAGCAATAGTTAATATTTAGATGAAGTAAATGGGCATTATGGAAAACTTTGTAAATATTAATATCATTTAAGAAAATAGAGTTGTAAAGATTTTGTCTATTACTGATGATTTCTTAACTGTAGGACCCGCAGACAGGAACCAGTCCAAAAAGAGAGGACAAAAGGACACACCGAGTAGCAACAAAGGGGGAAACAAGCATACAGAGATGACGCTTTCTTCACTGCTGAGGGGGGGGGGGAGGGGATTGAGGGATGAAGGTTGCACTGAAAGAAGAACACACGAGGAGAATATACACCACGAGAAAGGAAACACCACATGAGGTGTTTCATTATTTTCAATGTTTGTAGTCATTATGAAAGAAAGTAATATCTTTAAATGTTATACATGTGTGGAAATTTGTGTAAAATCAGGACCACACCACCGAGGAGAGGACGACACCACGGAGAGAGAGGACGAACACCACCGAGGAGAGGAAGAGGACAGACAACCACCAAGGAGAGGACGACACCACCGAGGAGAGGACAACACCACCGAGGTGTCTGTCATTTTTTTTTTCTAAACTGCCTTGTATCCCTCATTTTCAAGAAGAGAAAGGATGAATTAAGCTTCATTAAAATTTTTTTCCCTGAAATTTGCAGATTGATTTCGAACAGGAAAAAAGCATTAAAGAATTCTTGAAGGTAATTTTAATGTGATAATTATACTAGTTCCATATTTCATGTTTAAAAATATTAAAGTATAATGTTTGAGGGGAATAGTAAAATATTTAACGTAAGATGGGCATTATGGAAAACTTTGTTTAAATAATTGTAATATACTAGTTCCAAATTTGATGTTTCAAAATATTAAAATTTAATATGATGTTTGAGTCAATATAATGATATTAGTAAAGTAAATGGGCATTATGGAAAATTTGTAAATATTAATTAGATTTAGTAATAGAGTTGTAAATATTTGTCTGTTACTGATGATTTCTTAACTGCAAGGACGACACCGCCAGGAGAGGAGAGGACACACCGCCAAGGAGGAGGAAGGACACACCACCGAGGAGAGGACGACACCCACCGAGGAGAGGACGACACCACCGAGGAGAGGACGACACCACCGAGGAGAGGACACACCACCGAGAAGAGGACCACACCCAGGTGTTGTTCTTTTTTTTTTTTTACTAAACTGCCTTGTATCCCTATTTTCATGAAAAAATAGATAAATTAAGCTCCATAAAAAATTTTCCTGAAATTTGCAGATTGATTTGTCAACAGCAAAAAAGCATTCAAAGAATTGTTAAGAATTGTAAGTAATAATTATACTAGTTTTATATTTCTTTTAAAAATTAGATATAATTATGTTTGCATAGAAAATATTTAAAAGTAAATTGGATATGGAAAACGTTGTACAATGATATCTGTTAAATTGTGATTCAAAATAAATAAATTATATGTGAGAAATTTAGAAAGCACAATTTACTGACAGAGCAGCCCAAAGTTTCATGTTAAAATATAAATTATCTATCTGTGACTGAAACGAGCAGCACGACAAGTGCCAACCATCAGAAAACACAAACACCACAACAACACCACGCACACACACACACCACACACACACACACACACACACAACACACACACACACACACACACAACACACACACAACACACACAACACACTACACATCACACACGCACAAGCACACACACACGCAGCACAACACACACACATACCACGCACAGCACACACGCACGCATACACGCACACACCACACAGCACACACACACGACACACACAAAACACTAACACACACTGAACGCACAGCACGCACGCGCAACACACGCAACGCACAACACGACACACACACCACACACACTCACAACCACACACACACACACACCAACACCACAACACACAACACACAGCACCACACACACACACAATGCACGCACATGCAAACGCACGCACCAATGCCACATCACACACACCACACTACACACACACTCACACTACACACACACACACCACACACACACACACACACACAACAACACACCACACACCCATCTTAATACCTTCTTAATAACGTCATATTCATTGCTTTTTTGTTTTTTGTTATCAGAAACTTCCCATCAACTGGTACCTCCTGGCCACAAGCACCATGATGTGAAACGTGATACTAGCTGGGTTGGACCTGTGTTAGATAGAGGGTAGGGAATGGAGGAAGGAAATGCTTCAACAAAGCCTTCACAGAGCTTTGTTTCCATGGAGTCTGGAAAAAGGAGGACAGTTGACCTTAGTTTTCAGAATGGGGATATTCTGCCACAACTATGGTCCTCAGAGTGGGGATATTCTTCTATCCCTAAGGTTCTCACAATGGGAATATTCTTCTATCCCTAAGGTTCTCACAATGGGGATATTCTTCTGTCTTTAAGGTTCTCACAATGGGGATATTTCTTCTAATTCCTAAGGTTTCTCACAATGGCGATGGGGTATTCTTCTATCCTAAGGTTCTCACAATGGGATATTTCTATCCAAGGTTCTCACAATGGGGATATTCTTCTATCCCTAAGGTTCTCACAATGGGGATATTCTTCTATCCCTAAGGTTCTCACAATGGGGATATTCTTCTATCTTAAGGTTTCACAATGGGGATATTCTTCTATCCCTGAGGTTCTCGCAATGGGGATATTCTTCTATCCCTGAGGTTCTCGCAATGGGGATGTTCTTCTACCCTAAGGTTCTCGCAATGGTGATATTCTTCTATCCCTAAGGTTCTCACAATGAGGCTGTTCTTCTATCCCTAAGGTTCTCACAATGGGGATATTCTTCTATCCCTAAGGTTCTCACAATGGGGATGTTCTTCTACCCTAAGGTTCTCAGAATGGAGATATTCTTCTATCCCTAAGTTCTCACATTGGGATGTTCTTCTATCCCTAAGGTTCTCACAATGGGATATTCTTCTATCCCTAAGGTTCTCACATGGGGATATTCTTCTATCCTAAGGTTCTCACAATGGGGATGTTCTTCTATCCCTAAGGTTGTCACAATGGGGATATTCTTCTATCCTAGGTTCTCACAATGGGGGTATTCTTCTATCCCTAGGTTTCAGAATGGAGATATTCTTCTATCCCTAAGGTTCTCACAACGGGGATATTCTTCTATCCCTAAAGTTTCACGATGGGGATATTCTGCTATCCCTAAGGTTCTCGCAATCGAGATATTTCTATCCCTAAGGTTCTTGCAATGGGGATATTCTCTATCCCTAAGGTTCTCACAATGGGGATATTCTTCTATCCTAAGGTTCTCATAATCGGGATATTCTTCTATCCCTAAGGTTTCACAATGGGGATATTCTTCTATCCCTAAGGTTCTCACAATGGGGATATTCTTCTATCCCTGAGGTTCTCGCAATGGGGATATTCTTCTATCCTGAGGTTCTCGCAATGGGGATATTCTTCTATCCCTAAGGTTCTTAGCAATGGGGATATCTCTATCCCTAAGGTTCTGCAATGGGGATATTCTTCTATCCCTAAGGTTCTCACAATGGGGATATTCTTCTATCCCTAAGGTTCTCACAATGGGGATATTCTTCTATCCCTAAGGTTCTCACAATGGGGATATTCTTCTATCCCTAAGGTTCTCACAATGGGGTATTTCTATCTATCCCTAAGGGCTTCTCACAATGGGGATATTTTCTATCCCTAAGGTTCTCACAATGGGGATATTCTTCTATCCCTAAGGTTCTCAAATGGGGATATTCTTCTATCCCTAAGGTTCTCACATGGGATTTCTTCTATCCCTAAGGTTCTCAAATGGGGATATTCTTCTATCCCTAAGGTTCTCACAATGGGATTTCTTCTATCCCTAAGGTTCTCACAATGGGGATATTCTTCTATCCCTAAGGTTCTCACAATGGGGATATTCTTCTATCCCTAAGGTTCTCACAATGGGGATTTCTTCTATCCCTAAGGTTTCACAATGGGATATTCTTCTATCCCTAAGGTTCTCACAATGGGGATATTCTTCTATCCCTAAGGTTCTCACGATGGGATATTCTTCTATCCCTAAGGTTCTCACAATCGGGATATTCTTCTATCCCTAAGGTTCTCACGATGGGGATATTCTCTATCCCTAAGGTTCTCACAATGGGGATATTCTTCATCCCTAAGGTTCTCAAATGGGGTTTTCCCTTCTATCCCTAAGGTTTTCACAATGGGGATATTCTTCTATCCCTAAGGTTCTCATAATGGGATATTCTTCTATCCCTAAGGTTTCTCACATGGGGATATTCTTCTATCCCTAAGGTTCTCAGCAATGGGGATATTCTTCTATCCTAAGGTTCTCGCAATGGGGTATTCTTCTATCCCTAAAGGTTCTCGCAATGGGGATATTCTTCTATCCCTAAGGTTCTCCGATGGGGATATTCTTCTATCCCTAAGGTTCTCACAATGGGGATATTCTTCTATCCTAAGGTTCTCACGAATGGGGTATTCTTCTATCCCTAAGGTTCTCACAATGGGGATATTCTTCTATCCCTAAGGTTCTCACATGGGGATATTCTTCTATCCCTAAGGTTCTCACAATGGGGATTTTCTTCTATCCCTAAGGTTCTCACAATGGGGATATTTTTCTATCCCTAAGGTTCTCACAATGGGGATATTCTTCTTTCCCTAAGGTTCTACAATGGGGATATTCTGTATCCCTGAAGTTTGCACAATGGGGATATTTCTTTATCCCTAAGGTTTCTCCAATGGGGATATTCTTCTATCCCTAAGGTTCTCAGCAATGGGATATTCTTCTTATCCTAAGGTTCTCACAGATATGGGGATATTCTTCTATCCCTAAGGTTCTCACAATGGGATATTTCTATCCCTAAGGTTCTCAGAATGGGATATTCTTCTATCCCTAAGGTTCTCACAATGGGGATATTCTTCTTCCCTAAGGTTCTCACAATGGGATATTCTTTTATCCCTAGGTTCTCCAATGGGGATATTCTTCTATCACTAGGTTCTCACAATGGGATATTCTTCTATCTCTAAGGTTCTCTCAATGGGGATATTCTTCTATCCCTAAGGTTCTCACAATGGGGATATTCTTCTATCCCTAAGGTTCTCACAATGGGGATATTCTTCTATCCTAAGGTTCTCACATGGGATATTCTTCTATCCCTAAGGTTCTCACAAGGGGATATTTCTTCTATCCCTAAGGTTCTCACAATGGGGATATTCTTCTATCCCTAAGGTTCTCACAATGGGGATATTCTTCTATCCCTAAGGTCTCACAATGGGGATATTCTTCTATCCCTAAGGTTCTCACGAATGGGGATATTCTTCTATCCCTAAGGTTCTCACAATGGGGATATTCTTCTATCCCTAAGGTTCTCACAATGGGAATATTCTGCTATCCTATGGTTCTTACAATGGGGATATTCTTCTATCCCTATGGTTCTCACAATGGGGATATTCTGCTATCCCTAATGGTTCTCGGAGGGGATATTCTGCTATCCCTATGGTCTCAGACGGGGATATTTTTCTATCCCTATGGTTCTCAGAATGGGGATATTCTGCTATCCCTATGGTTCTCAGAATGGGATATTCTCTATCCCTATGGTTCTCAGAATGGGGATATTCTGCTATCCCTTGGTTTTCAGAATGGGAATATTCTGCTATCCCTTTGGTTTTCAGAAGGGTGTGTCTTTGCCCTGGACTGCCCTGTCATTTGCCTTTGTACTATCACTGAGCACCAATTTCCTGATTGCATCCTTGTCCTAGCTAAAAGAGATTTAAATAAGATAGGACAGATAGAATAAAATAGAGTAGAATGACATAAAATTCAGCCCAAAACGATAAAATAGGATATAAAATATAGCATAGGTTTAAAATTAGCTGTAAAAAGTAGTCATACAAATTAGATTTAAACTAAGGAAAAACTAGTTCCTAGAGATCTAAGGAGAGCAATATCGGTGACAGTGATATCTTGGGGTCCAAAAAGACCCCACCTACAAAGGCTTTGGGACAGGGTATGAGGAAGTGTGCCTTATCTTTGTGACATAAGGAGTGTGACTTGTCACCTACTGGCATCTTTGGGACAAGCGGTTATGAGGGAGTGTGACTTGTCACCTACTGGCATCTTTGGGCGGTGTTATCAAGGAGTGTGACTGTGTCACCTCCGGCATCTTTGGGCCGGTGTTACAAGGTGTGATCAAAAGGGGTATGAGTGTACTGTGTCACCTCGGCATCTTTGGGCGGTGGTTATCAAGGGTGTGACTGTCACATCGCATCTTTGGGCCGTGGTTATCAAGGAGTGTCTTTGTCACTGCGGCATCTTTGGGCCGGTGGTTATCAGGAGTGTGACTGTGTACTCTGGCATCTTTGGCGGTGGTTATCAGGTGTGTGACTGGTCTTACCTCCGCATCTTTGCCGGTGGTTATCAAGGAGTGTGACTGTGTCACCTGCCGGCATCTTTGGGCGTGGTTATCAGGAGTGTGACTGTCTACCTCTGGCATTTTTGGGCCTTGGTTTATCAAGGAGTGTGACTGTGTCACTCCGGCATCTTTGGGCCGGTGTTATCAAGGAGTGTGACTGTCAATACTGGCATCTTTGGGCCGGTGGTTATCAAGGAGTGTGACTGTGTCACCTCCTGGCATCTTTGGGCCGGTGGTTATCAAGGAGTGTGACTGTGTCACCTGCCGGCATCTTTCGGGACGGTGGTCTATCAGAGGAGTGTGACTCTGCAGTACCTCACATTTTAGGGCATTTCCTTCAGATTCTTTCCATTCCACCTTTATCCACATGGGTCCTAATCTGGCTAGTCATCATGTGGATCACATGAGAGACGTCTCCAAGAATGGGGCAGAGTCGTGTGGATCACATGGGAGACCACAAGCAACGCCGAGGAGAGGACCACACTGCCGAGGAGAGGAGACAGGACCACACCGCCGAGGAGAGGAGAGGAGGACCACACCGCCAAGGAGAGGAGAGGACCACATTGCCAAGGAGACCACGCCGCCGTAGCCATTGGACTGAAGTAAGTCTTAACCAAAAGGCTGACAAAGTAACATTGAATGTTATATATTCCATTTCTGGCACTGGCTGAAGCTTGTGAGTTAGGTGCCAGGGTCTAGACTGAAATGGTTTTAAATTGTTGATTGTAATTTAGCCTGCTTTCACGTTTTGTGTCCATCTACTCAAAATCGTTAGGAAATGACTTTACCTTGATCCTAAGCAGTATTGATTTTAGATTCTCTACAATTTCCTTATGGAATTGAAAACTGTTGTACGAAGGAGAAAGATAAATAACAGACAATTACTTTTCAGACTGTAGTTATGTCCCCTTTTTGCATCCTTTTTCTGAAAAGAATTAGAACTGATATAATTGGCATTTTGTTTTTCAGCGTCAGAATCGCTATTGAAAAACCCACTCCACTGTGTCATTGCCATTTGCCAGTGCACTCTAGTACCATCCCTCTCCTGTTAGCGTTATGCAAGTGGCACCATGGGGATGTAGGAGTAGGACAAAAATGTGTAGATCTCTGAGCTGTAGCTAACAAAGGGGAAAAACGATCATTGCTAGCATGACCTTTGTCTTTGGCTGGGGGGGGTGGGGGGAGGGGGGTGAAGGGGTGGAAGGGGGTTTGCACGTAAACAAAACACAGGAAGAACATAACCTCAGAAAAAGAAACAGCACATAGATAAATATGTTAATTTGTTTACAATGCAAACAATTACATAAAGTGATACATGTGTGGAAATTTGTGTAAAACCAGGACGACACCACCGAGGAGAGGACGACACCACCGAGGAGAGGAGAGGACGACACCACCGAGGAGAGGAGAGGACGACACCACGAGGAGAGGACGACACCGCCGAGGGGAGGAGAGGACGAACCACCAAGGAGAGGAGAGGACGACACCACCGAGGAGAGGACGACACCACCGAGGAGAGGACGACACCGGACACGCAGAGGAGAGGACGACACCACCGAGGAGAGGACGACACCACCGAGGAGAGGACGACACCAGGACACGCAGAGGAGAGGACGACACCACCAGGAGAGGACGACACCACAAGGAGAGGACGACACCACCGAGGAGAGGACGACACCGACACCACGAGGAGAGGACGACACCACCGAGGAGAGGACGACACCACCGAGGAGAGGACGACACCACCAAGGTGTCTGTTATTTTTTTTTTTTAACTGCCTTTTATCTCTCATTTTCATGAAAGAGAAAGGATAATTAAGCTCCATTAAAAAATTTTCCCCAATAAATTTCCAAAAAATTTAATTAAAGTAAATGGGCATTATGGAAAACTTTGTATATAAAGTAATACTAGTTCTAAATTTGATGTTTCAAAATATTAAAATTGATTGATGTTTGAGGCAATAGTAAATATTTAGATAAAGTAAATGGGCATATGGAAAACTTTATAAATATTAATTAGATTTAAGGTAATAGGTTGTACATATTTTGTGAAATGTGACTTACTAATGATCGGAGAGAATGAGGACACAAGAGAAGGACGACACGCCAGGAGAGGACGACACCACGAGGAGAGGACGACACCACCGAGGAGAGGAGAGGACGACACCACCGAGGAGAGGACGACACGGAAGCGACACCGCCAGGAGAGGAGAGGACCACCCAGGAAGGAGAGCACCACCGAGGAGAGGACGACACACCAGAGAGGGAAAGAGGAGAGGAGGACGACACCACCGAGGAGAGGACGACACACGAGGAGAGGACGACACCGAGGAGAGGAAGGACCACCCGCAGGAGAGGAGAGGACACACCGCCAGGAGAGGACGACACACGAGGAGAGGAGGGCGACACCACCGAGGAGAGGACGACACCACCGAGGAGAGGACGGACGAACACGAGAGAGACCACACCGAGGTGTCTGTCTTTTTTTTCTTTCTAAACTGCCTTATATCCCTCATTTTTTGAAAGAGAAAGGATAAATTAAGCTACATTCAAATGTTTTCCGTGAAATTTGCAGATTGATTTGCCACAGCAAAAAAGCATTCAAAGAATTGTTGAGGATACTTGTAATGTAATGATAAAAAATATGCTACTTCAATATTTCATGTTTAAAGTATTAACATAGAATTATGTTTGAGGAAATAGTAAAATATTGAAATAAAGTAAATGGGCATTATGGAAAACTTTGTAAATAATGTAATATATAGTTCAAATTTGATGTTTCAAAATATTAAAATTTAATTGTTGTTTTAGGCCATTGTGTATAGTTAGATAAAGTAAATTGGCATTATGGAAAACTTTGTAAATTTAATTAGATTTAAGCTAATAGTTGTAAATATTTTGTCTGTAACTGATGATTTCTTTAACACGCAAGGATGGACACACGCCGAGGAGAGGAGAGGACGACACCACCGAGGAGAGGAGAGGGATGACACCACCGAGGAGAGGACGACACCCACCGAGGAGACGGACGACACCACCGAGGTGTCTGTCATTTTTTTTTTGTAAACTGCCTTGTATCCTCATTTTCATGAAAGATAAGGATAAATTAAGCTTCATTAAAATGTTTCCCCTGAAATTTCCAGATTGATTTGTCAACAGCAAAAAAGCATCCAAAGAATTGTTGAAGGAAATTTTAATGTGAAAATTACACTAATATTTCATGTTTAAAAATATGAAAATTAAAATTGGTTTTTGAGGAATAGTAAAATATTTAAAGTAAATCGGCATAATGGAAAACTTTGTCAATAATGTAATATATAGGTCTAAATTTGATGTTTGAAAATATTAAAATGTAATTGACTGTTTGAGGCAATAGTAAATATTTAATTAAAGTAAAAGGGCATTATGGAAAACTTTGTAAATATTAATTAGATTTAAGCATATAGAGTTGTAAATATTTTGTCTTTTACTGATGATTTCTTAACTGCTAGGACGACACCGCCAGGAGAGGAGAGGACGACACCGCCGAGGAGAGGAGAGGACACACCACCGAGGAGAGGACAACACCACCGAGGAGAGGACGACGCACCACCGAGGAGAGGACACGAGGACACACCCGAGGAGAGGACGACACCACCGAGGAGAGGACCACACCACCGAGGTGTCTGTCATTTTTTTTTTTCTAAACTGCCTTGTATCCCTCATTTTCATGAAAGAGAAAGGATAAATTAAGCTCCATTAACATTTTTTCCCTGAAATTTGCAGATTGATTATGTGAGAAGAAAAAAGCATTCAAAGAATTGTTGAAGGTAATTTTAATGTGATAACTATACTAGTTCCATATTTCATGTTGAAAAATATTAAAGTATAATTGATGTTTGAGGGATTAGTAAAATATTTAAATAAAGTAAATGGGCATTATGGAAAACTTTGTAAATAAAGTATATAAAAGTCCAAATTTGATGTTTCAAAATATTAAAATGTAATTCTGTTTCAGGCAATATAATATTTAGATAAAGTAAACGGGCATTATGGAAAACTTTGTAAATATTATATCAATTTAAGAAAATAGAGTTGTAAATATTGTGTCAGGACGACACTGCCGAGGAGAGGAGAGGACCACACCGCCCAGGAGAGGAGAGGACGACACCACCGAGGAGAGGACCACACCACCGAGGAGAGGAGAGGACGACACCACCGAGGAGAGGACAACACCCCCGAGGAGAGGACCACACCACCGAGGAGAGGACGACACCACCGAGGAGAGGACCACACCACTGAGGTGTCTGTCATTTATTTTTTTTTTTTACTAAACTGCCTTGTATCCCTCATTTTCATGAAAGACAAAGGATAAATTAAGATCTATTAAAAAATTTTACGGAAAATTTGCAGATTGATTTGGCAACGGTAAAAATGCATTGAAAGAATTGTAAAAGGTAGTTTTAATGTGATAATTATACTAGTTCCATATTTTATGTTTTAAAATATTGAAATATAATCGATGTTTGAGGCAATAGTAAAATATTTAGATAAAGTAAAAGGGCATTATTGAAAACTTTGTAAATAATGTAATATACTAGTTCCAAATTTGATGGTTGAAAATATGAAAATCTAATTGATGTTTGAGGCAATAGTAAATACTTAGATAAAGTAAATGGGCATTATGGGAAACATTGTAACTATTAATTAGATTTAAGCTAATAGAGTTGTAAATATTTTGTCTGTAACTGATGATTTCTTAACTGCAAGGACGACACCACCGATGAGAGGAGAGAACGACACCACCGAGGAGAGGACGACACCACCGAGGAGAGGACGACACCACCGAGGAGAGGACGACACCACCGAGGAGAGGACGACACCACCGAGGAGAGGATGACACCACCGAGGTGTCTGTCCTTTTTTTTTTTGTAAACTGCCTTGTATCCCTCATTTTCATGAAAGAGAAAAGATGAATAAAACTGCATTAAAAATTTTCCATGACATTTGCAGATTGATTTGTGAAGAGCAAAAAATCATTCATAGAATTGTTGAAGATAATTTTAATGTGATAATTACATTACTTCCATATTTCCTGTTTAAAAATATTAAAATATAATTAATGTTTGAGGCAATAGTAAAATATTTGAATAAAGTAAATGGGCACTATGGAAGACTTTGTAAATGATGAATATAGTAGTTCCAAATCTGATGGTTCAAATTATCAAAATTTAATTGTTTGAGGCAATAGTAAATATTTAGATAAAGTAAATGGGCATCATGGAAAACTTTGTAAATATTAATCAGATTAAAGCTAGTAGAGTTGTAAATACTTTCTCTGTCACTGATGATTTCTTAACTGCTTTTAGGATCTCCAGCACAGGAATGAAGTGCCAAAGAAGAGTAGGACAAAAATGTGTAAATCTCTGAGCTTTAGCTAACAAAGGGGGAAAAAAGGTCATTACTAGGATGACCTTTGTCTTAGCCTGGGGGGGGGGGGGGGGGGGGGAGTTTGAGGGGTGGAGGGGGGTTTGCCTATAAACAAAACACAGGCAGAATACAACCTCAGAAAAAAAAACACGCACATAGGTACATATGTTCATTTGTTTACAATGCAAACAATTACATAAAGTGATACATGTGTGGACATTTGTGTAAAACCAGGACGACACCACCGAGGAGAGGACGACACCACCGAGGAGAGGACGACACCACCGAGGAGAGGAGAGGGCGACACCACCGAGGAGAGGACGACACCACCGAAGAGAGGACAACACCACCGAGGTGTCTGTCATTTTTTTTCCTAAACTGCCTTGTATCCCTCATTTTCAAGAAAGAGAAAGGATGAATTAAGCTTCATTAATTTTTTTTCTGTGAAACTTGCAGATTGATTTGTCAACAGCCAAAAAGCATTCAAAGAATTGTTGAAGGTAATTTTAATGTGATAATTATACAAATTCCATATTTCATGTTTAAAAATATTAAAATGTAATTGATGTTCGAGGCAATGGTAAAATATTTTAATAACTTAAATAGGCATTATGGAAAACTTTGTAAATAATGTAATATACTAGTTGCAAATTTGATGTTTCAAAATATTAAAATTTATTGATGTTTGAGTGAATAGTCAGAAAGCACCAGTCTTACTGGACAGAGTAGCCCAAAATTTTATGTAAATAACAGAAACCTTCTGTGACTGAAACTGAGGCCGCACGCAGCACACACACACACACACACACACACACACACACACACCACACACACACACACACACACACACACAACACACCACAACCACACACGACACAACAAACAACACACCACACACAACCAGCACACATCGCACGCAACACACACACATACACGCACACACGTCATAACGTAAGCACACACACCACGTACAAAACACACACACAAACATACTAACACACACTGACGCATGACGCACGCACGCACACACACACACACACACGCACGAACAAACACACACACACACACACGACACACACACACAACACACACACACGCACACGCATTCACACTCACCCCTCCTTTTACCGATCTTTGAATAACGCCATATTCATTGCTTTTTTGTTTTTTGCTACCAGAAACTTCCCATCAAGATGGTACCTCCTGGCCACAAGCACCATGATGTGAAACGTGATACTAGCTGGGTTGGACCTGTGTTAGATAGAGGGTAGGGAATGGAGGAAGGAAATGCTTCAACAAAGCCTTCACAGAGCTTTGTTTCCATGGAGTCTGGAAAAAGGAGGACAGTTGACCTTAGTTTTCAGAATGGGGATATTCTGCCACAACTATGGTCCTCAGAGTGGGGATATTCTTCTATCCCTAAGGTTCTCACAATGGGATATTCTTCTATCCCTGAGGTTCTCACAATGGGGATATTCCTCTATCCCTAAGGTTCTCACAATGGGGATATTCTTCTATCCCTAAGGTTCTCACAATGGGGATATCTTCTATCCCTAAGGTTCTCACAATGGGGATATTCTTCTATCCCTAAGGTTCTCACAATGGGATATTCTTCTATCCCTAAGGTTCTCACAATGGGATATTCTTCTATCCCTAAGGTTCTCACGAATGGGGATATTCTTCTATCCCTAAGTTCTCACAATGGGGATTTCTTCTATCCCTAAGGTTCTCACAATGGGGATTTCTTCTATCCCTAAGGTTCTCACAATGGGGATATTCTTCTATCCTAAGGTTCTCACAATGGGGATATTCTTCTATCCCTAAGGTTCTCACATGGGGATATTCTCTATCCCTAAGGTTCTCACAATGGGGATATTTTCTATCCCTAAGGTTCTCACAATGGGGATTTCTTCTATCCCTAAGGTTCTCACAATGGGATATTCTTCTATCCCAAGGTTCTCACAATGGGGATATTCTTCTATCCCTAAGGTTCTCACAATGGGATATTCTTCTATCCCTAAGGTTCTCACAATGGGGATATTCTTCTATCCTAAGGTTCTCCAATGGGTTTCTTCTATCCTAAGTTCTCACGATGGGATATTCTTCTATCCTAAGGTTCTCACAATGGGATATTCTTCTATCCCTAAGGTTCTCACAATGGGGTTTCTTCTATCCCTAAGGTTCTCACAATGGGGATATTCTCTATCCCTAAGGTTCTCACAATGGGGCTGTTCTTCTATCCCTAAGGTTCTCACAATGGGGCTGTTCTTCTTATCCCTAAGGTTCTCACAATGGGGATATTCTGCTATCCCTAAGGTTCTCACGATGGGGATATTTTTTCTATCCCTAAGGTTCTCACAATGGGGATATTCTTCTATCCCTAAGGTTCTCAGAATGGGGATATTCTTCTATCCCTAAGGTTCTCACATGGGGATATTCTTCTATCCCTAAGGTTCTCACGATGGGGATTTCTTCTATCCCTAAGGTTCTCACATGGGGATATTCTTCTATCCCTAAGGTTCTCACAATGGGATATTCTCTATCCCTAAGGTTCTCACAATGGGGATGTTCTTCTATCCCTAAGGTTCTCACGATGGGGATATTCTTCTATCCCTAAGTTTCTCACGATGGGGATATTCTTCTATCCCTAGTTCTCACATGGGGTTCTTCTATCCCTAAGGTTCTCACATGGGGATATTCTTCTATCCCTAAGGTTCTACATGGGGATATTCTTCTATCCTAAGGTTCTCACAATGGGATATTCTCTATCCCTATGGTTCTCAGAATGGGAATATTCTTCTATTCCTATGGTTCTCAGAATGGGAATATTCTGCTATCCCTATGGTTTCTCAGGACGGGGATATTCTGCTATCCTATGTCTCAGGACGGGGATATTCTGCTATCCCTATGGTTCTCAGGACGGGGATATTCTACTATCCCTATGGTTCTCAGGACGGGTATATTTACCTATCCCTATGGTTCTCAGAATGGTGGTATTCTGCTATCCCTATGGTTCTCAGAATTGGGATATTCCGCTATCCCTATGGTTCTCAGAGTGGGGATATTCCGCTATTCCCTTGGTTTTCAGAATGGGAATATTCTGCTCATCCCTTTGTTTTTCAGAAGGGTGTGTCTTTGCCCTTGGACTGCCCTGTCATTTGCCTTTGTACTATCACTGAGCACCAATTTCCTGATTGCATCCTTGGTCCTAGCTAAAAGAGATTTAAATAAGATAGGACAGAGTAGAATAAAATAGAGTAGAATGACATAAAATTCAGCCCAAAACGATAAAATAGGATCTAAAATATAGCATAGGTTTAAAATTAGCTGTAAAAAGTAGTCATCAAATTAGATTTAAACTAAGGGAAAAAAATAGTTCCTAGAGATCTAAGGAGAGCAATATCGGTGACAGTGATATCTTGGGGGTCCAAAAAGACCCCCACCTACAAAGGCTTTGGGACAGTGGTATGAGGAAGTGTGCCTTCATCTTTGTGACATAACGGGAGTGTGACTTTGTCACCTGCTGGCATCTTTGGGACAGCGGTTATGAGGGAGTGTACTGTCACCTACTGGCATCTTTGGGCTGGTGGTTATCAAGGAGTGTGACTATGTCACCTCCTGGCATCTTTGGGCCGGTGGTTATCAAGGAGTGTGACTGTCACCTACCGGCATCTTTGGGCCGGTGGTTATCAAGGAGTGTGACTGTGTCACCTGCCGGCATCTTTGGGCCGGTGGTTATCAAGGAGTGTGACTGTCACCTGCCGGCATCTTTGGGCCGGTGGTTATCAAGGAGTGTGACTGTGTCACCTGCCGCATCTTTGGGCCGGTGGTTATCAAGGAGTGTGACTGTGTCACCTCTGGCATCTTTGGGCCGTGGTTATCAAGGGTGTGACTATGTCACCTACCGGCATCTTTGGGCCGTGGTTATCAAGGAGTGTGATGTGTACCTTCCGCATCTTTGGGCCGGTGGTTATCAAGGAGTGTGACTGTGTCACCTCCTGGCATCTTTGGGCCGGTGGTTATCAAGGAGTGTGACTGTGTCACCTGCCGGCATCTTTGGGCCGGTGTTTCAAGGAGTGTGACTGTGCACTACTGGCATCTTTGGGCCGGTGGTTATCGAGGAGTGTGACTGTGTCACCTCCTGGCATCTTTGGGCCGGTGGTTATCAAGGAGTGTGACTGTCACCTCCTGGCATCTTTGGGCCGGTGGTTATCAAGGAGTGTGACTGTGTCACCTACGGCATCTTTCGGACAGTGGTCATGAGGGAGTGTGACTCTGCAGTATCCTCACATTTTCAGCATTTCCTTCAGCTTCTTCCATTCCATCCCTTTATTCCACATGGGTCCTACCTGGCTAGTCATCATGTGGATCACATGAGAGACGTCTCCAAGAATGGGGCAGAGTCGTGTGGATCACATGGGAGACCACAACGCCGAGGAGAGAGGACCACACGCCGAGGAGAGGAAGGACCACACCGCCGAGGAGAGGAGAGGAGGACCACACCGCCAAGGAGAGAAGAGGACCACATTGCCAAGGAGACCACGCCGCCGTAGCCATTGGACTGAAGTAAGTCTTAACCAAAAGGCTGACAAAGTAACATTGAATGTTATATATTCCATTTCTGGCACTGGCTGAAGCTTGGTGAGTAGGTGCCAGGTCTAGACTGAAATGGTTTTAAATTGTTGATTGTAATTTAGCCTGCTTTCACGTTGTTGTGTCCATCTACTCAAAATCGTTAGAAAAAGACTTACCTTGATCCTAAGCAGTATTGATTTTATGATTCTCTGACAATTTCCTTATGGAATTGAAAACTGTTGTACGAAGGAGAAAGATAAATAACAGACAATTACTTTTCAGACTGTAGTTATGTCCCCTTTTTCGCATCCTTTTTCTGAAAAGAATTAGAACTGATATAATTGGCATTTTGTTTTTCAGCGTCAGAATCGCTATTGAAAAACCCCACTCCACTGTGTCCCATTGCCATTTGCCAGTGCACTCTAGTACCATCCCTCTCCTGTTAGCGTTATGCAAGTGGCACCATGGGGATGTAGGAGTAGGACAAAAATGTGTAATCTCTGAGCTGTAGCTAACAAAGGGGAAAAACGATCATTGCTAGCATGACCTTTGTCTTTGCTGGGGGGGGGGGGGGGGGGGGGGTGGGAGGGGAGGAAGGGGTGGAAGGGGGTTTGCACAGTAAACAAAACACAGGAAGAAATAACCTCAGAAAAAGAAACACGCACATAGATAAAAATGTTCATTTGTTTACAATGCAAACAATTACATAAAGTGATACATGTGTGGAAATTTGTGTAAAACCAGGACGACACCACCGAGGAGAGGACGACACCACCGAGGAGAGGAGAGGACGACACCACCGAGGAGAGGACGACACCACCGAGGAGAGGAGAGGACAACACCACCAATGAGAGGACAACACCACCGAGGAGAGGACGACACCACCGAGGAGAGGAGAGGACGACACCACCAATGAGAGGACAACACCACCGAGGAGAGGACGACACCACCGAGGAGAGGAGAGGACAACACCACCAATGAGAGGACAACACCACCGAGGAGAGGACGACACCACCGAGGGAGGAGAGGACGACACCACCAATGAGAGGACAACACCACCGAGGAGAGGACGACACCACCGAGGAGAGGAGAGGACAACACCACCAATGAGAGGACAACACCACCGAGGAGAGGACAACACCACCGAGGAGAGGAACAACACCACCGAGGAGAGGACAACACCACCGAGGAGAGGACGACACCACCGAGGAGAGGAGAGGACGACACCACCGAGGAGAGGACGACACCACCGAGGAGAGGACCACACCACCAAGGAGGACGACACCACCGAGGAGAGGACCACACCACAACGCCAAGTAGAGCACAATAAAAGACCATACCACACTACACCACTGCAGTGTGCGCGTGTGCACGTGTGTGTGTGCGTGTGCACGTGTGTGTGTGCGTGTGCACGTGTGTGTGTGTGTGTGTGTGTGTGTGTGTGTGTGTGTGTGCGTGTGTGTGTGTGTGTGTGTGTGTGTGTGTGTGTGTGTGTGTGTGTGTGTGTGTGGTGTGAATCACTTATGGGAAAAGGGTGTTAGGAGGAAAGGTTAGGATACGAGTTAGGATCAGTGGGGATAGGAAAAAGAGTTACTTATTGTGATAGATATTTTCACATGGTTTATTTTTTGGCCATTTGTCATTTTTTTAAGTCCATGGTGGTTTTTTTGTTAATTCTTAAATGGATTGAATACTGCAGGGTTCTGGGTTTGATTCCCTGCCTTGCTTTTTCTTTCCAGTTTGATGAGAAAATGAAACTGAAAGTCAAAAGAACCCACGACAGTTGAAAATCGGAAAGCGCAGGGAGGTACCTCCCGGCTGTCCTGGCAAAATTGGTTGGTTGAATTCCCAACTGTATCCCCAAAGTTGGAATGCTGCTACCTTAATGATAGCAGAGTCAGAAATTTGGAATTAAAAATCCAAATTAAGATTGTGAAAGACCAACGAAGTCATAGTACTCGGACTCGTAATTTTTTGTTTATACTTTGATCATCATTGTGTCGATAGCCCCATACCATTGATTCTACATGCCGCTGTGTCCACATGTTTCCCGACACAGACCAACCAATCGACCGACAACCTTTCCCCTTTTTTGCATGCTTCCCCTTTTTTGCATGCTTCCTCGTTTTGCTGCTTCCCCTTTTTTGCATGCTTCCCTTTTTTGCATGCTCCCCCTTTTTGCATGCTTCCTCGTTTTGCATGCTAACTGTTGATACTAATTCTAACCTTTGCACTAACTTTGGCCTGCCATGTAGACACAGAGGCAGACAGATGATATGCTACAGGCTGACTGACAATGGCAAATTTTTTTCTTGGGGGTTGGGGGTGGTGGAAGAATATGTGTGCGTGTGTGTGTGCGCGCGTGCCCCCGTATGCGGTTTTTTTTCTGCCTCGTCTTCTGTGACGTCCCCGTATTATTATGCTATTCCCACACTGCTCATCGCAGTCTCCCCGCCACAGCCATACCCAGATTCGTTGTGTCTCATCCTCGGGATTGGCAGTCCACAGGGAGCCCATCGATATTAGACCGCCGTGGGGCCACCAGCCAGAGGGGCCCTGCACTTCTGAGTGAGTAATCCACCCGAGGTGGTGACCGTCTCTCTGAGAATCTCCAAACTTAAAGGCTTTGACACAAACTCACCACAGGCACAGAAGTGTATGGGGAAACCGAATCTGAGGTCAACATGAGACCAGAGCAACGGGGCAACAGAATCAGAGGCAATTTTTATTATTGCATGATGATCAATGATAACGAGGATGATGTAATGCTGCTGCTATGGAAGTGCATCCGCTTTGAGACTACTTGACAGGGTTGTTCTCTACGCTTACTGTCATATGTCTCGGCGTCAACTGGGCCCGAGAGATACAGACACCTGCAGTGTTGGTCACGTAATTAGAGCAACACTCAAATTCGCATCCGTAAAGTGGATGAAGCTTGACTGTGTGGTTCAAGTCTCCCCACTGAGCCCACAGCACACTCACTCTGGGTAGGAGCCGACCGGAGACCAAAAACTCCCTATGAGTCTTATGGGAATCGAACCCGCGACCGTCCACACCGAAATCCAAGGCGCTAACCACTGCATCATGGCGGCTGGTCCGTATGCGTTTTAAGTATCTGTACAGATTCACTTGAGCGTTAGACGTTTTGTCTACCATTGACCACTGGTACTTATTGGCTTAATTAATTTTGTGAAATTTTGTACTGCTCCTCCTTTATTTGTATTTTGTTTTTGTTTATGAAAGTCTTAAGAAGACCTTTGTTTGCAAATGTGTGTATTGATCTTCGGCTGGAAGATTGATGGCAGATTTTACACCAATACATTTTACAAAAATGTATGTGAAAGACTTGATATGATTTTTAAGTGTACATTTTGGTTAAGTGTGAATCACTTTTTTGTTTTTGTTTTGGTATTGCGATCAATTGTAAATTGGCAAGAAAAATGGAATTGTTCGCATAACAGTGTGGAAAGTGTGTTGGAGAAAGGGTATTTTATGTCTTCTTTAAAACACATTAAATGTGAAAAGAATACCAATCCTTGTGATGTGATTCTGAAAGTATTTAAATGGATATTGGTGGCAAGTGTGTGTGTGTGTGTGTGTGTGTGTGTGTGTGTGTGTGTGTGTGTGTGGTGTGTGTGTGTGTGTGTGTGTGTGTGTTGTCTCGTCTCTCTCTCTCTCTCTCTCCTCTCTCTCTCTCTCTCTCCTCTCCTCTCTCTCTCTCTCTGTCTCTCTCTCTCTGTCTATCTCTGTCTCTCTCTGTCTCTCTCTTCTTTCTCTCTCTCTCTGTCTCTATGTCTCTCTCTCTCTGTCTGTCCATCTGTTTGTCTCTCTCTGTCTGTCTCCCTGTCTGTGTCTCTGTTTCTGTCTCTGTCTGTCTGTCTTGTCTGTCCCTCTCTGTCTCTCTATATCTTTGTCTGTCTGTCTGTCTGGCTGGCAGTCTCTTTGTCTGTCTGTCTGTCCGTCTGTCTGTCTCTGTCTCTCTCTCTCTAGCCTAGTCTAGTCTAGCCTAGTGTAGCCTAATGTCACGAAATGTGAACAGACATAAAACATAAACAACACAAACAATATAGAAGCCTGAGTGTTCACCCATGTAGGAAAAAAATTTGAATAGCCAGTATGTATGCTGCCTACCAGACTTTGCCTACATGTACTCTGTCGTCTGTCTGTCTGTCTGTCTGTCTGTCTCTGTCTGCCTATCTGTCGTCTCTGTCTGCCTGTGCGCCCCCCCCCCCCCCCCCCCCTCCCCCCCCCTCTCCTCTCTCTCTCTCTCTCTCCTCTCTCTCCTCTCTCTCCTCTCTCTCTCTCTCTCTCTCTCTCTCTCTCTCTCTCTCTCCTCTCTCCTCCTCTTCTTCTCTCTCTCTCTCCTCTCACACACACGCACACACTTGCATGTGAACAAGTCTAAAGCTTCTCCTTTAAAGAAGTGTGTGTGTGGCGCGCGCGCGCGCGCGCGCGCGCGCGCGCGCGCGTGTGTGTGTGTGCGGTGTGCGTCGTGTGGTGTGTGTGTGTGTGTGTGTGTGTGTGTGTGTGTGTGTGTGTGTGTGTGTGTGTGTGATGTCTATTCACTATTTGAGTGATATAGACACACCCACAGTCACACCAGTGCACACCCTGCCTCACACACACACACACACACACACACACACACACACACACACACACACACACACACACACACACACACACACACACACACACACACACACACACACAAATATATATGTATATTATAATATATATACAGTGAATTACAGTGGAGAGCTTACACTCAAAGTTTTCAGTTGAACATTTACCGTAAATGAAACGTGAATCTGCTAAAATAATTTAGACTGAAATAACGTCACAATGCATTCTCACACAGAATATGTAAATGCATTTCCTCTTTCAGTTTATAGTAATGCACTGTATTGTATTGCATTATATTGCATTGTGTTGTTGTGTACTTACTACATTATATTGTACTGCATTGTGTACCATTTCCAGTCAGAGATTATTTTCACTGCGTGAAATTCAGGCTACTCTTCCTGGGGAGAGCGTGTCCCGCGCCACATGAACAGCGCCACTTATTATTTTCCTTGTTTTTGATTTAACCCTGGCCTTTTATGTTTAAATCCCATCGAGAGATCTTTTTCCTACTGAATGTTGTCAGTTTTTTTGTTACCATGCTTTTAGCTTTTTTAACCTGCAATGAGTGTGGGATGTACATGAGAACTCAGTTATCCCTCATGGGAAAGACTAGCACTCAGACCGTCCAGTCGATGTCTTGTGTATCATTATTCCGTCATGAGGACCCAGTGAAAAAAAGGTTACATACCTGCTTTAAATTGCGGGTCATGTAGTATTTATAGAGGGCTGATCGGAAAACATTTTGATTTTTACAGATCTTTGAATGTATGAAAAAATGAACAACGCACTTGTTTTCGGGATTGGGGACATAGAACAATACCAGGTTGTCACAAGAAAGTTGAAAATGATCATCAGATGAGGATTGCTTGTGTTCCTACAGTGTTGACCCCGTGCATGCATATTGCGGTTAGGAAACTAGCAGACCCAAAGGACTGAAGGGTACAGTGTTTGATGAATTTAACAAAAAATTCAAACCTACCAATTTTGTGCAAAATCATATGAGTTTAGAGTCAAAGGCAATTCTTTCACAAAAATGGGCTTTTATTTATGTGGATACCTTAGTAATTGCGGTATTAATGCAAGAGTAATATAGGAAAACGGGGACAAAAGTGGTAAAGTTAACGGTGGTGTCTAACCAAAGCCTTCAATTTTCCAGGAACGTAAACCTTGACCAAGGGACACAACCCTTGGATCTTGCAGACCTCTTGCGAGTTCTGTTCCTTGCAGATCATTGAAAACATTGCTTCCCCATTACTTTTTGCTCTTTACGTAAAACCATGTCTAATTCATTTTCATTAAAATTGTCTCTTGTGTACTTTTGTTTTGCTCTTCCTCTTATTCCTTTATTCGTCATTCCTTTATTGATATGCATGCTTTTTGTTTCTCTATAGCTCTCTCTAAGAGTTAACGGGAATAAACTATTGTGAGTTGTAAATGACTTGAGGTCCTACCTGATTCAGAAAAGCTGAACTCCAGTTGATATAGGCTAGGACTTGATTTTGATGACAGAATTTTGGAGTACCTCGAAGTGATGTTGATATTATATGTTCCTGATACTGTAATATTTGCTGACTCTGAGGAGACCCCCGTGATTCTAGAACAGTGTGTATTCATACAGTACAGAACTCTCCTGGTGCTGTGGGCTCGTCACTGTGCATAAGACGGGACTCAAACCGGCATTTTGTCACATCTTCTCCCAGTTGCTCTTATTCTTTAGGGGGTGGTACGGTCGCGGGCGTGCATGAGTGCGTTCATGACAATAGTAATATATGTTATTTTCTGCTGGGTTCCATCTCACTGTGGTATGTACTAGCGCCCTGGACACGGAGGGAGGGGTGTGGTTTTAAGGGGATTGACGGGAGGTCCTTTACCTCCACACCATTTTTCTTTTCCACCCTCCCCACTTTAGTTTTTTTATATTTTTTTTAATGTGGTTTGTACCCCTGAGCGCAGGCTAGCGTGCGCATTGAGATTTTTATGTAACATGTCGATGTGTAGCCATGCGTAAAGCTCCCTGAATGACCGCGTACGAGGTGCCCGTGCGTGGCGGAGTTTCTGCCGAAACCGGGTGAGAGCGCATCTGAGTTCAGGTGACCTCGGGCCTATATATCACCTGTCGTGATGCCACCCCGGCGACACTTTGTGCTCGGTAGCCAAGGTGCAGAGAGAGAGAGAGAGCTCCTAGCCGACGCAGGAGCAGTCGTGCCGCGGTCGGCACACGACGATGATAACCACACGAGCTGTCTGAGGTAGGTAGCGGTGGCAGAAATTGAATTTATTTTATTTGGTTTAGACACTCGGAAGTGTCCAACATTTTTTCAGGTGCATGCAACTTATTTGTTTGAATTATTTACTCATTCCACCGGCTGGAGTGAGTGGGTGTTGCACCGGGGTTTCGAACCCACGACTTCACCACTTTATGTTTTGTTCCAATAGTTTCTTCTCTCGAACTCTGCCTTGTGGGGGAAGAGAGAAGGTAGGTTTTCCCGAACATGCAGATTCCTTTTGTTTCCAAGACTTTATTTTCAGTGCTTCATTCTTTTGTTTCTTTTTATGATTCTGGGGTTTTCGGGCCGTCATGGTGGATTGAAACTGGAAGGGACCGCAGGTTCACCGGCGTCGTCTGATTTCGAGTACTATCCCCAGTAATCCGTCCTGTTCCTCTGACTGTGGGAATATATGTTGCAGTCAGAGGTTATGTCGTGTTTATTTGTATGTCTGTGTGACAGCTGATTTGAAGTGATTGATAGTGGTAACCTTACAAAGGAGTTTATGATGGAAATTGTTGTGGATTGTTAAGGTGGGGGAAGGCAAGGGATGGAGGGAGGGGGTTGACACTTTGTGTGTTGGGCAGGCGGGACTGGATGTCGGGTGGGACAGGCTTCAGGCCTGGACATTCTGTCGGGCAGAACTCCGCACCCAGCGTTCCAGCAGTCCTCCCCGGGCCATCTCAGCGGAGGGGATGACGAGAGGAGCAAGGACCTTCCACAGCATGCTGCGAGCCTGAGCTGGACTCTGACGTCCAACGCGTCCAGCGCCTCAACGTCAGCACTGTGGCATTTGCAGAAGTTGAGTGTCCCCCCACGTTTCCTCCCGTCCTGATGCCTTTCTCCCCATTGTGAACAGACTGTGAGAGTGTGTGTGTATGAGAGAGTATTATTTTCATTTTCTTTTTCTTGTTTATATATTTGTGTAGGGGGTTAGGGGTGTTAGGAAGGGTGGAGGGGGGAAAAGGGGCATGTTAGCTTAGAGTTATTAAATTTGTATGAAAGTGAAATAAAGCGTCTTGTTTGTAATGTTTTTTTTTCTTTTGAGTTGTGCTTTGGGAGATTGCTGTGACCGCCACCCCTTTTCCGGACGAATTTAAACGAGCTAGTTGCAGCAGAAAATCTAACCTCGTCCTTATTGGACGCTGGGGATTTTGTGTTGTGACAACTGCTTCAAAATGTTTGCTGGAAACACGTAAAATAGAAACAGGAAGAAGCTGGATATCCCCAATACTATTGTTCGTTTTTAAATTTTGAGAATATTCTTTGTACTCAGTATGGCTGTAGAATATCTTGTACCAGAAAAAATTGTTTCTCTAATCTACAGATTGACATTGAATGCCTTTCGAACAAAATTTGCAAAAAATATAAAATGTATTAATTATGTGGTAAAAAAAACCTTTCAAATATATATATTTTGTATCACTGTAAAGGATAAAAAAAATGAAGTCCCTACCATCATTTCAAAATAAGTTTATGCACGCGAGGTTCTTACGAACCCAAAGTTATTGTGCAAGATAGCGTTATCTCTCATGCGGTCCCCAGTAACTTCATATTTGTAAAAT
>CM060333.1:15615315-15617815 GCA_030674155.1 Stramonita haemastoma
ACCAGTATAAAAAACAAAAACCAACCACCAAACCGCTTTCTTTGCAGTGATGATGAGAATCGGAATCTTATAGTAGGCCTATAGACCTAGATCTAGTAGGGAGTGGTGGCCAAAAAAGTCACTTTCTAAAGAGCGTTTCCTTGTGGTGTGGTGTGTAAGAGCCGGGGATTGAGAGGGGAGGTGGGAGGTTGGAGAAACTGAAAACGAAGGGAGCGGCATGATGCTGGTAATAGGCCTAACTACATCTACATTCCATACCAAACTTTTTTCCCTGAGGATGGAGGAGATACGTAAGCGTATCATTCACGCCTGTAACACCGATTGTCTGTCAGCAGTGCTCGTAGCATATAGTCTAGCAGGCCTACTTTTTCCCCATACCATCGCTCCGTACCATTATAACATACTGGTCGTGTGAACCAAAAACCTTTCTCTCTGAAGATGTCTTTCCTGTAAACACGCTGACTTACACACTAGCTCTTACCAAGACGGTACAATAACAAGCCATAACTGGCCGGCCAATACTAGGCCTATACAATACAATAATAAGAACGATGTTGTGACGCTGCCTCACATCATTAATACTGGTCAGAAGAAGGGGTGAGTGGCCAGGCCAGTCTAGTGGAGGAAACCAGCTCTTGAATTGTGTCCTCACTTCTACTGCCTTTAAGTGCTAGGCTAGCTATGCTCACGACCTAAGTGTGGAGTTCTTACAGCTGTGGTGTGACCTAAGCAACGAGTGAGAAAAACGCCAGCCAGCCTAGAAAATAAGCGAGGCGAGAGATGCAGGACTTGGCCTAGCCTAGAAGAAAGTGGTGGTGGTGGGCAGGAATAGAAGTGTTCCTGTGAGGGCCTATGACTAGGCTAGTCTAGCCTAATACTAAGCGTGGGAGGCTGCTTGCTAGCTTTGGTTTCAGTGTCGATGGTTTGAGGTCTGGAGTGAGCTGGCTGGGTTTGATACAGATCGAGAAGGCTGGCATTTGCATTGCAGTGCGCAACGTGAGGTGGTGTCAGTGTTAGGCCTGTAGCGGTGGATAGCCTAAGACGATATTGCAGAAATCACACCGCGATAGACAGACGGACAGACAGACCCTAAGGCCTACCAACATCAGAGGCATGATGATGAAGATGCTATGTGCTCTGTTTCTCTGCCTAACACTTTTCAGTGGCGGTATGTATCTTGTGATGTTTTTCTCCCACTTAAAAAAAAAAACTAACATAATATTAAGCACGTACGCACCTATGGACACGCACGCACGCACGCACGCACGCACGCAGCACGCACGCACGCACGCAACACACCACACACACACACACACACACACACAACACAACACACACACGCAAGCACACGCACGCGCGCACGCACACACACACACACACCAACACACACACACACACACACCAACACAACACACACACACACACACACCTGGGAAAAAAAGTAAGATGATGAAGACCAAAAATAACTGGAAAAATTCTTTATTTTTGATTGTTTGTTTGGGGTTGCTTGTTTATAACTCAATTGATCAGAATTTTGACTGACAAATCTGAATTGGGTGGTGTTTGATTAGTTTAATTGATGACTAATTAATCAAGTAATGAGGATTGATTGACTGGTTTATTTATAAATTTGTTTTTTAGGCTTAAGTACCTATTTATGCAGACGTTAAATGGTTAACTGATTAAAAAAGGTGACAGCCCGATGGCTGTGCGGTCGGTGGGGTTCTAAGCAACATCATTGGATTGATTAAAAAAAAAAGATAGACACACGATGTTCTCAAGTGCTTACAGTACGCTTATTAACCGATTGAACATACTTTCTGTCTTTTTTCTTTCTTTCTTTCTTTCTGACATTCCTTCTTTCTTTCTTCTTCTCTTTCTTTCTTTCTTTCTTTCTTCTTTCTTTCTTCTTTCTTTTCTTTTCTTTTTCTTTCTTTCTTTTCTTTCTTTCTTTCTTTCTTTTCTTTCTTTCTTTCTTTCTTTTTTCTTTCTTTCTTTCTTTCTTTTCTTTCTTTCTTTCTTTCTTTCTTTCTTTCTTTCTTTCTTTCTTTTCTTTCTTTCTTTCTTTCTTTCTTTCTTTCTTTCTTTCTTTCTTCTTTCTTTCTATTTTTCTTTCGGTATCTTCTTCTCTTAGTTTCTTTTCTTTATTCTCTTTCTTCTTTTTCTTCTTCCTGTCATTCTCTTCTTTCTTTTTTTTCTCTTTCTGTATTTCATCTTTGATATCTTTTTCTTTTCTTTCTATATTTCCTCTCTTTCTGTCTTTGTTTTCTTTCTTTGTCTCTCTTCATTTATGTTTTTCCATAGTTTTGTTTCTTTTTTTCTTTTTTTCTTTCTTCCTTCCTTCCTTCCTTCCTCTCCCCCTCCTTCTTTCTTTCTTTCTCTTCTTTCTTTCTCTTCTTTCTTTCTTTCTTCTCTCTATCTTTCTTTCTTGCATGCAGGTAGCTGTCATCTTGTGTTCTTTATAATTTTTTTTTAAAATCAGTTCTTAGTCTGGGATTGT
>CM060333.1:15622815-15642815 GCA_030674155.1 Stramonita haemastoma
CACCTCCTTCGTCTACTTTCTGCCTTCTTGGTCCATTCTTCAGCCTTTTTTTTGTATGAGAGACTTAGAAGATAACAATTCTCTCTCATGCCGAAATCGGATGCGCTGGGCCTAACTTGTCATGGGCTTAACGGCAGGATGACGCATTTTCGCTCATATAACAGACAACCATTTTGCTGTCGGAGCGCTCATAGAAGAAGAATGTGAGCGTTCTGTGGGTTACCGAAATATGAACATATCCAGCATGCATCCTAGAAGTCTGAATGCGGCTAAAAAAAATAAAAAAAGAGCAGCAACACAGGAACCAACCATTCAACACAACAAAACAAAAGAAAACACACAAACAAGAACACAACAAGCAAACTCCCACAAAGTAAAAAAAGAGAAGAAGCGAAGAGAGAAGAAGAGAAGACGAGAAGAAAAGAGAAAGAAAGAAGAAAGAGCAAGAAGAAAGAAAAGAGAAAATACAGAAAGAATTAAGAGAAGTAGAAGAGAGACGAGAAATCTGCAAGATCGTGCAGCACGTTAGAAAAAGAAAAAAAAAGAAACAGAAGAATAAGAGAAGTGAAGACAGAAATTAATTTGCAGCGTTTTATCTTTCGCAGCTTATCGTTCTGGGGCATTTAACACTAGTTTGTGACTGGTATCTGTAAAGTGTAGAGATGTGCCCATATCACAAACGTCAGTGAAATCTTTAACACAAACTCCCCCCCCCCCCCAAAACACCCCCCCCCCCCCCCAAAAAAACAAAAAAAAACAAAAAAACCCCACCCACTCTACCTACCGATAGGCTTATATCATAGGGATGATTATCTTTGTCCCTCCCTCTCTTTGTAAGCTTCTGCTTCCCACACACTCCTACCCCCCCCCCCCCCCCCCCTACCCTCCCCCCCCCTCACTTTTTTGCTGCACCCTCACTATGCTAGACTACTTCTCGTATGTCTGGCATTGCAGTTCACGTCCTCACCTTGACCTTACTGCTCAGTCACCCCCCAACTTGTCTGTTTTTCTCTGAAACGGTTTCTCCCCGCACAGTACTTACTACTATACGCTCTGTTTCCTCGTTTTCCTCATTTTATCTTGATCTCACTACTCCTTCTCTGCCTCCCTGCCTGCCAGAATGCTTTCTGCATCACCTCTCCATCCCCCTTCTGTTTCTATTCCTGTCAGATAACTTTTAAAGACTTTGATAATAGTAAATGGTCGAAGCAAAGATAAGTGGTCGAAGCTAGATTTTTTTCTCTGTTTATTTTTTTCTCTTCGTTCCTCAGAGAGCTTTATTCAAGGTTTACCAACAGTACTAGATTTTTGCGTAGGTAACCGTCCTTCCTGCTCTCTCTCTCTCTCTCTCTCTCTCTCTCTCTCTCTCTCTCTCTCTCTCTCTCTCTCTCTCTCTCTCTCTCTCTCTCTCTCTCTCCTCTCTCCCCTGTTTTAGGTAGCCACACTCTGATTTCGGGGATTTGGTCGAAACACGTCACCTGTGTGTATGCGGGTTTAAAAAAAAAAATCGTCTGTTCCTACCGGCATGAAATGACTTACTCTTTCCAAAAAGGTGGAACGGGATTTTTGTTGTTGTCATGTATGCAAAATGTTCTGCATGCATTCGCGCACGGGGCCTTGATTTACGATAGATACTTTAGACTGAGCTGGAGTGTGACAGTATAAGTGGTAATAGGGAGATTGGAATGATCGGCCTTAGAGGGCTATTACCATTGACACATCATGGTCATTGTGACAGGGAAAAAACCTCCGAAACAAAGGAAGAAATAAATAAGGATAGATGAAAATGCTTGAGGGAACGACCATTGGACGACTAACGATAAGACTGACCACTTGGGTGGATACAAACTTTATGACCTCCCTTGCATCCGTTAATAGGATCCCCAAACTTAAGGCACAAAGATTTACTAGGTGCTTATTTTGTCTTATTCAATTTTTTTTTCCCAACATATATTCTAAGCATATTTTCTTTCTCTTTTTATCATCGTCTTTTGAGGGCAGCTTCAAAAGGCCACAGGAATATCAAATATTCCTTTGAATGCAATTGACACTTTTAAATTCTGAAATGTGTCTTGCTGTAAGGTACCACAGCAGGTAGAGTTTCAATCACTGCCGGGACCTCTGATGAGGGCTTATCCAGGAGCCGAAACTCAGTCGGGTCAGGCCAAAGGCATGGTTCTTACTCGAAAATGCCCACAATGCTGAAACTGAAAGACATTATTCCCAAGAATTTATTTCTTAAATTATTGTTTAAAAAGTAAATTTGAATCTTTGATAAGTCATTTCAAAATGATTGAGAAGTTGGCACCTGCACTTGTCTTTCCTCACTACTTTTTCCTCAAGAATACTTTGTGGGCAAGTAGGAATTGCATTTCTAGTAGATCCAAGTGTAGGCCATTTATATTTTTTCCAACTTCTCTTGCTGTGCATGCATTTAAAGTGTATTGCAATGTTTGGGTTATTATCCAGCTAAGACTGCCACTTGGCTGGATACAAACTATATGACCTCCCTTGTATCCTTTAATAGGATCCCAAACTTAAGGCACAAAGCTTCACTAGGTGCTTATTTTGTCTTATTCAATTTTTTTCCCAAGCCACTGAAAGACATTATTCCTTAGAATTTATTTTCTTTTTAAAAAAAAAATTTGAATCTTTGATAAGTCATTTCAAAATGATTGAAAAGTTGGTACCTACACTTGTTTTCTCACTACTTTATCCTCAATAATATATATATATATATTATATATATATATATATGCATTAAACAAAAGTATTGGCTTTGAGGAGTCATAACTTTTTTTCTTCTTCGTTGAACGGCTCAGCCACTCAGCGCAGATATTTATTTATCTGCAGATCAACTAGGAAGCAAATACCATTTCTTTTGGTAAACATTTTCAGGATGGGTGTGTTTTCTACACTGTAGAGCCATAATTTCCGTTGGGCAAAATCTCTGGTGATTGCCATGATAGACTAGAACAGATCTACTTGTACAGTGTCTGTGGCAATCAGGATGTCCTAGATGAGCCTATCTACACCCTGTTCCGTCCACTGTTTCAACACCCACTTATTGTTTAGGTCTGCCCATCACGGTATCAGGGTCACCGTGACTTCTTAGACTTTACTACACTGTGTCTGTTTCCTTCGAATGAACGATTTTTTTTTTCTTCCTTCAAAATGTTCAGTGTATAGATAGATAGATCTCTTTAGCAGGTTTCATTTGTGAATGTTTATTTCCTCTGAGAATTTTTTTTCTTCCTTTAAATGTTCAGTGTATAGATAGATCTAGATCTCTTCAGCGTTTAAAGGGGGTTTCATTTGTGAATGATTATTTCCTCTGAGAGGTTTTTTTTTTTTTTTTTTTCATTTAAATGTTCAGTGTATAGACAGATCTAGATCTCTTCAACGTTTAAAGGGGGTTTCATTTGTGAATGATAATTTCCTCTGAGAGTTGTTTTTTTTTCTTCCTTCAAATGTTCAGTGTATAGATAGATCTCTTTAGCCTTGAAGGGGGTTTCATTTGTGAATGTTTATATTTCTTTCTATGATAACTGCTTGTTCTGTTTATTCTTCCTATATACGAATTGTAACCCACGTGAATTTCTTTGTTTATTGAGGTGATAAAGTGTTGGTACTGGTGCTTCGTTAGATCTGGATGGTGGCTGACAGAAAGATGTTACGGGTGGAATCGTATCTGAAAACTTACTGACAGCTTGGGGCATGACCTTTATCTGATAGCCTTTCACCAGTGTTGGAGCTCAGACTGAACGGAGTTGTTTTTTGTTTTTTTTCTTCTTTCCTTTTTCTTTTTTTTTTTTTTTTTGGGGGGGGGGGGGGGGGGGGGAAGGGGAGGAGAGGTGATTAGTTTTCCGAGGTTTACCAATAGTGATATTTTGCATACGCGATAGTTTGCCTACCATTAATTTAGCCACATTCCAACTTTACAGATGTGTCTTCATACGACAACAATGTGCTTGCGGTTTTTAAAAAAATGTCATCTGTTCCTACAGGTACAGCAATGGAAACGCGCGCGCGTTTGTATGTTTGTATGTATGTATGTATGTGTGTGTGTGTGTGTGTGTGTGTGTGTGTGTGTGTGTGTGTGTGTGTGTGTTGTGTGTGCAAGGCATTGGATATCCATTTGTACATGAGACCTTAGTTTATAGTCATATCCAAAGACTCTCAGGGAGTCGAGTCAGTACTGATGTTAACTCTAGGGGAAAAATCCCTCGACCAGACATCTTGGAGGTGGTTTGAACCCGTGCTGTCTGATCTGAAGGCTAGCCCAGGGCTCTAACTACTTAGTAGCTTTCATACCCCTGATTCTGGAAAAAAAAATGCTGCCCTCTCAGTCACTGGACATCAGTATGGGCACACCACACACTGAGCATAATGGCCGTAGAAGCTCATTGCTGTTTTGATTTTGACAATTGCAAAAGTATTCACGTAAGGACAAACGTGAGAATGGAGAGAAAAGAGTGCACACAAGTGCAATAGACAAAAATGCCCGCTGAAAGAAAGTTAAAAAAAACCACAAAACCCCCTCCTCCTCCACTCCCTCTTTCTCATTCAGTTCAGTAAAAGGGACACGAGAAAAAATAGACATGTTTCCCAAGAACTCAATGGTTCCCCTTTTTGGTAGGAAGTGACGTCATCGCTCATTCCTTGGAAGGACGTGGTTGGAAGGAGATAGAAAAATATGAAAGGAAAGCTTGGTATCTTTATGAAACTGGTAAGACTGGGGGGGGGGGGGGGGGGGTGTAGTGGGGGTGGGGGTTGTTGCTTAGGGTAGGAGGAAGCTGTGATACCAACGCCGTGGTGGTTCACATTTCATGCCTGCGTGGTTATCGCCCTCAAGGCGTTTGCCCATAGAGGGCGTTGGGTTTCAGTGGTAAGGGGAGGTTACACAACGCTTCCTTGTACTGGTCCTGGCTTTTTGCACACTCACACACAACACACACACACATACCAGCAGATGCTAGGAGATTGATCTATCTACCGTGTCACACTGCTGGTGCCAGTTTGTTATCTTCTACATGTCTCCTGTCAGCTATAGCCTATCTCGCGCCTTGAAGGACTCGTGTGTGTGTGTGTGTGTGTGTGTGTGTGTGTGTGTGTGTGTGTGTGTGTGAGGTGGTAAAGTGAGAGAGAGAGAGAGAGAGAGAGAGAGAGAGAGAAGAGGAAGGAGAGAGGAGAGAGAGAGAGAGAGAGAGAGAGAGAGAGAGGAGAGAGAGACAGGAGGGACAGAGGCGGACAGAGGAAGGCATGGGTTTCAGACAGAGAGAGAACAGACAGACAGGCAGACAGACTGTGTGTGTGTGTGTTGGTGTGTGGTGTGTGTGTGTGGTGTGGGTGTGTGTGTGTGTGGTGTGCGTGTGTGTGGTGTGTTGTCTGAGGAAGTTTACTGTTCTTTGTGTATCTTCTGGAAGGAAAATTGATATGTCAGCTTCATACTTATGGAGTTGTGCATCGAAGTGAGGTCACGTTTACGTGACATCATTATTATTGACGTCACTGATTTGCTTTGCGTTTCTTCTCCACAGGTCTGACAATGTAATGTTCTAGAATACTTATCGGTGAGAGTTAGATCTATGTAGTTGTGTGGAACACACACACACACGCACACCACGCACCACACGCCGCAGCGCGCGGAGGAGAGAGAGAGAGAGAGAGAGAGAGAGAGAGAGAGAGAGGAGAGAGAGAGAGAGAGAGAGAGAGAGAGAGGGGAGAGGCAGGCAGGCAGGCAGGCAGGAAGCACAGAAAAGTAAATATGCAAGGACATAGAATTGACATGCTTATGTTTGTATACCTAGATGTGTGTGTGTGTGTGTGTGTGTGTGTGTGTGTGTGTGTGTGTGTGTGTGTGTGTGTGTGTTGTGTCTGTGTTGTGTCTTTGTGTCTGGTGCCGTGGTGTGTGCACGCTCGCGTGCACAAAGCGCCCCACTGCGTGCATGTATGTGTGTTTTTCCCACCCACTTCCTTCCTCCCCCCCCCCCCATTACTTGACCCTTACCCCCCCCTCCCTCCCTCCCTTGTTTCTCTGCCCATCCTTGGGTTTTCTCCCCTTCTTACTTTCTTCTCTCTTTCTCTTGAAGAAGGAGGGTGGGAACTTTCTTGTTCTATCACATAGCTTGGAAAATTGCCAAGCAGTGTGGGAAAAAAGTGACCTACAAGAAAATTAATTAGGCGTAAATGCCAACATGGGACATAGAACTAAAAGAAGGGGGAAGGGGCGTGGAGATGAGAGGGAGGGGCGAGGAGGGGGGATGATGTTGTGCGTTCGTGGTGACGTTATCAACAAACACAAAGGGTAAGGGGGGGGGGGGGGGGGGGGGGGGGGGGGGGG
Organism: Stramonita haemastoma; assembly: GCA_030674155.1. Taxonomy (NCBI): domain Eukaryota; kingdom Metazoa; phylum Mollusca; class Gastropoda; order Neogastropoda; family Muricidae; genus Stramonita; species Stramonita haemastoma. The sequence goes on from CM060333.1 coordinate 15,629,159, forward strand.
GTCCAAAAAAAAAAAAAAAAAAAGGAAACTGGAAATCGTTTTTAAACTGTTCAGGATGTCGCTTTGTATTGATCAATGCAGATAAAAACATGACCCAAATTAACAACAACAAGATTTGAATGAAAATTATAATTTTTATTCATTTGGCATCTTTTATTCAGTTAACATACGAAATGATACGAAATGAAGTCTCTTAAAATCTGTTGCTTTTTCTTTTTTTAATCTTCAAACTGTCACACCAGCAAGAGAGTCAAGAATTGTGCCAATGATAGCAGATTTCTCCTTCTGTCAGACTTGTAGAGGGCAGGGACGTGCTGACTTTCCCACTGGCGCATGATATCATATTGTATCATATGTCCCTGTGTGAAGAAGATAGGCACCGCTCCGGTATCGCTACACAGTACAGGGCCTGTTAATTGTGTTCTTTTGTGGCATTGACAGTTCTTATCATCATGTAATGCTATAATAAAGTAACCCAAAGTAATGTAAAGACATATAATAATGTAATATACAAAACAATTATATTATATAATGATGATAGTACACAATATACATTAACACACAACAATCAATAGCGATTATGATGAATGAGAAATATGATGATTTATGATGATAGATGATATATTGATGATTAGATGATATATAATGATGTACTTTTGTATACCGACCGATATCTAGTAAGAACCGGCGAAAATCAAAGTGCTGGCATTTTAAATCATTCATGCCATTGACCCTTCACAAATAAGATTAACAGATTTATAAGTTTAACAAACACACACACACACACACACACACACACACACACACACACACACACACACACACACACACACACAAACACACAGATGATACATAACGGGGTAAGATATATATAATAATATATGATATATATATATAATATAATATATATATAACAACAACAAAACAACAACAGGGCCAATATGGAACTGATCTTGCGTTATACCTGTTAAAATAAAGCAAAAAACAACACCAAACAAACAAAGAGTACAAGATGAGTCCATGCCACTCCACGTGAAGATAATACACACATCTGTAGATAGAAAGAAGCAGTATTGGAGGCTACAGGCCCTTCTAGGCTCATACTTGTTTTTCATCTTTGTCAGCTACCCCCCCCCCCCCTCCCTCCCCCCCACTTTTTTTTTTTTTTTTTCAAAATACTTTTCCAGCCTGCTGCCTCCCTTGCTCTTGGCTTATCATTCTAATGTGGCTGATATGGCAGTCCACAGATTTTGGGGGGAGGTTGGGGGGGGGGGGGAGGGGGTACCCTTGCTCTGTTGCCATTTATCTTGACGTCATTAGTCACCCAACTGTCACTTTTCTCTTTCTACTTTAAGATATATATATATATATATTATATATATATATATATATATATATATATATATATATATATATATATATATATATATATATATATATTATCTAGCCTGTTCATTTTTCTTCTTCTGGTTTATATATCTCTTTCAAGACTCTGACTTCTGTGTTGTTTTTCTTCTTATCGTCGTCTGTGCTCAACACGCTCATACATCTTCTCTCATCGTCGACATTCTTTTTTTTTTTTCCTTTTTTTTTTTTTTTACAGCTGAAAATGAGAGAGAGAGAGAGAGAGAGAGAGAGAGAGAGAGAGAGAGAGAGAGAGAAGAGAGAGAGAGGAGAGAGAGAGAGAGAGAGAGTGAGAGTGTGTGTGTGTGTGTAGGTGCGTGCGTTTGTGCGCGCGCGCGCGTGTGTATGTGTACTTTCTCCAATTCAACGTCTCTTCACTCGTAGTGATATTAGACGAGAAAGGGAAATAAAGTAAAAATTGTGTCACTTGTGTGTGTATGAGTGTGTATGTGTGAGTGTGTGGGTATGTTTGTCAGTGTAGGTGCCTACATGTGGATGTGAGCGAGAATGTGTGAGCGTGCATGTGTGTACTCATTTACAGAGATGTGTGTGTGTGTGTATGTGTGTGTGTGTGTGTGTGTGTGTGTGTGTGTGTGTGTGTGTGTGTGTGTGTGTGTGTGTGAAGGATGAAAGGAAGGACCAGTTCTATACAAATGGTGTGGAGAGGAAATGACGAAAGGAATCAAGGACTGATTGAAGGAGTTTATGAATGCTTGACTATCTTGATGAAGAGCACGCGTAGAGAAGGAGAGAGAGAGAGAGAGAGAGAGAGAGAGAGAGAGAGAGGAGAGAGAGAGAGAGAGAGAGAGAGAGAGAGAGAGAGAGAGAGAGCAATCTTTGTAACTGGGGCCTTACTCATTTAAAAAAAAAAAGTCAAATGGGGAGGGGGAGGGAATACCTTCAACAACTTTAAAAAAAAGTCATCACATACACACACATGCTCACACACACACACACATGCTCACATACACACACACACACACACACACACACACACACACACACACACACACGCACACGCACACACACACACACGCCCGTGCACGCACGCACGCACGCACGCACACACAACATACACACGCACACACACACACACAATGTGCTCACGAGCACACACACACACACACACAACACACGCACGCACGCACGCACGCACGCACGCACGCACGCATGCATGCACGCGCGCACACACACACACCACACACACACACACACACACACACACACACACACACACACACACACAGAGGAGCTTTGTGCCGTCATTTTGTCATACTGGTGATAGTTTACCATCCTGTTTTTGTTTATTTGTTGTTTTTATATAGAAATGGGTATTATTTAGTAATAGAATATCTATCTATCTATCTATCTATCTATCTGTCTATCTATCTGTGTGTGTATCTGTATGTGTACATACGTACATACATACATATATACATTACATACTTACATACATACATACATACAGAGAGAGAGAGAGAGAGAGAGAGAGAGAGAGAGAGAGAGAGAGAGAGAGAGAGACAGACAGACAGACAGACAGACAGACAGACAGACAGAGAGAGAGAATTTCCTTTATAATCGGGCCTTACTCCTTTAAAAAAAAAACAGCCCCAAAACCCAACAACTATCAAAAGGGGGAGGGGGAATACCTTAAACAACAAACAAAAGTAATCTGGAAAACCCCGGCCAGTTCATTTATCACTCGTGTAATGGTGGTGCAGCGAGAGAACAAAATAGATGTGGTGAGTGAAGGTAGTAAGTAGTATGGCTAGCTGGATGTGAAAAGCTGATATCTCTCTATCTATCAGGGTATGTGGTTCCTGTTACATGCCTGACTGCTGGCCTACACGGTTATTGCCCTTCGTGCCGCTTGGGTTGCTGCCGGCAGAGGGCGTTGCTCTCTTCAGTCTTCTTGAAGACCTTATAATATAATAACAACCATGGTCTTGTTCTGTGTCGTTTTTATTGGCTCATCACGTTTTTATTGGCTCATTATGTCTCAGTTCAATCCATGAATACATGTGTTATTATCTTGTTTTGTGTTGTGTCTTAATATATATATTTATTTATTTATTTGTAGGCCTACCACTTTATGTCACAGCAGATTTCTCTGCGTGAAATTTAGGCTGCTCTAACCCTGGGGAGACGTGTCGCCACAAGTGCTGCGCCTATCCATTATTTTTTTCCTTTTTCCTGTCTGCAACTGTATTTGTTTCCCTACCAGTGTGGCTATTTTTTTTTTTTTGACAGAATTTTGCCAGGAACAATCCCCCTTGTTGCCGTGGGTTCTTTTACGTGTCTTGTGTTGTGTCAGTAACTGGCTCTTCAAACAGAGATAAGGTGTGCATGACTGCCTGTGTGGATGGTGTCAGTTCTTTGTTGAATTTATGGACGGTGGTGGTTGTTGTTGTCCGTTTCTTCGTTGGTTGGTTGTTAGGTTTTTTTGTTGTTTTTGTTCTTGTTTTATCTTTTTTGTTATTATGCGTGTTTCGTTGTGGTTTTTGTTTTTTTTGTGTCTTGGAACCAAGCAATGAACGCGTCAGCTTTGTATGATGACAAACTGCAAAATCCATTTATGAATGTTGAAAATTTGAATTTTTCTCCATACCTTCTCCACCTCTGTTCCACCTCATCCCTGCTGTCTCTGTGTCCAAAGAGTTACCCAATTTTTTGCATATGATTTTTTGAGAGGCTTGTGTTTCCCCAAAACTGACTTTTGTTACTGTGGATACCTTATCAGTACATGAAAAATGAATACAATAAATAAGGAAAAAGTAGTAAGGAAAGACAAGTGCAGGTACCAACTTCTCAACCATTTTGAAAATGATTTATCAATGATTCAAAAAAGAAATGGAATGAAAATAAATTCTTGGAATAATTTCTTTCAATGGCAGTATTGTAGGCATTTCTGAGTAAGAACCATGCCTTTGGCCTGACCTGAATCGAGTTTTGGCTCCTGGATGAGCCCTCATCAGAGGACCTGGCAGTGATTTATACTCTACCTGCTCTGGTACCTTACAGCAAGACACATTTCAGAATTTAAAAGTGTCAGTTGCATTCAAAGGAATATTTGATATTCCTGTGGCCTTTTGAAGCTGCCCTCAAAAGACGATGCTAAAAAGATAAGAAAATATGTTTAGAATATATGTTGGAAAATAAAAAGACAAAATAAGCACCTTGTGAATCTTTGTGCTTTAAGCTTTGGGGATCCTATTAAAGGATGCAAGGGAGGTCATAAAGTTTGTATCCAGCCAAGTGGTCAGTCTTAACTGGATAATAACCCAAACATTGCAATACACTTCAAGTGCATGCACAGGCAAGAGAAGTTGGGAAACAAAATTAATGGCCTACACTTGGATCTACTAGAGATGCAATTCTCACTTGACCACAAAGTATTATTGAGGAAAAAGTAGTGAGGAAAGACAAGTGCAGGTACCAACTTCTCAATCATTTTGAAAATGATTTATCAAAGATTCAAAAAAAAAAAGAAAAGAAAAAAGGAATGAAAATAAATTCTTGGGAATAATGTCTTAATAATGAATACAAGAGTGACAGTTATAGGGAAACGGAAGGGAAAGTGGAAGAAAAAGATAATGCTGGTGTGTAACCATAGCAGACAGACAGAGGAGCAGAACTCCTCAGATTCCCACGCTGAAGAGGACAGGTGGGGTTGTCTCCCCTGCCAGCAGTAGTGTAGTATAGCCTCTCATATTATCCAGTTGGTAGGTATAGTATGTGATGGTAGGAGACTGGTTAGTGTAGCCAACAGTTCACTAACGTAAACACAACCCACATTTATCAACATAGAGCTGACGTCTGATCTGGCAGCCCGGTGACTGTGATGAGGGAGATGAGAACAGGAGATCACAGCTGCTGGGAGATAGGAAGGGGGGGAGGAGGGTGGGGGGGAGAAGAGAAACTGGGGGGTGGGGGTGGGGGTGGGGACTGGAAGCAGTATAGCGCTTGCATGATTAACAGTTAGGTCATGAAAAATAATGAGAGGATGTGCCGGTCGTTGGTATAGTATATGGGTCCAGCTGTGTAAACAAATAGACTGACTTACCTTGAACCGTGACAGTTAGTTAGTTACCTGATCCTGTCTCTGTAACTTCTGAATACTAATACCTTCTCCATACAGGTATATTCTCAGTTAGGCCTGGTTAAGTTAATTAAGTTGGGCAGACTTGGCTATTGATGATGATGACCAGAGTAGAGGATGAGATTGAGAAAGGTATGAATGAGAGAGGAGGAGGAAGAAAGAGGAGGAGGAAGAGATGGAGAAAGGTATGAGAGAGGGGGAGGAAGAAAGAGGAGGAGGAAGAGATGGAGAAAGGTATGAGAGAGGAGGAGGAAGAAAGAGGAGGAGGAAGAGATGGAGAAAGGTATGAGAGAGGAGGAGGAAGAAAGAGGAGGAGGAAGAGATGGAGAAAGGTATGAGAGAGGAGGAGGAAGAAAGAGGAGGAGAAGAGATGGAGAAAGGTATGAGAGAGGAGGAGGAAGAATAGGAGTAGGATGGCTAGGCAGAAGAGGAGGAAGAGAGCGGAGGAGGAGGAAGAAGAGATGAAGAAGGGGGTGATACAGATTGCGGAAGAAATAGGAGTAGGAAAGGAAGAAGACAGAGGAGGAGAAAGGAAGAGGAGGAGAAAGAAACGTCATCATGAAATGTTTTTAAAAAAAAGATATTTCTTGTTGTTGTCTGTTTGTTTTTGCTGTGTTTCGATTTAGTCATAGCAAGCTAGTGCACGGGTCATAGTGTTGCTCTACTGTTGTTAATTTGGGCTGTACTTTACTTTCAATTCATCACTGGTGTAAAGCAAATTACAACAAAAATGTGAAATATTTTTTTAAACGCCACTTAAATATAACGTTAAACAATGAAATTATACAAAAAGTTATAAACCGTTTGTCTTTCGAAAGTGGCCACTCTAAAAATTCAAAGTAGTGAGTAAAATGTAAGCCTAGCTCATAAACAAAGTGAACAACACTGGAAAAGTTTTAGAGCAGCCATACTGTTACACCTTTCATTTGTGACAGCCTTACCACCCTCTTTCATTTAATCAAACGTTAAATAATGTATGCATTTTAAATCATTTACATGCACAGCACAAAAACGCAAGGCAGCACAGAATGCCACCAACAAAAGCGATGAGCATGCAAGAAGCCCACCACCCTCCTTAAAACATAACGGCCGCCATGACACAAAGGTAGGTAATCAAAGGCCAGACCAGGTGGCGCTCTGTCTTTACCATAATTCACAAACAGAACAAGAGTATGGCGTCACTGGCAGGAATGTCATTATAAACAGACAATGGTGGTGATGGTGGTGAATGGGGAGGGGGGGGGGTGTAGGGGTGTAGCCCTTATTTCGACCTCTGCAGTGCTCCAGATGGATGCTTGTCTGTTGTAGCTTGGCCTGTGTGTGGCCTGTGTATGGACTGATGCATGGCCTGTGGTAAGAGTCTCTCGAGAAAAATGAATGCCTCCATTGCTTTGGCCTGGGGGTAGAGGAGAATGAACCTTGGTCGTCTCCTTGACATTACTTCACGTCACTTGACATCACTTGACATCCCTGATGGACAATTTGTTGCAGTATCGCCTCCTCCTCTTCCTCCTCTCTGTCTCTGACTCTCTCTGTCTCTGTCTCTGTGTCTCTGTCTCTGTCTCTCTGTCTCTGTCTCTCTCTCTCTGCCTCTCTCTGTCTCTGTGTCTCTCTGTCTCTGCCTCTCTCTGTCTCTGTCTCTCTGTCTCTGTCTCTGTCTGTCTGTCTGTCTCTCTCTCTGTCTCTCTGTCTCTGTCTGTCTGTCTGTCTGTCTGTCTGTCTGTCTTTTCTGTCTGTCTGTCTGTCTCTCTCTCTCTCTCTCTCTCTCTCTCTCTCTCTCTCTCTCTCTCTCTCTCTCTCTCTCTCTCTTCTCTATCTCTATCTCCCCTTCCCCCTCTAGCTCTCCCCCCCCCCCCCAGTAAAAACACAGTGGTGAAGAAGGAAAAATCACTAGGGAAAAAAAGTTTTAAAATACCAGATAATATTTGTTGATGTAGGGATAGCATTCTTTGTTTTATCCTTTATAATATAACGCTAGTACTGCCTCGATTAACCTTATTAGTGGTGGAAAAATAGTTCCCAGAATGTGCTCTCTGACTCACTCATCCCACCTGGGAAATATTGTGTTATTGAAATTTCACACTGGACGAGAAGTTTGCTGCGTGCATGACTATTTGTAAGTGATATAGGCAGCTATACTCGGATTTCAGAGGATTTGTTCTTCTTTAAAGGAGAGTTCAGGTTGTTATGTTAGGAGCTTGTCATGGCTGAAGACAATCTCAACATACCATTTTAGAACATAATAACATTTTTAATGTAAGCATTGACACTTAAAAAGTCTTGGCACTTAATTAACTAACATCGTTACCTGACACAGCATTTGGCCTGGGCTAAGGCCAATGGAAGAGAAGATAACATAATAATATGGCTTTAACATTTCTTTTATTCACAAAACTACTGTCCATGTATTCATCCACACACCGACTTCTGAGGATTGTATCGTTCTCTTTTATGGAGGATGGAGATTGTTATGCAATGATGGTGTGAAGACTGAAGACAATCGCCACATCACATCATTACAAATTATAACAAGTTAACTACAAGCCTTTATACTGAATTTTTAAAAATGCACATACATGCTTATTCCATTATCTGCGATTTAAAAGAATAGTAAAATAGAGTAATTAAAAAAAAAGGAAAAAAGAAAACACACATAAAACCAAAACAAGTCGACTCTCTTTTTATGTCCTTCAGTCGCACAAAAGAAGTACTGACACATGTGACCAGTTATGTGGCGCACAGGTGGGAGTTTTAGGCTGAATATTTCTTTCGAAATAGAAAGGGAATTCCCACTGCACTACCACCACTCGATTGTTTCCGCATGGGTTCTAACCGTAGCTAATAGCAGCAGCAGCCCCAGGAAAGGTTACACTCATGTGTTAGCTTGCAGGGTCATGTGGTATCTTGTATAGATAAAGTGCCAGTGAGAAAAAAATGTTGCTGGTTTTCACTGATTTTTTAAAGTATGAAAAAGTGCACTGTGTATTTGTTTTTGGGGGTTGAGGCCATAGATTAACACCAGGTATTGTTGAGAAAGTGGGAAATGAACATCAAATGAGGATTGTTTGTGTTCCTGCAGTGTTGACCCGGCGCATGCACATTGTGGTGAGGCAGCTAGCAGACGACAAAGGACTGAGGGAGTAACATTGTCAGCTGATTTTTTTAATCATTATTATTTTTTACTATTTATAGAAGTTCAAACCATCCAAGTTTGTTCGTATTGTCCTGAAATTTGAGCCAGGGGCTAGTGTTTTTACGAAAAGTTGGTTTTATTTCTGTGGATGCCTTAGTACATGCAGTTCACGAATGTTAGAGTAATAATAAATATTTTAAAAAAAATATAAGGAAAAGTGCCAGAATGTAAGCGTGGTGTGTAACCTAAAAGGCCAGGTGATGGTCATTAGGGGCAGGGTGCCAGGAGACAGCCACAGGTGCCAGCACTTTGGGCAGAGGCCAACAGAGTGCAACAAGCCACAGTGCTTGCTGTCTGAACAATGAGACTGTGGCAAGGTCACCCGCTAGCCAGCTAGCTGAATCAACAACAACTAACATAGCAAACAATAACCCCTACCTCTTACCCCCCTCCCCCCTCCCAATATACACACACATGCACGCTTACACGCACGCACATGCGCACACGTACACACACACGCGCGCGCGCACACACATGCACGCACGCACACACACACTCTCTCTCTCACACACACACACACGCACGCACACACATACACACACACTTTTCCTCTTGCAGTTTTGATCTGGAGAAGTGGAGTGAGGGGGGAAGAGGCTGAACATCTGGAATATTTTTTTCCAAATGGAGAGAGAGAGAGAGAGAGGGGGGGGGGGGGGGGTGCTCAGGCAAATGTATTGGAACTATTTTTAGCACAAAGTTTGTTTTTATAGAACTATATACATTTGTATGGAAATAAGTATAACAATTTTAAAACAAGCATTTGCAAACAATGAAACGTAAGGTGTTAATGCTTCTGGTGGAAAATGGTGGTGGTGATTGTGGTGGAGAGGAACAACAATAACGACCACAACAACCATCAATAACAACAATAGGAAATAATTCTATTATTAAGGAGAAAGTAGTGAGGAAAGTCAAGTGTACCAACTTCTCGATCATTTTGAAAATGACTTATCAAAGATTCAAATTATAAAAAAAAATGAAATGAAAATAAATTCTAGGGAATAATGTCTTTCAGTGGCAGCATTGTAGGCATTTCTGTGTAAGAACCATGCCTTTGGCCTGACCTGACTCGAGTTTCGGCTCCTGGATGAGCCCTCATCAGAGGTCCTGGCAGTGAGTGAAGCTCCACCTGCTGTGGTACCTTACAGCAAGACACTTTTCAGAATTTAAAAGTGTCAATTGCATTCAAAGGAATATTTGATATTCCTGTGGCCTTTTGAAGCTGCCCTCGAAAGACGATGATAAAAAGAGAAAGAAAATATGTTTAGAATATATGTTGGAAAAAAAAAAGAATAAGACAAAATAAGCACCTAGTGAATCTTTGTGCCTTAAGTTTGGAGATCCTATTAAAGGATGCAAGGGAGGTCATAAAGTTTGTATCCAGCCAAGTAGTCAGTCTTAGCTGGATAATAACCCAAACATTGCAATACACTTTAAGTGCATGCACAGGCAAGAGAAGTTGGGAAAAAAATATAAATGGCCTACACTTGGATCTACTAGAGATGCAATTCCCACTTGACCACAAAGTATTTTTGAGGAAAAAGTAGTGAGGAAAGACAAGTGCAGGTACCAACTTCTCAATCATTTTGAAAATGACTTATCAAAGATTCAAATTATTAAAAAAAAATGAAATGAAAATAAATTCTAGGGAATAATGTCTTTCAGTGAATCTATCTTTTTTTTTTTTTTTTTTTTTTTTTTTACACTGGCAGACTTGATGGTGAATAATGATGATGATGAGGAGGAAGACACGGATAATAATTCCCCCCCCCCCTTTTTTTTTAGGGGGGGGGGGGGTGCATTTAAATGCTCACCTTCCTCGGTTCAAATATGACTGTAGTTTCGTTTCCTATATACGTGTCATGTTATACACCACCCTGTATTCCACGTAAGAAAGACTGAGCTTTTATTATTATTAGTTTTTTAATTTAATTTTTATTTTATTATTTTATATCGAGATTAATGGAATAAGCACTCATGTGCTTTTTTAATCCAGTCCCCGTGTGTTTACAGTTTTGTAAGTATTGTCATCTGTACACAATGGCCTACTCATACGAAAAGTGGAACAGAATTTAACGTGTGCGCAACATGTTCTGCAGCTTCTGGCCGTATGCCCTGCATAATTATGTGATGTCAACATGTGATGTTAACATGCCCTTGGAATAAACACAGAAAGCGGGAGGGTAAGTTACTGACTGTAGTGCCACATGCCAGTCCAGCATCATTAATGAGAGAGAGAGAGAGAGAGAGAGAGAGAGAGAGAGAGAGAGAGAGAGAGAGAGAGAGAGAGAGAGAGAGATTGAATTTTATTTTCAGAAGGTGAAGGAGTAAGCATGACAGTTGCTTTTTTACATCCAGCCTTCTATAATGATACAAACTAGTAAAAGCAGATTAATAACAAGAAAATGAAAAAATAAAAACATAGCATAATTCTGTTTGTAACAATCAATTATGCAACTTAATACTTCAGAGAGAGAGAGAGAGAGAGAGAGAGAAGAGGAGAGAGAGAGAGAGAGAGAGAGAGAGTATGGTAACCACAAAGACCAGACCCCCACACTGATAATGATAACATCCGCTGTATACAATAAACAGGCTGCACGTGCAGTGCCAGCTCAACTGTTGACGCCATGTAGGTAAAGGGTTTACAAATAGATACATTATAAACCAATCAACATCACGTGCGGTGGCGCAGAGAGTTGAAGTTAATGACGTGTCAGATCTGTAGCGGTCAATGACCTCACAGAATTCTGACGTCACTGTGTACACTTTCGTCTGTGATGAAGATGTGGAGTATTGTGTGATGAATACTGTTACATAACGATGTTGATGTTGTTGATGATGATAATGATAACGATAATGTGTGTGTGTGTGAATGTGTGTGTTGTGTGTGTGTGTGTGTGTGTGTGTGTGTGTGTGTGGGGTGTGTGTGTGAGTGTGTTGTGTGTGTGTGTGTGTGTGTTGTTGTGTGTGTGTGTGTGTGTGTGTGTGTGTGCGTGTGTGTGTGTGTGTGTGTGTGTGTGTGTGTGTGTGGTGTGTGTGTGTGTGCGTGGTGCTGTGTGTGTGTGTGTGTGTGTTGTGTGTGTGTGTGTGTGTGTGTGTGTGTGTGCACAGGTAAAAGGCCGTTGATAGCAGATCAAGGCTGCTATGAGATGTCGGAGGACCTGAGGGCAGACATGCGCTCCTTACGTCGCTACAATGGCCCGAGAAGTGTCTGGCCCTGTGTACCACCAACATTATTGCACTGCAGGTCAGTCCATGCTGTGTGTGTGGTGTGTGTGTGTGTGTGTGTGTGTGTGTGTGTGTGTGTGTGTGTGTGTGTGTGTGTGTGTGTGTTTATTTATTTATTTATTTATTTATTCTTCTATATCGAGGATAATGGAATAAGCACTCATGTGCTTTTTTTCATCCAGTCCCGATGTGTATGCAGTTTTATAAATCTTGTCATCTCTTCCAACCGGCACACAATGGCCTACTCTTACGAATAGCGGAACAGGATTTAATGTGTGGGCAAGATGTTCAGCGTGCGTTCGCACACGGGGCCTCGGTTTAAAGTCTCATCCGAAAGACTCGTGGGGAGAGTAGAGTCAGCACTGATGTTAACACCAGGGGAAAATCCCCTCAACGGGGATCGAACCCTTGTATGTGTGTGTGTGTGTGTGTGTGTGTGTGTGTGTGTGTGTGTGTGTGTGTGTGTGTGTGTGTGCGCGTGTGTGTGTTGCGTGCGTGCGTGCGTGCGTGTGTATGCGTGCGCGCACGCGGTCAAATCAATCAACTGTCTTGAATTTCTTTGTGTTGAGGTAAAAAAAAAAGAAAAGATATTTGTATTGTATTGAACTGTACTGTGTTGTTTTGTATTGACTTGCATTACATTGTAGTGTATTGTAATGCACTGTACTGTACTGTATTATATTTGTACTGTACTGTATTGTATTGTACTGTATCGTACTGTATCATACTATATTGAAAATGTAATGGTAAAGGTGTTCCCATGGATAACTATGTGGTCGTTTGGGAGCGAGATGTCAGAAACCTCAGCTTCTCCAGGAGCTAGCATATTGAGGGCGGCACCCAGCTCCTCTCCCTCTCTGCTTTATCTTCCCTGACCATAAAGATGGCAGGTACCTATTTACAGCTGGGTAAACTGGGAGACTGTACTGAAGCCAAACGGTCACCCATCCACTTAGTAACCACACTCAAAGCTGCTTAACCTTAGCTTGGGGAAAGCGAGTGTTCTGACCACAGAGCTATTCCGTTCCCACTGTATAGTAGTGTAGTGCTGTACTGCATTGTGTTGCAATGCATTGTGCTGTATTGCATTGTCCTGTATTGTAAATGGGATTCATTGGACAAAGAACAGCTAAAAAGAAGTGAGTGAAAGCCCCTGTTATCCTTGTGACGGGGCGGTAATTAGATTACTTCCCATGCGATCGGAAATGCCAATCACAGCGTCGTGGATCTTACGTTAGATCCACACCTGTGAATTGTGCAACGTTCTGTATCGTTGGGGGGTGATCGAAAACCGTCTGTTGCATGCACTTTGCCTGTAGCGGTAAAATGTAGTATTTATGCAGCCTCTTTTTAGAGAGCACATTCCCACTGTCTGACCGTGCTGTCGTCGCTGAGAAGTTGAGCAAAGAGGCGGCAGATCAAATATTTGCACTGTGTTATATCCTATTTCAGGATTTCTCCAATCTCTCACTTAATCACTGAATCAGATTGTACCTCTTTTCTTTCTGCCCTTCATGTGTTCAGTTCATAATGATGTACATCCGTCAGTCTGTCGGTGCTCTAGAGGTAAGACACCTGCTTAGAAAGCCAGAAGTGTGAGTTCGATTCCCATTTGAGCCCCTCTCCGTTCACTAGACTATGAGTGGTGGTCTGGATGCTAGCCATTTGAATGAGACAATAAACCGAGGCTCCGTAGGCAACACACATTCTGCGCATTTAAAAGAACTGACGGC
>CM060333.1:15647815-15650315 GCA_030674155.1 Stramonita haemastoma
CTCCCCTCACTCTCTGTATCTGTCTGTCTGTCTGTCTCCGTCTCCCACTGTCTCTCTCCCCCACTCTGTCTGTCTGTCTGTCTGTCTGTCTGTCTGTCTGTGTCTGTCTGTCTGTCTGTCTGTCTCTGTCTGTCTGTCTGTCTGTCTGTCTCTGTGTGTCTGTCTCCGTCTCCCTCTGTCTCTCTCCCCTCACTCTCTGTATCTATCTGTCTGTTTGTCTGTCTGTCTGTCTCTTCGTCTGTCTCTCTCTCTGTGTCTATCTCCGCCTCCCTCTGTCTCTCTCCCCTCACTCTCTGTATCTGTCTGTCTGTCTGTCTGTGTCTATCTCCGTCTCCCTCTGTCTCTCTCCCCTCACTCTCTGTATCTGTCTGTCTGTCTGTCTGTCTGTCTGTCTGTCTGTCTGTCTGTGTCTGTCTGTCTGTCTGTCTGTCTGTCTGTGTCTGTCTGTCTGTCTGTCTGTCTGTCTCTCTCCCCTCACTCTCTGTATCTGTCTGTCTGTCTGTCTGTCTGTCTGTCTGTCTGTCTGTCTGTCTGTCTGTCTCTCTCCCCTCACTCTCTGTACTGTCTGTCTGTCTGTCTGTCTGTCTGTCTGTCTGTCTGTCTGTCTGTCTGTCTGTCTGTCTGTCTGTCTGTCTCTCTTCCCTGGGCGGGATGAGCAACACAATACGCTTCAGTACGAAAGATTACGATACATGTGTGATGGGGTGGTAATTAGATTACCTCCCATGCGATCAGAGCCCCGTCGCAGCATTGTGTTACCGGACACACCTGCGAATTGTGCGATGCTCTGTTTCCTTGGGTGGGGTCGAAAGCCCTCCATTGCATACTCTTTGCCTTCATGGTGAAGGGTAGATTTTATGCAACCTCTCTTTAGAGGTCCTAATTGGCTAGCTGTACCCACCCGAGAAGCTGTGCAGAGATGGGACATATGGACCAATGTCCACTCTATTACATATGCAGTACGATACAATACGAAACGATAATGCCATAGATAATGCCATAAAAAATGTTGACAAGAGCACAGCACACTACAGTCACAGTATAAATCTGACTTTGATTTTGATAATACATAACATGAATTCAGATTAGTACAAGGCAGTGCAACGCAGCGCAACATAATGACATTCAGCATAATGCTGCAATAAGAAAATACAAAACCAACGCAACACACACAACAATGCAGCGAAGCAACACGGCACAGCTTAGCATAGCACAGTACGGTACCACACAACACAACAAAACACAACACCCCATACCACACCACAACCTAACACACAACACTACAAAGCCTAATCCAATCCATTTATGTTGCTTATAGCCCCGCCGACCACAGGCCATAAATTATCGGGGCTGTCACCTCATACCACACATCCCCCAACACATCACACCACACCACAACACGACACACCACAACCACAACCACACCATACCACACAACACCACACAACCTAACACTATTTCAAACATATTCCTTTCCTCT
The DNA here is from genome assembly GCA_030674155.1 of Stramonita haemastoma. NCBI lineage: Eukaryota > Metazoa > Mollusca > Gastropoda > Neogastropoda > Muricidae > Stramonita > Stramonita haemastoma. Next base: position 15,649,296 of record CM060333.1, read on the forward strand.
GGGGGTTACAGAAATTCCAGACGGGACACTGTACCAGTACGAAAAAGGGAAGAGAGCCAACAAGTTTTTCTGGCGACGTGGCAACAACAATGAACAGGAATTCCTGATCTTCACCAACAAGCCCGGCAAACAGAAACAGCAGCTCTGTGGTGAGTTTGGATGGGTGGGCGGATGGATGGGTGGGGTGGGGTGGGGTGGGTGGGCTAGGTGGATGGATGGATGTGGGCGGATGGATGAGTGGGTAGGCTAGGTGGATGGATGGATGTGTGGGCTGGGTGGGTGGGTGGGTGGATGGTTGGATGGATGGGGGTCGGTGTGGATGGTTGGATGAATGGGTCGGTGGATGGATGGTGGTTGGATGAATGGGTGGGCGGGTTGGATGGGTGGTGTATGGATGGGTGGGTGGGTGGTGTATAGATGGTGAGTGGATGGGTGGGTAGGCGGGCCGGATGGGTGGGTAGGCGGGCCGGATGGGTGGGTAGGCGGGCCGGATGGGTGGGTGGGTAGGCGGGCCGGATGGGTAGATGGTTGGATATATAAATATATATTATATATAGTATATATGTATCAATATATATTTTATAAATATATATATATGTATATATATATGTTGTGTGTGTGTGTGTGTGTGTGTGTGTATGTGTCCCCGATATGGCCTGTGCGGTCGGCGGGGCTCTAAGCAACATCGTTGGATTGGATTGGGGTGTGTGTGTGCGTGCATACATGCATGCTTCCATGCATGCTTGCGTGGATGCATACAACGCGTGACTGCTCTCTCTCACACGAAAACTAACATCGATTTGTTGCCTCAGCTGCTGGAGACGGCAGCGGGTACAGCAACAGAGGTCTGAAGGAGAGCTGCCCTGCAGGCAGTGCTAGTCTGAGCTTTGAGGACGTGGATGTCAGGGAGTTCATTGCCAATACCTCTGCAAGAAGGGAGTGGGACCCCGTCAGCTTTGCCCTGCCCCTCGGCTACTCCAAACAGGCTCTGTGGCTGGACGGTAAGTGTGTGGGTGTGGT
>CM060333.1:15662815-15667815 GCA_030674155.1 Stramonita haemastoma
ACTCTATTGTTGAACTTTATAACTCTGTTGTTGAACTTTATAACCCTGTTGGTGAGCTTTATAACTCTGTTGTTGAACTTTATAACTCTGTTGGTGAACTTTATAACTCTGTTGGTGAACTTTATAGCCCTGTTGGTGAACTTTATAACTCTGTTGTTGAACTTTATAACCCTGTTGGTGAACTTTATAACTCTGTTGGTGAACTTTATAGCCCTGTTGGTGAACTTTATAGCCCCTGTTGGTGAACTTTATAGCCCTGCCCACTGCTGCTTGGGTTGCCAGGCTACAGGCGAGCAAAGCAAACATGTATCCCCGAGGTTCACCACTGGTGACAATTTGCGTATGCGACGGGTTTTTGGCCCACCATGAAGGTAGCCGCATTCTGACTTCGGGGATGTGCGCTGGGTACGGGTATGTTTGTGTTTCCATAACTCACCAAACGCTGACATGAATGACTGGATCTTAAACGTGCGTTTTTGATCTTTTGCATGTGTATACACACGAAAGGAGTAAAGGCACTGGCAGGTCTGCACTCAAAGTTCCCCTTGGAAATTTTAACAATCCCCACCCTTAATTCACCAGACATTGCCGAGATTCGAACCCATGACTTCATGGACCCATGGGATTGAAGTCGAACAGCCTTAACCACTCGGCTATAGCGTCAGTCAAAAACACCCATCCAAACCAAAAACACAAAACAAAAGCCCCCCAACCCCCCTCCCCCCAAAAAAAACCCACACACACACAAAAACACCACCATCAACAACATCAAAATAAAAAGGCTGTTCACAGCATATCTGGAAGATTTTCCTCTGCAAACAAAAACTGTTCTTACACAGCAGCAGAAGAGTTTCAACAATCCTCAGTGCAGGTTTCCTCTGTCTAGTGGCCTCACAGCGTGGCTTGATATTACACAGTTTGTCGATCACTGGTGTTTAGAGGATACAAAAAATGAACTGAGCAGCATGAGTTGAAGGTCAAGGGTACAGAGAGTAGGGTGTCTGCAGACAATACTGAGCTGACTGCTAGCACTGCCCTATCTCAGCTCCTATACTGCAGTGTTGTTGTGGTGATTATATTGATGTCCCAGCGGAGATTTCCGATTTAGGGAAAGCCACTGGTGTCAGTCATCCTCTCTTTTAGTTACTATGTCCTTCTCTGTGGCGGGGGGGGGGGGGGGGGGGCTGTCTGTATAAACAGCATCCCCACCTTCTGGAAATTCTGTGCTAGGAATTCCCTCTTTTCTATCCCTCTCTTTGTTTCTGCCTTGATCCTTTTCTTTCTGTCACCTCCTTCTTGTTTATGTTCTGCTTTCTTGGTCCATTTTCCCGTCTTTTTTTTCTCCAGAAAGTCTCAAAAGATTACAATCCTCTCCCTCGCCAAACTCGCATGCACTGGGTCTGGCTTGTTTGGGGCACTTAACGGCAGCGCAACGCCATTTTTGCTTATATGATAACAAACAACAATAGTTGCTGCCAGAGCGTTCACCAAAGAAAAAGAAGTTGCTATGGCTATGACAACAACAACCAAATAAAACCTGCCCACTCCTTGAAAGTTGGACATATATAATTATGTGCATTTTTCGTGGTAAACTGTTCTGTGCTCATTTAGTTAACTGTAGATAAAGTCTTTACTGAATGTTGTTGTTTCACTGGAAACGTCTTTTGTCCATCCATTTGCTGAAGAATAACACAAACTAGGCACTGAATCATGATAATTATTGTCGGGGGGGGGGGGGGGGACTATTCATGTTGCTGCAGTTGTGCATAATTTTGTGTGTGTGTGTGTGTGTGTGTGTGTGTGTGTGTGTGTGTGTGTGTGTGTGTGTGTGTGTGTGTGTGTGTGTGTGTGTGTGTGTTTATTGTAGGGCATCTTTACTTCACATCACACCATCAGCACTGCATGATATCTTTTTCTTTTTAAAGGAATCTGTGGTGTCATACTTTGCTTTTTTCTCTCATAGATATCAACTAACTGTTCTACTTTTTTTCATAGACAATGTTTTTTCCATAGATATCAACCAAGCCTTTCTCTCCTATCCTACCTACTGTCTCTGTATGGAGCCAAATAATGTCCCAGTGTGACACAATCAAGTTGTCAACTCTCCCCCCCAACTCTCCACCTCCTCTCATAACAAAAAAAAACCCAACCCCCCAAAAAAAATTCCCAACACCAGCACATGACTGACGAAGTCTCAAAACAACAACAGCGTTCAGCTGACAGTGCGTTGACCATCTGTGGCGCCACTGCTCAGCGCCACTCGTCCGTCACTGTGGCCGTCAGTAGGCCTACAGCCCATAGACACAGCCATGGTCCAGTCAGGGTGGCCGTCCTTTCCGGGGATGGAGGAGGAGGGAGAGAGTTTCCCCTCTCTCTCAGCGCGGGTGGTGGGCGCAGGGGAGGGGGAGGGGGAGAGGGGTGCTCCCCGTGTTTGTCTCTGACCCCTACAGACGGGGTCACCACCCCCTCCCTCTCCCTGTCTCTGCCCCTCCCACCCACTGGGTAGGCCGGGGGAAGAAAGCTGGTGGGAGATAGCTTTCTCTCTTTCCCCATGTCTTTCCGACTGGGACAGGGAGATAGCTGTCTGTCTTTTCCTGTGTCTTTCCTACTGCCGGAGGGAGATAGCTTTCTCTCTTTCCCCGTGTCTTTCCCACTGCTGGAGGGGATAGCTTTCTCTCTTTTCCCGTGTCTTTTCGGCTGCTGGAGGGAGATAGCTTTCTCTCTTTCCCCGTGTCTTTCCTACTAGGACAAGGAGATAGCTTTCTCTCTTTTCCTGTGTCTTTCCTACTGGGACAGGGAGATAGCTTTCTCTCTTTCCCTGTGTCTTTCCCACTGCGGCTGGAGGGAGATAGCTTTCTCTCTTTCTCCGTGTCTTTCCTACTAGGACAAGGAGATAGCTTTCTCTCTTTCCCCGTGTCTTTCCTACTGGGACAGGGCGATAGCTTTCTCTCTTTCCCCATGTCTTTCCCGCCACCAACGCTACTACTGACGGACAGTCTTCGTTCGCTGAGAAAGTCCTTGCTGCTACTGCTGGCACCGGCAGCGGCAGACAGCGACAGTCTCCGCTCAGCGAAATAGTCCTTCCCACCACCTCCACACCCGTACCCGTACCCGCCGGAAAAGGAAGTTCTCCTTTCGCCATGATAGTCCTTGCTGCTGCTGCCGCCAGCGGCGCCAGAAGTGGCCTTGCCGAACATGGCGCCCAGCATTTTCCCCACAGAGCCCAAGGACCCGCGTCGCCTTTTGCCTAGCATGGCTCGCCTCTGCTGCTGCACGCTGCGAACTTCTCGGAGCAGGCCCTGGAAAGCCAGGGTAACGCTGAGAGCGCTGTCTGCCGCAGACACCTCGTAGTACTGGCAGCCGTGGTCCAGCGCCACTTGGTCCCCCTCCTCCCACCCCACCTCCCGCCGGTGTTCCAGGTCTCGCTTGTTGCCCAGCAGCAGCAAGGGGAGGTAAGCGGGGGTCTTGAGGTCGTTGAGGAGTTGTCTGGCCCTGAGGAAGGAGCGGCGGGAGTTGATGCTGTAGATGATGACCAGGCCGTCTGCCCATTGGACCTGCTTCTCCTCCACCCCTCCTCCCCCTCCTCCTCCTACCCCTCCTCCTCCTCCACTGCCCTGCAACCACAACAACAACAACAATATGGCAGAACAATATAGAATAAGATCATAGTTTTATAACATAAAATAACATCACCAAACCAATCCAATGATGTTGCTTAGCTTAGAGCCCCGCTGACCGCATAGGCCATATCGGGCTGTCATCTCATCACATTTTTAAAAACTTATAATTATTAAAAGTGTGCGACTGTTATACAGTTTTAAACGGGGTATAAAACCAACTTGACTGTGAATAACAACACAGCAGAACAACATGGGATAACAAAATGGAAAAGGTAACGTAGAATAACGACATAGCTGAACACCACAGAATAATATCATAAAGTAACATCACACGACAACAGACAGTATAGGATAACAATATAGCAGAACAAGACAGAATAACAACATAGATTAACAACATAGAACAATGCCACGGTGTGACAACAGATGATAAAAACACAGCAGATCAACACAGAATAACAGCTGAAGTCTATATTCTGTATTGCTAGAAACAGACATGACAATTCCTATCTTTTTTTTCTCGATATTTCAGCATTCAACCATGCCGAAGTAGATAAAAGGTAAAAGATGTTCCATAACCTATGTAGTCGTATGGGAACGAAGCATCAGAGACCTCAGGTTCTCTAGGGGCCAGCATATTGAGGGTGGCGACCATCTCCTCTCCCTCACTGCTTTACCTTCCCTGACCCTAAAGAGGGTAGATACCCATTTACACCTGGGTGAACTGGGGGACTGTACTAAAGCCAAGGCGCGCAAACTCTCACCCATCCACTTTTGGTAACCACGCTCGATGCTGTTCAACCTTAGCTTGGGGAAAGGGAGTGCTCTGACCACTGAGCTATCCCGTCCCTTACCGGAGGAGTAGAGTGAGGGAAAAAAAAAATCCCCTCATTCAGGCGGTTCAACAACAACAGCGACTGGACTCTGTACCCTTCACTTCACGGGTCAACACCCTGACCACTGACCTACTCCACCCCTCAACCCCCCCCCTCCCCCCTCACCCCCTACCCCAACCCCTCATCTCCAGGCAAGGAGAATCCATTCACTGAAAAACTGGCTTCAAACAACGCTTTAGAAGAAAAAAAACAACAACAGTGGTGAGACACATAGGTGGTCTAATGTTTACGTACAAGCCACAATTTTGGGGCAAGTGCTAAAGAAGAAGACAGACCACAAAACACACAGGCAGACTGAGAAACAGAGAGACAGACAGCTAGAGTGAATGTTCTCCGCAGAGGAAAAAGAAGGAGAAGGAGAATTGCGAAGAAGGAGAAGAAGAAGAAGAAGGAGAAGGAGAAGGAGGAGGAGAAGAAGAAGAAGAAGAAGAAGAAGAAGAAGAAGAAGAAGAGAGAAGAAGAAGAAGAAGAAGAAGAAGAAGAA
>CM060333.1:15676217-15681217 GCA_030674155.1 Stramonita haemastoma
GTTTTTGTCTGTCTGTCTGTCTTTTCTGTCTTTTGCTGTGCTGTTGTGGGGGTTTGTGCTGTGCTGTGCGTGCGTTGTGCTGTGCTTGTTGTGTCTGTTCCCTGTGTGTAGGTATTTGTCTATGTCTTCTTTCCCTCCTCTATCCTGTTTGTCTCTTTCTTTTTTTTCTCCCCTTTTGTCGTCTCCCCGTCTGTGTTGTTTGTCTGTGTCTGTTTTCGTTGTCATTCTTCTGTCGTTCAAAATTATCAATTTTTTTTATTCATTTCATATACAAGAGTGGTTTTCTATGAAACAAAGAACTTTCTCGTCGTCTGTCTGTCTGCTGTCTGTTGCTGTCTGTTGTCTGCTTCTGTTTTTAATACTCTTCTCTCTCTTCTGTCTTTTTGTCTCTCCTTCTCTGTCTCTGTCTCTCTCTCTTGTGTCTGTCTCTGTTTGTCTGTCTGTCTGTCTGTGTCTATCTGTCAGTGTCTGTCTGTCTCTGTCTGTCTGTCTGTCAGCCTGCCTCTCTCTGTCTGTCTGTCTGTCTGTCTGTCTGTCTGTCTGTCTGTCTGTCCGTCTGCCTGTCCGTCTGTCCGTCTCTCTCTCTCTCTCTTCTCTCTCTCTCTCTCTCTCTCTCTCTCTCTCTCTCTCTCTCTCTCTCTCTCTCTCTCTCTCTCTCTCTCTCTCTCTCTCTCTCTCTCTCTCTCTCTCTCTCTAAAGCACATGAGTGCTTGTCCATTATCCTCGAAAGAAAAGGATAGATCAATAAAAAAAAAAATATATATATATATATATTATATATAATATATATATATATATATATATATGTATATAAAGTAAATAGATAAACAAATGAATAAGTATGCCAAAAACATCAGCCACAAGCTGTCATCTTAAGGTTACAGTGTGGTATCACAATAAACTGCAGCAAAACAAAATTAATGCAAAGCAGGATAAAATCGGAAAGTACAACGAGAGAGAGAGAGAGAGAGAGAGAGAGAGAAGAGAGAGAGAGAGAGAGAGAGAGAGAGAGAGAGAGAGAGAGAGAGAGAGAGAGAGAGAGAGAGAGAGGAGAGAGAGAGAGAGATCTTTCTTTCTTTCTTTATTTATTTATCTTTATTTTTCAAGGGTTACAGATAAGCATTCGCATTCTTTTTTTTCATCCGGCCCTAGCCCTGATTAGGGACTATCAACAAAACAAAAAGGACCACCCCCTCAAATAAAAAAAAACATAATAAAAAGCCCCACCACAACTACAACTACAACAACAATCTGACAATTAATAAGATAAAAGAAAAAAAAAGAGCAGTAAGTAAACGAACTGCTCATTGCAGGTGCACATTTTCTCATTATTTTAATAAATTTAAGAGAACAACAACAACAAAAAACCACACACATTTCCTGGGAGAATATTGACAACAGACTGAAGAAGCTATATCTATTTTATTCTTTTATTTTGGGGGAAATGGAATAAGCACTCGTGTGCTTTTATTTACACCCAGTCTCCGTGTGTGTTTTGTAAATTGCTCATCCGTTCCCACCGATACACAATGGCTTTATCTTCCAAAAAGCGGAACAAACTTTAACGTGTGCGCCGGATTCGGCAAATTTAGCGCTCGTCTATATAGCCTGTTGTTCCACAGAAAAATTTTGAAGCAGGGTGTACAAGATTCGCACTTCCAAGGTCTTCTCTCACTCTCTTTTCATTTGTGTGGGGATGTGGGTAGCAATAGTCAATTATATACCAAGCTGAGAACATGTACTGTAAACTCTCTTTTTTCAATTGAGAATATTTAATTTATCATTTTGTTTTTCTTATTTTTTCTATATCCGTCGGTACAAGGTGCGCTAATGCGCGACGCTTAGAGTTCCCTCCCCTGACCGTAAAGAACACTGTTGTCTTCTTTAAAACTACTAAATTTCATAATGGCTTGTCGCTCCACGCTTTGAGTTGCCTCCCTTAGCAAAAACACTGTTGCCTTCTTTGTTCCTACTAAAATTCATAAAGGACCGTTGTTTCAGGGGAGTTAATTAAAGAAACATAGTCGACGAAGTCTATCGGGTCGAGCTTTGCATACATCACATCATTTACATCCCCCAAAATATTATTCCGTCGGTAGATATCCTCAGATAATTTTTTGTATCACTTCAGGAAATCTTTTGTTTTAAGCTGAAAAGAATCAGAAGAGAGAGGAGAGAGGGGGGGGGGGGGGGGGGGGGGGGGGAGCAAGGCAAGGCAAGGCAAGGCAGGCAAATTCTTTTATTCGAAGATAATAGATAAGCACTCGTGTGCTTTTTTACATCCAGTCCCCGCCCTTTTCAGGGTTAACATCGAGATAAAAAGATACTAAACAATAAAACTATACGCAGTACCAAACAAAATACAGCCAGAGAGAGAGAGAGAGAGAGAGAGATTGATTTGATTTGATTTATTCTTTTATATCGAGGATAATGAAATAAGCACTCTTGTGCTTTTTTTACATCCAGTCCCCGTGTGTATGCAGTTTTGTAAATGTCATCTGTTCCCATCGGCACACGATAGCCTACTCTTACGAAAAGCAGGACAGGATTTAACGTGTATGCAAGATGTTCTGCGTGCGTTCGTACATGCGGCCTCGGTACCAACTCCACTACCCCGGAAGTCATTTGTAGGAGACTGTAAACCGAGGTTACGTGTTACATACCATTGCTTGTGTGTTGTATAGGTCGAATGCAAGCGCTTTGATTTGTTTTTACAAGATATAGCGCTATATGAATTCCATGTATTATTATTATTTTTAATAATAATAATAATAATAATAATAATAATAATAATAATAATAATAATAATAATAATAATAATAATAATAATGATGATGATGATGATAATAATGATGATGATGATGATGATGATGATGATGATGATGATGATGATGATGATGATGATGATGACAAAACCCATTCCACTTTTGTAGAAGAGTAGACCATTGCTTGCTAGTAGTAATAGATGATGTGTGGGGGGGGGGGGGGGGGGGGTAAACGCACGCGCACTGGCTTCGTGTATAGACATCATCCCCGAAGGCGGTATGCAGCTTCCCTAATGGTAGGTAAATAGCTGCAGATGCAAAGTATCACTCTTCGTGAACCTTAGAGCTGTAGCCTGGGAACAAACAAAAGAACAAAACAAAATGTGAGTAGTGTGAAGACATAGCAGGTCTGTAGACAGCCCCTGTTGATGTACAATTGGATTGTCCTATTTTGCGGGTATCCAAGCGTGATCTACCCGTTTACCACCCCACTACCCCTAAAGAAACACCTGCGCAGAACCAGATACAGGGTGTAAGTACCTCTTAAGGCTCTTAGAAAACAAACGGAGGGAGAGAAAAGGGGTTAAATAGGAGGAGAAGAAGAAGAAAGAAGGAAAACAAGGAAAAGAGGGGAAAATAAATATAAACGTTGATTCAGACACCGAACAAAACAAGAAACAAAGGAGACAGACACACACACACACACACACACGCACGCACGCACACACCACACACACACACACACAAACACACACGCGCGCGCGCACGCACCACCACACACACACACACACACACACACACACACACACACACACACACACACACACACACACACACACAAAACATACATACACACACGTATGCGCGCGCACACACGCACACACACACAACATGCATACACACACACACACACACACACACACACACACACACATGCATACACACATACACACATACACACACACATCATTGACGGGACATACCTATTCTACTCTTCTTGGAAAGATGGATGGGTTTTAAAGGTCAAAGTGGATAGGGGGGTGGGGGGGTAAAGAACAAGGTGGATGGGGTTTTAAAGGTCGAGGTGAATGAGGTTTTGCAGGCCAAGTTGAATAGTTTTCCTCCTCTTGGTCAAACCGCTCAGACAGCAACATCATAAGCCCTGACAAAATTTGTTGTGCACTGAAGGCCCTCCTGTGGTCCAAAGAGTTTGTCCCTCATCGGCAGGTCAGTAGGGCAGATATCGGCCCTCAGGTTTGGGTGTGCTGGACAGGTCTGGAGGAAGTGTTCCACTGTCATGGGAGAAGTGCCACAGGGGCACACCTCAGAATCTCCAATGTGGAACTTGGTGAACATGTGGTCTGAGTCTGCAGTGTCCAGTCCTCAGCCTCACAATTATTGTCACTTGGTCTTCTCTGGACTGGAGGTTGTAGTCCTCCTTACTGTTGAAATTAGGGGGCTGGTGCAGCCATCTTCTCTTTAGCTTTTTCTTCATCATTGGATTTGCTTATTCAGACGTCTTTTTCTGCTCCTCTTGAGATATCTGACCGCTTACTTTCGCCAATAGGTCAGTTTCCTCGTTGCCACAAATGCTACAGTGTGAAGGAACCCACTGGATGACTGTGTGCTCAGTGGACTGCTTCGGGACAACAGGAGTGGAGGCAATGACATTAAGTTCCCTGATCTGTGAGTTCTGAATGGTCTGAAGCACAGACAGCGCATCTGAAAAGATGACAGCTGGGGGGTGAATTGCCTCTCTGTTGGTGCAGAGTGTATTGGCTGCTGTGAACAGTATATTCTGTTTCAGCCTTGAAGTTTGTGGAGAACTTTCCAGTTGGTATTGACTGGCGAATTTCTGTGCTGTCTCTTAATATAATGAGGACTCTACCGTATCCATTTTATATTAGTCTCATCAGCTGATTCATCTGTGAATGCATGTGTCCAGAGTTCTCTTGGATAGGTCTCTTCCATGTTCTCCAGCATAAGTACTTTTCTCACATGCTCTGATTTGGCCGTGTTCTTTATTTGGTAAGATGCCAGGAACTGTGTCTCTGATTTCAGGAAACTGTTCTCTCTTCCATGCTGGTACTGTGGAGTGGATTGGTATAATTTCTTTGGTCCCGTGTTGCATCAGTTCAAGGATCCAGCCTCTCAAGTCTTCGCGCACTATGTACAAAGCTGCTGCACTTTGTGGGCTCTGACATAAGGAGGCAAACGCCAAGGTGTTCCCATAAC
>CM060333.1:15686217-15696217 GCA_030674155.1 Stramonita haemastoma
GATGTGTTCTTTTTTACTTGCCAAGGTAAAAAAAAAAAAAGAAGTAATGGTAAAGGTATCCCATAACCTGTGTGGTCGTTGGGGAGCGAGGCATCAGAGACCTCAGCTTGAGGGCGGCGCCCATCTCCTCTCCCTTGCTGCTTTGCCTTCCCTGACCCTAAAGAGGGTTAGGTACCCATTTACAGCTGGATGGACTTGGGTACCGAATTGAAGCCCAGGCGCGCAAACGGTCAACCATCCAATTGGTAACCACGCTCGAAGCTGCATATCTAGCTGCTGCTGGTGGTGGTGGTGGTGGTGGTGGTGGTGATGATGATGATGATGATGATGATGATGATGATGATGATGATGATGATGATGATGATGATGATGATGATGATGATGATGATGATGATGATGATGATAACGATGACGACGACAACGATTTATCTTAACACGTTTGTCTGTGGCTTGTGTTACAGCTGTCACAGTGAGGTTTCTGACCAAACGGTTCATCGGAGAATACTATTCTTCTGTTGGTGAGTACACACACACGCACACGCACGCACACGCGTGCGCGCGCACGCACGCACACACACACACATGCACGCACACACGCAGGCACGCACGCAACACACACACACATGTACATACACACACACACACACACACACACACACACACACACACACACACACACACACACACACACACACACACACACACACACACACACACACACACACACGTACACAGAGAGAGGGGGGGAGAGAGAGAGAGAGAGAGAGAGAGAGAGAGAGAGAGAGAGAGAGAGAGAGAGAGAGAGAGAGAGAGAGAGAGAGAGAGAGAGAGAGAGAGAGAGAGAGAGAGAGAGAGAGAGAGAGAGAGAGAGAGAAGAGAGGAGAAGAGAGAGAGAGAGAGAGAGAAACAGAAACAGAAACAGAAACAGAAACAGAAACAGAAACCTAACAGACAAACAAAGACAGAAATAGATCAAACAAGACAAAGAATGTCTTGGGGGGGGGGGGGGGGGGAGGTCAGGTTGACCCTGTCTCTCTCTCTTTCTCTTTCATTCTGTGACCTCTCCTGACTCTCCCCTCTCTCTCTCTGTCCACCCTATCCTCTTCGGCCTACCGGCTCCGTGACAGCTGACGGCAGGTACCCGGAATGTGAAGACTCCGCCTGAATACCCGAGCAGGTCATAATACAGGCCAGCTGAGGAGGGCCACTGTACCCTCTGAGTGTCCTGTTAAATACTGTTCTACTCTACCACGAGGCCGGCTCTGTCTGTTTGTCTATCTATCTCTTCTGTGCTTTTCTTCATCGACAGAAAAAAATATAGTTGGTTGGGGAGTGGGGTAGGGGGGTGGGTGGTGAGGGTTGGGTGGGAAGTGGGGGTTGGGGGGAGGGAAGTGTGTCAGTATGTTGGGAAATCTTTTTGGGTGTGTGATGCCTCGAGTATTGGTCAGAGAGAGAGAGAGGGGGGGGGAAGGGAGGGAGGGAGGGAGAGAGAGAGATGGAGGGGGGGAGAGAGAGAGAGAGAGGAGAGAGAGAGAGAGAGAGGAGAGAGAGAGAGAGGGAAGAGAGAGGGAGAGAGAGAGAGAGAGAGGGTGAGAGGGAGGAGAGAGAGGGTGAGAGGGAGAGAGAGAGAGAGAGAGAGAGAGAGAGGAGAGGGACGGAGGGAGGAGAGAGAGAGAGGGAGGAGAGGAGAGGAGAGAGAGAGAGAGAGAGAATGGAGAGAGGAGAGAGGAGAGGCAGACAGACAAACAAAGTCAGAGACAGACAGACAGACATAGAGATAGACACACAGACAGACAGAGAGATTGAATGATTGATTGAATCTTCAATAGGTAAAGAATTAGGCACAATAAAGGCCTATTTTTTTTACAATTCTGCCCCAAAGAGAGAGACACAGAGAGACAGAGAGACATACAGACAAACAGACAGAAACAGAGAACCAGAAGACTCAACATAACCCACGTTCAACTGCAATTACAGAATGCCGCTGGTTCAAACCACTGAGAAATTCCGAGTTGGACGAAATCTGCTTCTCCTCAAAACTGTTCAATTATTCCGATCGCTTACCAGAACAGTCTGCATTCTATTATCCTTTTCAACTTGGATAGATCTGAGGTTTCCTGTATTCCCTCAAATGAGCTTCTATTCGAACTTTTCATCTATCCTTACGTCGGAATACGGCTACCTAAATGCTGGTGGGAAAAAAATGGTCGCAATCGGAAAATATCACCATTGGTGAAACCTTCGGAGCTCTAGCCGAGGAACGAAGAAAAAAAAACAACCCTGTCAGTCTCGAGAACATCTACACTGACTGACCGTATTCTAGGAGTTGACCCCGGCTGTATTACACCACCTCGACCTTACCCAACTCTCCATCTTCCGCTCAAAGTTCACCACAAGTGACACATTCTGAGAGAGAGTGAGTGAGTGAGTCACACTCCTGGAAAGTCAGTTTTTTGACAAAACGTTAATCCTCCCTTCACATCTTAAAAGTACTCTATCTAGCGTGGATCGCATTCCTGGCGAGTCTAACAAAAAAACACCTTCACCATACCTGGCATTCTCTGCATTCTTGAGGCTTATGACCTTAGAGAAAGATCCTGATTATCTGGTCTAGTCTGTCTGTGTGTCTGTGTGTCTGTGTGCTGAGGCAGTGTATCGGGCGTTGACTGGACAGGTCAGATTCAGTCAGATCGCGGTGATAAAGGCAAGAAAAGTCACATTGTCTTCTCCTTTCCGATAGCATCGTCTGAAGGGGGAGGAAATCAAGGAGTACTGAGAATTGGTGGTGGTGGTGGTGACGGGGGTGGGGTGTGGGGTGGGGGGGTAGTGGATGGGGAAACAGGATAGGATAGGACAGTGTGCTGATATTTTTTGTCCGCGGTGCGAAATACCTGGCCACAAAGCTCTCTTCTTTCCAATGGTCATTCCCATCATTGGTTTAGGAAGTCGTTCTTTTTTTTCTTTTCTTTTTTTGCGGCCTCATCTTCTGTGACGTTCCTGTCCCTGCTGTTCCATTCCGCTCCTTTCAATCTCCCCCACCACAGCCATACCCAGGTTCGCTATGTCTCATTCTCCGGGTCAGAAGTCCACAGGGAGCTCATCAATATTAGGCCATCAGAGGGAATCGAACCCGCGACCTTCCAGTCCAAAATCCAAAGCGCTAACCACTGCGCCATGGCGGCTGGTTAAGTCTTTCTTTGGTGTGTGTGTGTGTGCGTGCGGAAGTGCGTGCGGAAGTGCGCGCGTGTGTGTGTGTGTTGTGTATGTGTGTGTCTTTGTGTGTGAGGGGGTGTCTTGTGTGTGTGTGTGTTGTGTGTGTGTGCGCGCGCGCGCGTTAGTGTGCGTGCGTGTGTGTGTGTGTGTGGTGCGTGTGTGTGTGTGATTAGACACACGTATATACTAAGCTGTCCTATACCAGCACTAAGTGACCGAGGTCTGTTACTGTTGCAGATCACGTGTACAGGTCCAGCATACGCCTGGAAGACATCCACACGGATATTGAGGTCTTGGACACCTGCTCCCAGGTGAGTAAACTACCTGTTGCCACTTATCCTCCCATCCATCTGTCTGTCTTTTTTGTCCGTCTGTCTGTCTGTTTCTCTGTCAGCCAGCATGTATGGCTACATTCAGACAGACTGCCTGTGTCAGATATCAATGGTCGCAAAATTAGATTCAGAAAGCATAATCAGTCTTCTTCTTCTCCTTTTCCTTTCCCTTCTTCTTCTTCTCCTTTTCGTTTCCCTTCTTCTTCTTCTTTTTCTTCTTCTTCTTCTTTCTTCTTCTTCTTCTTCTTTCTTCTTCTTCTTCTTCTTCTCCTCTTGTTTGCTCCTCCTCCTCCTTCTCCTCCTCCTTCTCCTTCTCCTTCTCCTCCTCTCCTCATCCTCCTTCTCCTCCTCCTCTCTTTTCCCTTTTCCTCCTGCTCCTCCTCTCCTCTTCCTACTCCTCTTTTCTTCTTCTTCTTCTTCGCAATTCTTCTTCTCCTTCTTCGCAATTCTTCTTCTTTCTTCGCAATTCTTCTTCTCCTTCTTCGCAATTCTTCTTCTTCGTCTTCTTCTGCATAGAACATTCTGTCTAGCTGTCTGTCTCTCTGTTTCTCAGTCTGCCTGTGTGTTTTGTGGTCTGTCTTCTTCTTTAGCACTTGCCCAAAAATTGTGGCTTGTTCGTAAACATTAGACCACCTATGTGTCTCACACTGTTGTTGTTGTTTTTTTCTAAAGCGTTATTTGAAGCCAGTTTTTCATGTGAATGGACTCTACCTTGCCTGGAGATGAGGGGTTAGGGTAGGGGGTGAGAGGAGGGGAGGGGGGGATTTTGAGGGGTGGAGTAGGTCAGTGGTCAGGGTGTTTGACCCGTGAAATGAAGGGTACAGAGTCCAGTCGCTGTTGTTGTTGAACCGCCTGAATGAGGGATTTTTTTCCCCCTCTACTCCTCCGGTAAGGGACAGGATAGCTCAGTGGTCAGAGCACTCGCTTTCCCCAAGGTATGGTTGAACAGCATCGAGCGTGGTTACCAACTGGATGGGTGACCGTTTGTGCGCCTTGGCTTCAGTACAGTTCCCCCGGTTCACCCAACTGTCGATGGGTATCTACCCTCTTTTTGGACAGGGATGGTAAAGCAGCAAGGGAGAGGAGATGGTCGTCGCCTTCAATATGCTGGCCCCTAGAGAAGCTGAGGTCTCTGATGCTTTGCTCCCCAATGATAGGTTATGGGACACCTTTACCTTTAACTTTTATCTACTTCGGCATGGTTGAATGCTGAAATAGTGAATGAGTGGAAGATATAACCAAAAAAAAGATAGAATATTGTCATGTCTGATTTTAGCAATATCGAACATAGACTTCAGCTTTTATTCTGTGTTGTTATACTGGCGTTGTTATCATCTGTCGTCATACCGTGGTGCTGTTCTATGTTGTTATTCTATGTTGGTATTTCATCTTGTTCTGCTTGGTTGTTATCCTATGCTGTCTGTTGTTATCGTGCGACGTTACTCTATGATATTATTCTGTGTTGTTCTGCTATGTCGTTATTCTATGTTGCCTTTTCCGTGTTGTTTTCCCATGCTGTTCTGCTGTGTTGTTATACTATGCTATTATGTTTGTTATCGTGTGGTGTTACTTTATGATATTATTCTGCGATGTTCAGCTATGTTGTTATTCTATGTTGCCTTTTCCATGTTATTATCCCATGTTGTTATCCTGTGTTGTTATTCACAGTCAAGTTGGTTTTATACCCTAATTTAAACTGTATATAGCTGCACCCTTATAATATATTACTATGAGTTTTAAAATGTGATGAGGGTGACAGCTCCGATATGGCCTATGCGGTCAGCGGGGCTCTAAGCTAAGCAACATCATTGGATTGGTTTGGTGATGTTATTTTATGTTATAAAACTATGATCTTATTCTATATTGTTCGCCATATTGTTGTTGTTGTTGTGGTTGCAGGGCAGTGGAGGAGGAGGGAGGGGTAGGAGGAGGAGGGGGAGGAGGGGTGGAGGAGAAGCAGGTCCAATGGGCAGACGGCCTGGTCATCATTCTACAGCATCAACTCCCGCCGCTCCTTCCTCAGGGCCAGACAACTCCTCAACGACCTCAAGACCCCCGCTTACCTCCCCTTGCTGCTGCTGGGCAACAAGCGAGACCTGGAACACCGGCGGGAGGGTGGGGGTGGGAGGAGGGGGACCAAAGTGGCGCTGGACCACGGCTGCCAGTACTACGAGGTGTCTGCGGCAGACAGCGCTCTCAGCGTTACCCTGGCTTTCCAGGGCCTGCTCCGAGAAGTTCGCAGCGTGCAGCAGCAGAGGCGAGCCATGCTAGGCAAGAGGCGACGAGGGTCCTTGGGCTCTGTGGGGAAAATGCTGGGCGCCATGTTCGGCAAGGCCACTTCTGGCGCCGCTGGCGGCAGCAGCAGCAAGGACTATTATCATGGCGAAAGGAGAACTTCCTTTTCCGGCGGGTCCGGGTACGGGGGGTGGCGGTGGGAAAGATTATTTCGCTGAGCGGAGACTGTCGCTGTCTGCTGCCTGTGCCAGCAGTAGTAGCAAGGACTTTCTCAGCGAACGAAGACTGTCTGTCAGTAGCAGCGTTGGTGGCGGGAAAGACATGGGGAAGAGAGAAAGCTATCGCCCTGTCCGTAGGAAAGACACGGGGGAAAGAGCGAAAGCTATCTCCTGTCCCAGTAGGAAAGACACAGGAAAGAGAGAAAGCTATCTCCCTGTCCCAGTAGGAAAGACACAGGGAAAGAGAGAAAGCTATCTCCCTGTCCAGTAGGGGAAAGACACGGGGAAAGAGAGAAGCTATCTCCTCCAGCCGCAGTGGGAAAGACGCAGGAAAAGACAGAAAGCTATCGCCCTGTCCCAGTCGGAAAGACATGGGGAAAGAGAGAAAGACATCTCCCACCGATTTCTTCCCTGGCCTACCCGGTGAGTGGGAGGGGCAGAGACAGGGAGAGGGAGGGGGTGGTGACCCCGTCTGTAGGGGTCAGAGACAAACAACGAGAGCGTCCCTCTCGCCCTCCCCACCCCCTGCCCCCACCACGCGCGCTGAGAGAGAGGGGAAACTCTCTCCTCCTCCTCCTCCAGCCCCGGAAAGGACGGCCATCCTGACTGGACCATGGCTGTGTCTATGGGCTGTAGACTACTGACGGCCACAGTGACGGACGAGTGGCACTGGGCAGTGGCGCCACAGATGGTCAACGCACTGTCAGCTGAACGCTGTTGTTGTTTTGAGACTTCGTCAGTCATGTGCTGGTGTGGGATTTCTTTTGTTTTGTTTCTTTGTTATGAGAGGAGGTGGGAGAGTTGGGGGTGGGGGGGGGGTGGGGGGGGGGGGTTGACAACTTGATTGTGTCACACTGGGAAATTATTTCCCTCCATACAGAGACAGTAGGTAGGATAGGAGAGAAAGGCTTGGTTGATATTTATGGGGAAAAAACATTATATCTATGAAAAAACGAAGTATCACAGTTCGTTAATATTTAGGAAAAAAAAGCACAGTATGACACCACAGATTCCTTTAAAAAGAAAAGATGTCATGCAGTGCTGATGGTGTGAGGTGAAGTAAAGATCCCTACAATGAAAAAAAACAAAACAACAGCAGCAACATGAATAGTCCCCCCCCCCCCCCCCCCGACAATAATTATCATGATTCAGTGCCTAGTTTGTGTTATTCTTCAGCAAATGGATGGACAAACGACGTTTCCAGTGAAACAACAACATTCAGTAAAGACTTTATCTACAGTTGACTAAATGAGCACAGAACAGTTTACCACGAAAAATGCACATAATTATATATGTCCAACTTTCAAGGAGTGGGCAGGTTTTATTTGGTTGTTGTTGTCATAGCCATAGCAACTTCTTTTTCTTTGGTGAACGCTCTGGCAGCAACTATTGTTGTTTGTTATCATATAAGCAAAAATGGCGTTGCGCTGCCGTTAAGTGCCCCAAACAAGCCAGACCCAGTGCATGCGAGTTTGGCGAGGGAGAGGATTGTAATCTTTTGAGACTTTCTGGAGAAAAAAAAGACGGGAAAATGGACCAAGAAAGCAGAACATAAACAAGAAGGAGGTGACAGAAAGAAAAGGATCAAGGCAGAAACAAAGAGAGGGATAGAAAAGAGGAATTCCTAGCACAGAATTTCCAGAAGGTGGGGATGCTGTTTATACAGACAGCCCCCCCCCCCCCCCCCCCCCCCCCCCCCCCCCCCCCCCCCCCCCCCGCACAGAGAAGGACATAGTAACTAAAAGAGAGGATGATTGACACCAGTGGCTTTCCTAAATCGGAAAATCTCCGCTGGGACGTCAATATAATCACCACAACAACACTGCAGTATAGGAGCTGTGACAGGGCAGTGCTAGCAGTCAGCTCAGTATTGTCTGCAGACACCCTACTCTCTGTACCCTGACCTTCAACTCATGCTGCTCAGTTCATTTTTTGTATCCTCTAAACACCAGTGATCGACAAACTGTGTAATATCAAGCCACGCTGTGAGGCCACTAGACAGAGGAAACCTGCACTGAGGATTGTTGAAGCTCTTCCGCTGATGTGTAAGTCAATTGTGTGCAGAGGAAAATCTTCCAGATATGCTGTGAACAGCCTTTTTTTTTTGATGTTGTTGTTGATGGTGGTGTTTTTGTGTGTGTGTTTTTTTTTTTGGGGGGGGAGGGCGGTTGGGGGGGGCTTTTGTTTTGTGCTTTTGGTTTGGATGGGTGTTTTTGACTGACGCTATAGCCGAGTGGTTAAGGCTGTTCGACTTCAATCCCATGGGTCCATGAAGTCATGGGTTCGAATCTCGGCAATGTCTGGTGAATTAAGGGTGGGGATTGTTAAAATTTCCAAGGGGAACTTTGAGTGCAGACCTGCCAGTGCCTTCGTGTATATACACATGCAAAAGATCAAAAACGCACGTTTAAGATCCAGTCATTCATGTCAGCGTTTGGTGAGTTATGGAAACACAAACATACCCGTACCCAGCGCACATCCCCGAAGTCAGAATGCGGCTACCTTCATGGTGGGCCAAAAACCGTTGCATACGCAAATTGTCACCAGAGGTGAACCTCGGGGATACATGTTTGCTTTGCTCGCCTGTAGCCTGGCAACCCAAGCAGCAGTGGGCAGGGCTATAAAGTTCACCAACAGGGGCTATAAAGTTCACCAACAGGGGCTTATAAAGTTCACCAACAGAGTTATAAAGTTCACCAACAGGGTTATAAAGTTCACCAACAGAGTTATAAAGTTCACCAACAGGGTTATAAAGTTCAACAACAGAGTTATAAAGTTCACCAACAGGGCTATAAAGTTCACCAACAGAGTTATAAAGTTCACCAACAGGGTTATAAAGTTCACCAACAGAGTTATAAAGTTCACCAACAGGGTTATAAAGTTCACCAACAGAGTTATAAAGTTCAACAACAGAGTTATAAAGCTCACCAACAGGGTTATAAAGCTCACCAACAGAGTTATAAAGTTCACCAACAGAGTTATAAAGTTCACCAACAGAGTTATAAAGTTCAACAACAGAGTTATAAAGCTCACCAACAGGGTTATAAAGCTCACCAACTGGCGGCAATTTAAAAATCACCTTGATACGGCTATCTTTCAATAGATGGCATCAGTGTTTGACCTTGAAATGACTGTCTTTTAGTAGAGGTGACCTCGGTGTTTGACCTTGAAATGACTATCTTTCAATAGAGGTGACTTCAGTGTTTGACCTTGAAATGAATATCATGAAGTAGAGGTGACCTCAGTGTGTTTGACCTTGAAATAACCATCTTTCATTGATGAGAGGAGCGAATACAACACAGTCTAACAAGCAGCGATTGTTCTTGTTTGTTTTGAAAACTGTCAGCAGTCCAGTGCGTATGCAGTCACACATGTGCACACACATATTAACACACGCATGCTCGCACACACTCACACATGCAGAGAGAGAGAGAGAGAGAGAGAGAGAGAGAGAGAGAGAGACAGAGACAGAGACAGAGACAGAGACAGAGTTCTTGTTGCTTAATATTAAACAGAAAAATGTAGTTCAGGTTATTAGTCAACCAACCAACCAACCAACCAACCAACCAACCAACCAACTTACCAACTAACTACACACACACGCACGCATGCACACACACACACGCACGCACGCACGCACACACACTCACACACGCACGCACGCACGCACGCACGCACGCACGCACACACCACACACACACACACACACACACACACACACACCACACACACACACATCCCTCAAAAGATGTGTCTGACTGAACACACACTACAGAACTATTAATTTTCTAGATGAACTTTCATTCCACTTTTATTCCACCAACCTCTTCACTTTTCCAGCCCCCAAAAATGCACCAACAGTGAGGACAACGAAGCATTCAGACATTATCACCGATCTAAGACTGACAGCAAACTGTGGAAACAAAGCATTCAGACATATAAACACCTATCTCAGGATGACAGTAACACACAGACAAAGGCACATTCACTGCGGCAGCAAGC
>CM060333.1:15712611-15715111 GCA_030674155.1 Stramonita haemastoma
GTGTGTGTGTGCGCGCGCGCGCGCGCGTGTGTGTGTGTGCTTGTGAACACACACCCAATTATTAATCTACCCCCTTTTTCACTTTGATTTATCCCGATATCTACACACACACACACACACACACACACACACACACACACACACACACACACACACACACACACACACACACACACACGCACACACACACACACACACACACATACACACACACACACACACCGCGCGCGCGCGCGCGCGCACACAAAGCTGCCTACATTCCCTGTGGGGTTTTTTGGGGGGTGGTTTTATTTTTTGAACAAACATTTGCGCATATTGGGAATTCCCGGAATGAAACACACCTCGCGTCATTTACATAGAAATAGCGCTGTACAGTGTGCCTTCGTTTTTCGAGAAAATTCTTTCCTGGTTAACAGGAGGAATAATAGTAACTCGCTGCTGTATAGACCGTCCTTGGTGAAATGACACCAAGAACTTTCTGAATCTATCTATACCTGATCCTCAACGTACCAATACTGACCACTGAAGTATACTGGTTTGGGTTAAAAAAAAAAAAAAGTTACACAGAAGTTGGAACATAGCAAGACTATCTCTGAATAGATTTTGACAAGACTGTAATTTTGTTGTTGTTTTCTTTTTAAGAAGAAAAGAGTGAATTTTCGGACTTTAATTTTTGTTCCTGCTATTTATTCTCAGCCCTTTTTTTTTCCTTAAAAACTTTGGATTTGAATTTTGTGAAGTAACAAGATTGCTGAGGTTTGAACAGTTACAGGTCTCTAGTTACGAGGTTGTGAAGTTGTGTTTGGACTTTGAGAGCTGCACTGGGCTGAGTGGATAGCCATGAGAAACAGCTGGTTTGGATCTCCTGGTCTGTGCCTTTGGGCGTGCTTGATGCTGCCTTGTCCCTGCCTGCAAACCTTTGGTGGGGGTAAGTAACCAAGTAGACTGTGTAGCCTACTCTGTTTATTTGTATTCTCAGACTCCACACTTGGGGAGTGTATTAGTGGTTAGTATCAAACTTGTGAACTAACAGTAATAGGAGCGGGATTTCGAGTCCCGCCTGACTGACTTACACAAAAAATGAACCACACGTTAAATCCTGTTCCGCTTTTCGTAAGAGTAGGCCATCGTGTGCCGGTGGGAACAGATGACACGATTTACCAAAAGAAACTGCATACACACGGGGACTGGATGTAAAAAAAAAAAGCACATGAGGGCTTATTCCATTATCCTCGATATAAAAGAATAGATAGATAAATAAATAAATAAATAAATAAATAAATAAATAAATAAATAAATAGATAAATAAATAACCACCCTGAAGTGGGATTGTGTAGGGTGAGGCCTGAGGACAGACCTCCCGCAGAGTTACAAGCTCAGGAGGACACCAGACACTACACATCCTGCCCGGCAAAGAAAAAAAAATACGCAGAAAAGAAAGAAAAAAAAAGAGTCCCTAGGAAAGTGGGCTTTTCCACAAAATGTTGGATGTGGTTGGTTTTTCCTGTTGCCATGGGTTCTTTTACGTGCATTCAATATATGTTGTACACAACAGCTGGGTCCTCTCATTAGAACAAAAAAAGAGAAAAAAAATGTTGAATTCAATTCAATCACTTCGTTATCTCATATACAGAGAAAGTTATGCTGGGATTTGACTGGTGAAGAAGAAGAAGAGAATAATTCATGTCTGCTTCACTGGTGACATGACATTAAATCCCGTTTTCCAGCTTGTAATTCTTGGGAGCCAGTCAACATCATGTCCCCTCCCCCACCCCCACACCCCCTTGTAATCTGCCAGAGCCAATCAAATCACGTTCTCAACCCCCCCCCCCCCCCCTCCCCTCACTCCACCTGCTTTTAATCTGTGGGAGCCAATAAAATCATGTTTTTTTCCCCCCGACTTGTAATCTGAGGAATTTTCAAGAAGATTTTTCCTCTGGAGTCAACATCAGAGCCGACTCCACTCCCCCTAAAAGTCCTTCAGATGAGACGATAAACTGAGGTCCCGTGTGCAAATGCATGCAGAACACCTTGCGTGCACGTTAAACCCATTCCGCTTTTCGGAAGAGTAGGCCATTGTGTGCCGGTGGGAAAGGATGACAAAATTGACAAAACTGCAAACACACGGGGACTGGATTAAAAAAAAAAGCAGCACACGAGTGCTTACTCTATCGCCCTTGAAATAAAAGAAAAAGTGAAAATAAAAAATGAATTGGAGCCAATCAAATCCTGTTTCCCCCTTCCTCCCCCTACCCTGCCCTCACCCCCCACACCCACCCCCCACCCCCAGTCCACCTTGCCCACGACACAGGGACTGAAGACTCCGTGTGCAGCACGCATTAATTAAGCGCATGTAAAAGAACCCTCGGCAAAAAAGAGAGAGTTCAGCTGTCGTGTTCTTATAGGAAAATGAATACACAATTAGATCAGATTTTTTGTGTTTTGTGAAAAATAGGGGTGTGGCACTGTTCTTGTGGGGACCAGCTGCTCTCTTCCAAGG
>CM060333.1:15720111-15722611 GCA_030674155.1 Stramonita haemastoma
CGCCCCCTCTCTCTCACGCCCTCTCTGTCTCTCCATGTCTGTCTGTCTCTTTCTCTGTCTGTCTCTCTCTCTGTCTGTCTGTCTCTCTTTCTGCCCCCCCCCTCTCTCTGCTCCCCCCCCCCTCTCTCTCGCCTTGTCTCTCTCTCTGTCCGTCTGTCTCTGTCTGTCTCTGTCTGTCTGTCTGTCTGTCTCTCTCTCTCTCTCTCTCAGCGTTCCCCTATGACTGTCAGTATCTTGGATTCCTCACAGAAGACTAGAAAGTGAGTTCCTGTGTGCAAAACGCACGAAGAACATCTTGCGTGACAGTGAAACGTGTTTTACCTTTGAGAAGAGTAGGCCATGTGGGCCAGTGGGAACAGATAACAAAATTTCCCCAACGGTCTGCATACAGGGACTTCATGCCAAAAAAGCACATAATTGCTTATTCATTAAAAGAAAAACATAAAGCTATCTTTGTCTCCCTCTATATCTCCCTCTATCACTCCCCCCCCCCCCTCTCTCTCTCCTCTTCTCTCTTCTCTGTCTCCTGGTCTGTCTTCTGTCTGTCTGTCTCCATGTCTATCTGTCATGTCTCCTCTCTCCTCTCCTCCCTTCTCTCTTCTCTCTGTCTTCTCTTCTTCTCTGTCTGTCTCTCCTCTCTCTTCTCTCTCTCTCTCTCTCTCTCTCTCTCTCTCTCTTCTACCTAAAGGCCATAAGTACTTATTCCATCAACCTCGATATAAAATAATAAAACAATAAATTGATATATCTCCCCCTCCACCCTCTCCACCCCTCTCCTCTGTCCTGTCACCTGCCAAACACACACTACATAATCGCCCTGCGCAAACACACAAATATATGCCCAAATGCACGCACACCACCGGCGCGCACAAACACACACACACATCAAGATCTTCTCTCTCTCATCACACAAACACACATGAACACTACACACACACACACACACACACACACACACACACACACACACACACACACACACACACACACACACACACACAGAAGAGAATTGTCCAGGACTCTACTAAATTATTCACACTTCCTGCATGAAACAAGCTGAAGCACTGCTTTCCACAAGAAAGATGCTTGTATAAGAAAGAGGGATTGAAATAAGAAACACTTCATAATGACGTATATTTTACAGGCTTAAACAAAAATAAAAGAAGAAGAAAAAACAACAACATGTCGTTAGCAATATATTTAGAAAGCTTATGACTACACACAAAAGGTCGATTTTGTAATTCCCGATTCTATTTTAAGAGCCAGGTAACCGTGCATTGATTAGCAGCAATAATGCATGTTATAAGCGAGAGGGGACAGTACCGCAAAACGTGCAGAAAGGCAATGAGTCATTCTGATTCACACTAGTGCGGTGTGCATGGAACTGATGAATGAAATCGTCCGGATTAAGAATAAATATACAGTGTATAAATTATTATTCTCTCTGAGGACTGTGAGACGCTACGTTGGTGAGGAATCATTGGAGTGCAGCACTGAAGAGCTCCTCTTCATATTCCTCCACTTGTGTCTGGAGTTGTTGTTTTTTCTCTCTCTCTCTCTGTGTCCAAGCCTAGGTCTCTATGGAGTGAGATTGATCATAGAGCAAGGGGATGTTAAAATAGGTTTGTTTTGTTGTTGTTGTTGTTGTTGTTGTTTTGAAATTGTGCGTAGTTGTCTTTTATTGTATACCACTTTAAGCCTCGGCTGATTTCTTTATTTTTATTTGTACCACTTGATGTCACAGCAGATTTCTCTGCGTGAAATTCGGGCTGCTCTCCCTGGGGAGAGCGCGTCGCCACAAGTGCAGCGCCTACCCATTTTTTTTTTTTTGTATACAGCCCCAAGCCGCCCTGGGGACTCCAACTCCCCGATTTTTCCTCAGGTATGGTGTCTAAACACGAACACCTGTGTGCATGCTGGGTTGTTTTTTTTTAAATGTCATCCGCTCCTACCGGCACTGTAGTCTAGTGGTTAGGGCGTTGGACCCGTAATCTAAAGGTTGCGGGTTCGATCCCAGCTTTCGGCTATGGCGTTGTGCCCTTGGAAAAGGCACTTTACGGCTATTTTCTCACCCCACCCAGGTGTAAAAGGGGTACCAACCTTGTGTTGGGGGTTAACCCTGCGATAGACTGGCGTCCTATCCAGGGGGGAGTCTATGACTCTCAGTCGCTTAACGCCACAGAAACCGGGATAAGCACCGGCCTGATGAGCCTTAAGCTCGGGACAGACTTTAACTAACTTAAACTTAACCTACCGGCACACAATGGCCTGCTCTTCCAAAAGGCGGAACGGGGTTTTTACATGTGCACAAGATGTTCTGTGTGCGTTCGCACACAGGGCCTCGGTTTATAGTCTCATCCGAATAAATTTGACATTCAGTTCGATTTTTTTTTCGTCAAACTGGGAAGAAAGGGCGAGGCTGGGAATCGAACCCAGAACCTCACGGTCTACCTGTTGGCAGGCGAACGTCTTAACCATCCTGCCACCTTCCTTCTCTTCC
>CM060333.1:15727611-15732611 GCA_030674155.1 Stramonita haemastoma
GTGGGATTCCTTCTACAAGAACCATATTAATTAGCAGCTGTCAGGTGTGTCGGCGGCAGTCAAGGTAAGTGCGGAGAGTTCATTGTTTCGCCCCAATTATGTTGATGTCAATTAGCATCGCGAATTGTGTGTCTGTGTAGGGCCTACTAGCCTTTTAATTATCCTACGGGGAAGAGGAATCGAAACTGTTTTATATTTTGTATTTTGTACCACTTGATGTCACAGCAGATTTCTCTGCGTGAAATTCGGGCTGCTCTCCCCGGATGCAGCGCGTCGCCACAAGTGCAGCGCCTACCCATTTTTTTTTCTTTTTCCTGCATGCAACTGTATTTGCTTCCCTATCAGAGTCGCTTTTTGCTACATAATTTTGCCAGGGTCAACCCCCTTGTTGCCGTGGGTTCTTTTATGTGCGTTAAATAGTGATATATAACACACGGGATCTCGGTTTATAGAGTCCAGGTGGCCAGGAGGGGGGGGGACTCTTTATCAGTAGGTAGTTTCTATCTTGTCTGCCACTTAGTCACGGCATAATATATTGAAATTTAAACCATAAAAAGGGAATAATTATATTTCAATATTGAGAATGAGAGAGCGTCTACGTTACGCGTATGAGGTAATAATAAATAATAATAATACATGGAATTTGTATAGCGCTATATCTTGTAAGAACAAATCAAAGCGCTTGCAGGTAGCGGTAAGCCTACTACACAGATTTAGCCAGAGAGGAGACAGGTGCAGAATCTAAAGACTCTGACCACGGAAGGCTTCTGCTGAGTGGTTAAGACCGTTTGACTTCAATCAATCCTGTGTGTCTATGAAGTCGTGGGTTCGAATCTCAGCCGCGATATCTTGAGAATGCATGCAGGGTGGGGATTTTTCTGATCTCCCGGGTCAACCTTAACACACAGACCTGCTCATTGCCTTCATTTCTTTCGTGAACAATTCGCCGCATGCGGAAAAATCGAACATCCATTTGAAGATCCTGTAACTCACGTCAGTGTTCTGGTGGGTTACGGAAACAATGAACATACCCAGCATGCACCCTTCACCTGGAAAGGGATGGGCTCCGCCAGGTTCAACTTGCCGCCCAAGGAACAGGGCCTGAGAAAAAAACAACGAACACTTCAGTTCAGTGACTCAACGACTTCCCGGGGAGTTAAAGAGAGAGAGGAGAGAGGAGAGAGAGAGAAGAGAGAGAGAGAGAGAGAGAGAGAGAGAGAGAGAGAGAGAGAGAGAGAGAGAGAAGAAGAGAGAGAGAGAGAGAGAGAGAGAGAGAGAGAGAGATAGAGAGAGAGAAGAGAGAGAGAGGAGAGAGAAGAGAGGGAGGAGAGAGGAGAGATATAAGGAGGAGTGAGATTTGAGATTTGATTTGATTTGATTTGATTTGATTTGATTCTTTTATATCGAGGATAATGGAATAAGCACTCTTGTGCTTTTTTTTTTTTTTTTACATCCCGTCCCCGTCTGTATGCAGTTTTGTAAATGTCATCTGTTCCCACAGGCACATGATGGCCTACTCTTACGAAAAGCAAAACAGGATTTAACATGTGCGCAAGGTATTCAGCGTGCCTTCACACACGGGGCCTCGGTTTATAGTCTCATCCGAAGGACTTTTGGGGAGAGTAGAGTCAGCACTGATGTTAACTCCAGGAGAAAAATCTCCTCGACCGGAATGGAACCCGCGTCGTCAAATTGCCAGCGCAATGTTCTGACCACTAGGCTATCCATCCGAGAGAATTGAGGAGGGAGGGGGGGGGGGGGTTGATGATGACGATGATGATATCTGTTCCCATGCGTCATGTCAGCATTAACGGCATCGCAACGCATTTTCACTCATGTGGCAAACAACGATAGTCCCAAATGCTGTCCGAGCATTCGAGGATGACGAAAAAATTCCTCGTGGTCATCCGCGCTCGGCTTCAGCACAGCCAATGATTGACAGAATGGGTAAAACTAATGCTGATGCTGACTTGACGTCACCAGTGCTTCAGTCATAACGGGATTTCCCGTTCTTCGTTTTAGAGTCGAGTCACAATTCAAAATGATCATTATTGAAGGTAAAAGATCAACTTGACAGAGGTGTTTTTTTTTCAGAATCAGAAATCTTCACTCGGACGTAAATGCAATCACAATTTTTTTTTATCCCGTCACAAAAAAATCCAGAAAACTTATTTACAAAAGCAAACAAAAGAGAATGTTAATGTCTGTTAAAAAGAACTAAAATTGAACATGAAAATAAAAAAGAAAAGAAAAAAATCCAGACTTCACAATACGAGATGAAAGTAAAGCAAGACAGTATAAAAGGCTCTTAATTCAGACAGAAAAGTAGCGAAGACAACAAGATAACAAGAGGAAGAACGACTCTTTACAAAGCTAGCCAGATGTATAAATAATTT
Source organism: Stramonita haemastoma (assembly GCA_030674155.1). Taxonomy (NCBI): domain Eukaryota; kingdom Metazoa; phylum Mollusca; class Gastropoda; order Neogastropoda; family Muricidae; genus Stramonita; species Stramonita haemastoma. Next base: position 15,730,008 of record CM060333.1, read on the forward strand.
CCAGCGTAGAGAACATTGCTCTTTTAATTCATCCATCAGATCCAATCCAATCCAATGATGTTGCTTAGAGCTCCACCGACCGCACAGGCCATATCAGGGCTGTCACCTTGTCACATTTTAAAACTCGTATTAAAAGTGTGCAACTATATACATAATTATTAAAACGGGGTATAAAATCAACTTGACTGTCCTTGCTTGTATCGATGCCCTGGTCAACCATAAGGGTCAGCCCAGGACGGCCACCGCGTCGTGGGAAAACCCACATCGATCACACATAAAATGAGATAAAACCAAACCCAGATTCCTTAAAACATCCATTAGATGCTTCTTCAAAAGTGACACGGACCTAGATATGGCCCGAATCATGTTGTAATTTTGGGGTTGTTTGTGTTTTGTTGTTTTGTTTTTTCTAATCAGATTCGATCCCCATGTCCCATCTTTAACTTTTGTTTTGAAAGAGCTTTCTTTTTTTTTTTTTTTTTAATTTTAAACTTTTTTTTTCCAAGGAGATAAGTTATACCACAATGTTCTTCCTGAATAAGCAAGGCTTGACTTATAAAGAGTACTACAGGGCGTAGTGGTGGGGATGGGGATGCGGGGGGGGGGGGGGGGGGGGGGGGGGGGGGGGGGGGGGGGGGGGGGGGGGGGGGGGGGGGCAGATACAGTCTATGATTAAGGACTGATTGTATGATAGTCCCATGGAGTTATTCCAACTAAGGGACTTGCCCTTCAACACAATCACAACACGAAAAGTTGTTATTCCCCATTAACTCTCTTGATGGCAGGCTAGTGAGGAAGTGAAACTAAAAAGCATCATAAAAATAATTATTGATTTCATGTTTCTCGTTTGTCGAGTTGAAAGTTGTTTTTTGGGGGTTTTTTTTTGCATTACGTTCAGTTCTTATTCAATAAGAGAATACACAAGAGGTACAATAATAAAAAAAAACTAGACATGTTTAACTGTTATGGCCAATGCGCTATATATAGATGGCAAATTACATGTGTACTTTCCTATGCACTGGTATCTGAAGTGGTTAAGGAGAGTAACAACAAAAAGTTCCATAACTGGTTGGAAAATGAAACAATATCTGGATAAGGCATCAACATCACTATCAGGCTATATGAAGAAGGGGCAGGGAACAGAATCAAAACATTATAAGTAATACAATCATTCCAGGAGAGGGGGGAAAATTATCACATCATCAACAATCTACGAAGGATAACTGCACTCTACTAGACAGTCATATCGAGTTGTTTCCCTTATATCTGACCAAGAAGCTAGATCACACAATTTACAATTCACAGTGTTTGGTTCCTGGTGACTCCTCTGAGCTACAGAGAAACAAAGAGTAGACATATCTGGGAATCAATTGATGGCTATCAAGAGGATAGAGCAAAACATGTGCACAAAGGACAATAATCATCATCATCATCAACATAAAAATTATAATAATAGAACACATACACATAAAGAATAATACAATCCTTCAAGAACACAGGAAAATAACAATGGCTATTCTCTCTCTCTCTCTCTGTTTACAAATCAGACTAGAGAGGGGAGAAGTCACACTTCAGTAGTGAGTACAATGAAACAGTTAGACAATGAAACATGACTAGAAAATTTTATGACTGTTTTCAATACAATATGTACATACATGGTTATGTAGTTGCACGAGTATTTGAGAAGAAAAAATTAGGAAAACATTTGTAGTCCTTGTTTAATGAATTTTGCAAAATTCAGTATTTTTTCCTGTTACCCATTTTCATTAGTGATTCATATTTATAAAAGTTTGGGTGGTTTGTGTAATACCTAGGTAAATATTGGTTGCGTAAGTTCTGCATGCTGGGCATTCCATAACAAAGTGATATTCATCACCTAAGCGGTTCATGTCACACAGAGTACAGAGTCTTTCATCATGTGGTAAATTTACATATCTTCCTTTTCTCTATTTGGTAGTTTATGATTACTCGTTCTGATTCCAGTGGAGTTATCCAACTAAGGGACTGCACCTTCAACTAACATCACACACTCGGATCACGTTGTTATCTCCCTGCTTCTCTCCCCTGAATGCGCCAGGCATAGTGGAGGAAGTGAACTGAACTATAGAATCATAGAAATAATTATTGATTTTCATTTTCCTAGTTTTGCTCGAGTTGAAAGGTTTTGTTTTGTTTTTTTGTTTGTTTTTTTGTTTGTTTTTTTTTTTTTGCCATTTACGTGTTCAGTTGTCTATTCATTTTATGCAGGAAACAAACGAGTTGGCAAAGATCAGAATAAAAAAGAAAGCTCTACGAAATTTGTAACGCTTTCTTTTTCGTTTTATTTTTTTTTTTTAAATAAAGTTCGTGGGTAGAAGTGAGTTTTCTTTTTGTTTGTTTGGCTGTTTGGGTTGTAGGCCTATAAAGATGTAAGTCAGAACGGAAAATTCTTTACGCTTATTCAAACAGGGCTTTTACACAGGCTTAGGCCTACTGAGATGGTGAGTGATAACGGGAATTCCCTGTAATAGTCTCCCCCCCCCCCCCCCCCTTTTTTTTTATTTTCATCAACACGTCAGAGAAAATAATATTTCCCTCTCTCTCTCTCTCTCTCTCTCTCTCTCT
>CM060333.1:15735111-15740111 GCA_030674155.1 Stramonita haemastoma
CTCTCTCTCTCTCATGTGTTTGTTGAACCTCCTTCTTTAAATAATTGGTTGATTTTTGTTGTTGTTGCTTTATGGGGTGGGGTTGGGGGGGGGCTGTTATTATTTTTTTTTTAATTTTCTTTTGGGTTTGTTAGGTGCTTTTTCTTTTATAGTTCTTAATTAGGGCAAAGGCCGGATGAAAAAATGTATGTGAATGCTTATCTGTAACCCTTGAAAAAATTAAGGATTATCCATCCATCCATCCATCCATCCATTCATCCATCCATCCGTTCATTCATTCATTCATTCATTCATTCATTCATTCATGCACTCACTCGCTCACTCACTCACTCACTCACTCACTCGGGAGTAGCTTCCCTTGCCTGGCAGCCAGCAAGACCCAAGCTCTGAGCTCCTTAACAAATTTTTCAATTTCTTCATCAAGTTTGTTCAGAATGCCTATGGAGGACGACTTCCATCAACTTTGCAGAGCATGTTGAATGCTCTGCTGCAGGAAATGAACATCTCTTCCTATAAGATTGATGGTAGGGGCAGTCAAACTGTGGTTGTTCTCAGATTTACATCTTCCATTCAGCCATCTGAGACACACAGTAGTAACGCGACCTATGAAAAAAAAATGCATCTGGCAACAGAACCGGATAAACGACGGGCCGAAATGTTCCGCGCAAATCGTGAAAAGCAAGCACGTGAAATATCTCCCTCGAACTTGTTTATGCCAACTCCGCCTAGCCTGTGTTACAATACAGCTCGGGAGAAGGAAGATTTCCAAGTGGGCCTGACTCCGACATGTTTACCTGTGCGCCATGCCAGTCTTCCTTGCCCGAGTCTCCTAGCCATCCAGTGGGCATTGATATGCCGCAGTGTGTTCAGATACACAGTCAGTGACACTGGGTGTAACGAAAATACCTGTGACACTTATGGTAATGTAGATGTAAGTACGGAAGAGTTGTGTGAGAGAGAAAAAGTGGATGGTCGAGGAAGAAGGGAGTGTGTCTGGTTCTGAATGTGCGGAGAGTGTGGCAGAATATTCAGGTGAATCTGTTGAAGGGCAGACGCGTGAGACCAAGAAAACAAAGTTTAGGGATATTTTGGACAGTTTAAAAGAGTTCGATAACCAGTTCAAAAAAAGAGCCTGACAGTATTACCAGTACACTGAAAGAAATGACAACTGGCCAAACTGAGAAAAAAACCATCTGTGTGCAGAGATGTGACGTAGTACTCCAATGATGTCTGATACATGCCTGAAGTTGTTCAGGAGAGACCAGCCAGTGAATAGATAACGATTTGTATCTCAGAAAACAACAACAACTATTCATATTTTGTAATTATTGCAAACCCATGTTGTGGATTTCCATGCCATGTTATTAATTTGGGTTGTCATTGACTGAATTCTCTTTTAATTTATGTGTTTTGTGCCCAGTCCCCATCCCTCTGTCCCCTTGTGAATGGGCGTAAAGCTTACCACAATAAACTTTTGTCATTGTCACACTCACTCACTCATTTATTCATTGCCCTTGAAAAATAAGGATTATCCATCCATCCATCCATCCACATCCATCCATTCATTCATCCATTCATTCATTCATTCATTCATTCATTCATTCATTCATTCATTCATGCACTCACTCATTCACTCATCCACTCACTCACTCACTCACTCATTTATTTATTGAATCAATCATTTTGATTGGGCTATGGTTGATTTAAGGTTTATAATAATTATGAACAAGTGAATAATCTGTGTTTTCCTTCTTTAGTCAGTCAAAAATCATTACTTGTTTGTACATTTGCTTTGCCAGTGATACGAATGATTCCACTGTTCCTAAGCCCAAACAGTGCATTGTGACCCGGGGCCATTATAGATCTACATCAAATCATGTCAGAGTCAGAGTTCATGTTCGTCTCTCTCTCTCTCTCTCTCTCTCTCTCTCTCTCTCTCTCTCTCTCTCTCTCTCTCTCTCTCTCTCTCTCTCTCTCTCTCTCTCCTCTCTCTCTCTCTCTCTCCCTCAAAAGAGGATTTTTCCTCTGGAGTTAACATCAGTGCCAACTCCAACCCCCCCCCCCCCCCAATCTTACGGATGAGACTACAAACCCGTCCCCCTGTGAGAACGTACGCAGAACACCTTGCGCACACATTAAAACCCGTTCCGTTTTACGACAGAGTAGGCCATTGTGTGTCGGTGGGAACGGATAACAACACTGACAAACTGCATACACGCGGGGACTGGATGTAAAAAAGCACGTGCGTGTTTATTTCCATTATCCTCTAAATAAAAGAATGAAGTAAGATAATTAAATACATAAATAAAATCTCTCTCTCTCTCTCTCTCTCTCTCTCTCTCTCTCTCTCTCTCCTCTCTCTCTCTCTCTCTCTCTCTCTCTCTCTCTCTCTTCCCTCCTCTCTCTCCCAGGCTGAGTTTGACATGCATACTTGCACTAACATGTGTGTGCCTGCCAAGGCGCGTGCATGTGTGCCCAGAGCACGCACGCACGCCTACGACTGGCGTTTTTGTCTCATATTTCATGGAGCTTGACATCTGGCTAATATAATTATTAGTACAAGGGACTGAATGTAAAAAAAAAAAAAAAAAAAAGCACATGAGTGCTTTTCCACTACCTTCGACATAAAAAATAAATTTTTAAAAACAAATTCTTACTTTTTTCTTTATAGGCAGACTATCTACGAAAGCGACTGGGGACCAAGTTGCCCCCCATTCAAAGTCTGTGGTACGTCAGCAAGTAGGGGAGATGACTCTTTGTGGACGTGTGCAGACCTTTCCTCGTGACTGGTCAGCGTGCTGTCCCTTGGACATGGCCCTTTTGGGCTTTTATCTGGATGAGAATGGTAAGGCTACACTTCACCTTTAGATCTGCCTACTTTTCCCTCTATTTTCCAACATCACTCTTGCACTCATGCGCAGGTACTAAGGCATATATCTAGAGAAATAAATAAAAACCACGTTTTGTGGAAGACTAGCCTTTGACCCAAACCTCATGTGATTTTGCACTACAATAATTTGGTAGGTTTTTTTTTATCCAGTAAACTCTGCCGTACCCCTTGAGTTCTTTGTCTCAGTTATCTTCCTAAGCACAATAATTATGCATGCGCCAGGGCAACACTGTAGGAACTCCGCAATCTTCATTAAATTGATGATCATTTCCAATTTCCTCAAAACTACCTGGCAATTCTCTATGTCCTCAATCCATAAACGAGTACACAATAAAAAATTTTCATAGTTTAAAAATTCTGTGAATGTCAGTAACTTTAAAAATGTATTACTCTATAACTTTTCTTGACCCGGAAGATAAAGGTAGAGTGTACATAAGGCAAGTACATGGCCACACTCCGATTTTGGCTTCTAGGGGTCAAGTAGTGTTTAAATATGGAACTGTTTTACAATATTTTTCCTCGTTTTAACACATTGTTAAGGTGCAGAAAGCTGCTCTCTTGGGTCAGGGAAGGTAAACGAAGGAGAGGAGAGGGCGCCACCCTCAAAATGCTGGCCCCTAGAGAAGCTGAGGTCTCTGACACCTCCTGCCCTGACAACCGCCTAGGTTATGGGACACCTTTACCTTTACCTTAAGGTGCAGAAATACATTCAGTTGGTTGACATTTTACCAGTAACACTATCAACAACAATTCGGGTTTTTTACTTTTTTTTTTCTAAAAGCAGTACAAAAACAACACAAACTTATATTCACGTTATTAAAAAGCACCTATATGATAATCCCACCCCCACCCCAAACAAAAACAAACCAGAATATTTCAAGCATTGTGTATGGCTTTGAGATTTGGGGGATAGAAATGATAATTATTAACTTTACTAACCCCCCCCCCCAAAAAAAAAAAAAAAAAAAAAATCATTGTTGACTTAAAATACCAACGGTTTCTTGACAAATCTTCAGTTACCTTGTGTGCCTGTATCCTAGTGTGTTAACAAGTGTTGTGACTGAAGGATCAAAGCACAGCTTATCCATGGGGAGATAGACCTGTACAAATCCGGAGGGCGGTGTCTTTAGAGAAGGGAAGAGGACGCTTAGTTTTCCGCTTGCTTCCTTCGGCGTTTCTTTGTTTTGTCGTGATGTGACGTGAATACGATAACTACACACTCGTGACTGATGAAGAACGTACAGGACTGTTTTTATGAGGTTTGAATGTCATGGAGAGAGGGATTGTTAAATGTGAATGATTTATATGTAAAAAAAAAAAAAAAAAAAAGAAAGAAAGAAAGAAAGAAAAAAAAAAAGGAAAATAGAAATCGGAGCATTGGTTGGTAATTTTTCTGCTTGTTGTAGTTGTAGTTGTTGTTGGCAAAGATCTTTATCTGAAGATTGCTTGTTGTCCGTTCGCTGATCACCCTGCACGTGTACATTGTGGCTGGGAAGCTAGCAGACGACAAAAGGCTTGAAGAGGTATAGAGTTTGTAAAAAAAAAAAAAAAAAAAAAAAAAAAAAAAAAACACCCTAAAAAATAACAATCCAAAGCAACGAAGTGTGTGCCAAATCACATGAATTGTGAGTCAGAAGCTGGCTTGGCCAAAACAAAAACTCTTCTTTAATATCATTTTTAACAGGTGCAGTGGTAAGTATTGTAGGTGTGTTTGAGTTTACATGAAAACAGAATAATAAAAGAAAAACACAAAAAACTGGAGTGTGGCCTCGCGTTTCTGCTGTTATTGTCAAGGTTGTATTGTTGCCATTGCTATTTCCAAAGCAATACTTGGTGGTAATGTTGTTGTTTTTTTTATTGATTGAAGTTGTTGCCTGAGTTATGTTATTGTTGCTAATGTTGTAGATGTTTATGTTTTTGCCAAAGTTCTCAAAGATTGGACAGACCGGCCTTGACATGGCTGAAGGAGACAGGCAGAGCAGCCTGGAAAATACTCTCCATCATCCCTTGTGTCCCCCCTCTCCCTACATACATACGTAGGTCAAGGGATTTTCTGATCGATCTGTTATCTTGTATATTGGAAGAGGGGGCGGTAGTCCAGTGACTAGAA
>CM060333.1:15745111-15755111 GCA_030674155.1 Stramonita haemastoma
GTTTCATCTGGTCCCCGTGTGTATGCAGTTTTGTAAATTTTGTCATCTGTTCCCACCGGCACACGATGGCCTACTCTTACGAAAAGCGGAACAGGATTTAGCTGTGCGCAAGATGTTCTCGTGCGTTCGCACACGGGGCCTCGGTTTAAAGTCTCACCGAAGGACTATTGGCTGGTTGAGTGTTCAGTCCCGAAATTGGAGAGCTCTAGAGGGGCTATGAGGCATGAAACAACCAAACTGTCACATTTCCAAGTGCCATATTTTTGTTTTGTAAATCTCCAGTGACCAGAACCCCCCCCCCCCCCCCCCCAAAAAAAAAAAAATCAGGCAAAATGGGTCATCATCCATCTCATCAGTTCACGTTTGCATCACCACGTTTGCTATTTCGAAGTGAGATTTTTTTTTTAATCCCCTTTTAATCCAGTTCGAGATTTTTTTAAATCCCCAATTTTATCCAGTTAGAGATTTTAAGAAAAATCCCCATTTCAATCCAGTCAGAGATTTTTTTTAATCCCCATTTTGATCCAGAGATTTTTTCAAATCTCCATTTTAATCCAGTGATCGAGAGAAACTCCCATTTGAATCTAGTCAGAGATCAAGAAAAATCCCCATTTTAATCCAGTCAGAGATATAAAAAAATCCCATTCTAATCCAGTCAGGGATTTTTTAAATCCCCATTTTAAATCCAGTCAGATTTTTTTTAGAAACAAAAATCCCCATTTTAATCCAATCAGAGATAAATAAAGACAACATGTTAGTCCACAAGACTCCAAAGCTAAGAACACACAAGATCCTGCAACTCAAGACAGACTGTTGGATCCTGTTCATTGAGACCTGTTCGTCGTGAGAAAAGAACAAACCGCCTCTCCAAACGTTTGAAAAAGCTTAGGATGCAAGTACCGTTGCGAGTCCCACGGTTTTTAATCACTAATACAAAACAGACAACTGCTCCCACAACAGGAGCCTAGCCTAGCTTCATACTGAGCGCTGATTGCCTGGAGAATGCTTAGCCATCCATCCGTCTGAAAAAACAAAATGACCAATTCCGAACTGTCCTAAGTAATGTATGTATCTCATGAAGTTACTTCAAGAATTGTAACATTTTTGGGGTGGCCCGAGGTACTAGAAGTGGGAGAACTTGCCGAAATGTGGGACCTCTGACTTTCTGGCTTCTGACACAGTCCTGATATCAGAGAAATCTGGAAGGGATTATAATTCGACTAAAACAAACAAAAGAACTGTCCAGTTGAACTGTCCAGTTGAAGGGGACGCTCTGGCTGTTTGAAACCTACAATAACCATGACAGGTCAGGGATAATTTTTTGTCCGGACTACCCCCAAGAGGATGGTTGGTCCGGAGCCCCTTTTTGTTGCCCCCTTTAGGGAGAATTGACCCGTTGATCTGAGAACTGATATAGTAGTAGTACTAGGCACCCATCAGTCTCGGAAGACTATGGAGTTGCGCTCTAGCCTTTAGAGCGCAAAGCCTGGGCAAGTATGTATGGAGGGCAAGCTGTTACCCATGCAGCAGACCCCCCCTCTCCACGGCACTGGAATGATCCATTGGAAGGGCATTGACCGATAGGAATGGTTCTAGTACCGAGAACTGATATGGTCACCAGTATTCAAGGATGTTTTGCTGGTGGCTTTGACAGTAGCTACAAAAGTTTTCTAATGATGTTGGGAAACGTAAATCAGCTATGGGTTTGGTAAATATCTGCTTGTGTCATTTTAAAGAGAACAGCATTACATATCATTTTTTTTACCCGGTTGTGTTCAATTATTTCATCGATTTGTTTGTTTCCTGGTTGTTGTTTTTTTTCCACCTGTTGTTTCAGCTCAGTTACCCTGCTTGTGATAAGTTTAGGTTAAATTTAAAACGAAATTTTTCTCATTTGTCACATTTTCATTTTTTTTTCAATTCAAAATTTTAACTCTTGGGATACAGAGAGTGTCAAAACATGGGAAGAAAAACCTAGAATGACTGAGCAACTTAAACTGCTGGTCAATTGGTCATAAAAAAATGCACAAATATCATCATAGAACGTAAAAGGGCATCGATCGTGTGTGTGTGTTGTGTGTGTGTGTGAGTGTGTGTGTGTGTAGTGTGTGTGTGTGTGTGATGGTGTGTGTGTTGTGTGTGTGTGGTGTGTGTGTGCGCGCGCGGCTGGGCGCGCGCGCGCGTGTGTGTGTGTGTGTGTGTGTGTGTATGTGTGTGTGTGTGTGTGTGCCTGTCTGTCTGTCTGTGTGTCTGTGTGTCTGTCATAATTATATACATAAATAAATTCATAAACATATTTTCTGTATAGCAGTGTGTGAATTTTAGTACTAGTCTACCTTAAACATTTTATTGGGGGGGGGGGGGGTGGGGGGGGGGGTACTTGTGCGCTCTGTTTTTGGTTGTGTTTTTTTTTCGTTTTTTGTTTTGTTTGTTTGTTTGTTTGAATCTGAAGTATTAATACCCGTATATTGCACTTCGAAGGAGGGGGGAGGGAGTGACTACCACGACTCTTTGTAGTATACATTTGTAATCTAAATAAAAAACATATCCAAGTTTTCCCACTTTTTGTAAGACAATCAACTACTTTCACCTTTTCTCAACCAAGCTGAGAAAAGCACTAGCAGACGACAAGCATGATGCTAAAAGGCCTCGATGCTAAAAGGCCTCGATACTAAAAGGCTCAATGCTAAAAGGCCTCAGGGCTAAAGGCTCGATGCAAAAGATTCAATAATAAAAGGCCTCTAAAAGGTCTTTCCTCACCACTTTTTCCACAATAATACTTTGTGGTCAAGTGGGAATTGCATCTCTAGAAGATCCAAGTGTAGGCCATTTATATTTTTTTTCCCAACTTATCTTGCCTGTGCATGCACTTAAAGTGTATTGCAATGTTTGGGTTATTATCCAGCTAGGACTGACCACTTGGCTGGATACAAACTTTATGACCTCCCTTGCATCCTTTAATAGGATCCCCAAACTTAAGGCACAAAGATTCACTAGGTGCTTATTTGGTCTTATTCATTTTTTTTCCCAACATATATTCTAAGCATATTTTCTTTCTCTTTTATCATTGTCTTTTGAGGGCAGCTTCAAAAGGCCACAGGAATATCAAATATTCCTTTGAATGCAATTGACACTTTAAAATTTTGAAATGTGTCTTGCTGTAAGGTACCACAGCAGGTGGAGTTTCAATCACAACTGGGACCTCTGATGAGGGCTCATCAGGAGCTGAAACTCAGTCAGGTCAGGCCGAAGGCATGGTTCTTACACAGAAATGCCTACAATGCTGCCACTGAAAGACATTATTAATTTTTTTTTTTAATCTTGATAAGTCATTTTCAAAATGATTGAGAAGTTGGTATCTGCACTTGTCTTTCCTTACTACTTTTTCCTGAATAATACTTTGTGGTCAAGTGGGAATTGCACCTCTAGAAGATCCAAGTGTAGGCCATTTATATTTTTTCCTAACTTCTCTTGCCTGTGCATGCACTTAAAGTGTATTGCAATGTTTGGGTCATTATCCAGCTAAGACTGATCACTTGGCTGGATACAAACTTTATGACCTCCCTTGCATCCTTTAATAGGATCCCCAAACTTAAGGCACAAAGGTTCACTAGTTTCTTATTTTGTCTTATTCAATTTTTTTCCAACATATATTCTAAGCATATTTCTTTCTCTTTTTATCATTGTCTTTTGAAGGCAGCTTCAAAAGGCCACAGGAATATCAAATATTCCTTTTGAATGCAATTGACACTTTAAAATTTTGAAATGTGTCTTGCTGTAAGGTACCCAGCAGGTGAGTTTCATCACTGCCGGACCTCGATGAAGGCTCATCAGGATTTGGGCTCATCCAGGAGCTGAAACTCAGTCAGGTCAGGCCAAAGGCAGGGTTCTTACACAGAAATGCCTACAATGCTGCCACTGAAAGACATTATTCCCTAGAATTTATTTTATATTATTTTTTTTAATCTTTGATAAGTCATTTTCAAAATGATTGAGAAGTTGGTACCTGCACTTGTCTTTCCTCACTACTTTTTCCTCAATAATAAAAGGCCTTAATGCTAAAAGATTTCTATCTTAAAAGGCCCAGTACTTGAATGCCTCAATACTTAAAAGTCTAAATTCTAAATGATTCAATACTAAAAGTCCTCAATACTGAAAGGCCTCAATGCTAAATGCCACAATGCTAAAAGTCTCAGTACTAAAAGGCCTCAATACTCATTTCAAACTGTGTATAGAATAGCTAAAACCAAAGAAAGCCAAATAGGCATAATAACTATAACGAATTCAATCAGGGATGTAAAAGAAAAAAGGTGTTTTTTTTATGTTCCTGTGCCAAAGGCATTGTCCCCTTGACTGTACTATGTTTTTTTGTGGGCTTTTTTTTGTTTTTTGTTTTGGATTGTACATAATAATATGTAAAGCAAACTGGGATCAGGGATTTATATCAACTTGTGACTTTTTCAGCAAGCTGGTTTCCAGTTTTTAAAAGATCTGAAAATCATGTAAGATAAGATTCATTTTGAGGGGGGAGGGAGTTGATTTATTTTTTATGTTGGTGGTGGGTTTTTTTAAGGGGTGGGGGAGGGGGGGAGGGTGAAGAAAGTAGAAAGGTCCTTTTTTGTTGTTGTGAAAGATTGGATATTCATTCAGCCCTACCAAAGATGGAACCCCAGACTTGAAGACAAAGATAATGAGCAGTGTGCCATGTTTAGCAATTGTGTTATAATCACCCATCCCCAGACTTCTCCCGTCCTCCCTGAGGAGTGGTTAGGGCACTGCGCACACTGAAGTGTCCAGGCTGTGACTGTGTCGTGAGCAAGGTGAATCTGACGGAGTCCGTCCTCTCCATCTTACAGATTGCATGCTGGGTATCATCCATATCGTTGGCCAAAAGCTAGCCTGCTCTTTTTTGTCGGGAAGATGATAGGTTCTCAAAGCGTGCAAGATGTTAGGTGCATGTTCGCACAGGTCATTTCAGTTCATATCCTGCTGGAGGGATTTCCAGGAGAGGAAAGAAAGATGATAGTTTTTTTTTTTAAAGTGTAGAAGATGTTAGGCATGCATGTACACACAGTATTTCAGTTTATAGCCTCACTGGAGGGATTTTAACGAACAAAACAAAGATGATTTTTTTTTAAGTGGATAAGATGTTTGGCACGCATGTACACACGGTATTTCAGTTTATGTAGCTCCACTGGAAAGAATTTTAACGAACGAAACAAAGATGATGGATTTTTTTAAGCGCAGAAGATGTTGGGCAACATTTACACACAGCATTTTAATTTATTGTCCCACCGTTTAGTTAGAGGGAAACGGAGTCAAAAAATCATGGAGAATATTCCTCTCAAACGAAAAATTTTGCGAAGACTTGAAACCCACCTACTCGCTACCGCTCAGTTACGAGGTCGACACTCTTAACCACGCGGCTACCTTGCTCCGACGTCAGTGTACAGCGTTCAAATTTTGGGAGCCAAACGTGCCTGCACAAGTTGGTAGGATATGACATCATTTTGCTGCCATGGAATATTTTGCCCTATATTTTTACCCCACGTGTTCATTATCGATTTTATCGATATATCATTTTTTGCATTCCTGCCTTTAAAGTTCTAAATAGCAGAAGTGGTGATGCGTGTATGGAATAATTCCGTCCATAAATCACAGGCTGAAACCTGTGTGTGTGTGGGGTGTGTGTGTGTGTGTTGTGTGTGTGTGTGTGTGTGTGTGGTTGTGTGTGTGTGGGTGTGTGTGTGTGTGTGTGTTGAAGGATGGAGGAGAGAGAAGTTGTGGTCTCTTTTTTCTTCTTCTTTGTTTTGTTATATTGAAAAGAAGTTCTTTTAGAGGCAGTTTAATATAATATAATATAATATATATATATATATATATATATATATATATATATATATATATATATATTATATATATATATTATATATATATATATATATTGTTTGAAAAAAAAACAACACAAAGCTACGCACATGTAATATAGTAACATATCAGATAATTTCTGAATCATTGAGTTTGATACCAGTAAAAAAAAAAAAAAAAAAAAAAACAAAAAAACCAAACAAACAACAACAAAAAAACCCACTATCTTTTCATATGAGATTATCCTTTGTGTCCGGCATACATTCTCTCTCACTCCCTCTCCTCCCTCCCTCCCTCTCTCTCTCTCCCTCGTAATATCTGTTTTCGTATTGGTTTGATCTTGTTGATGCCAAATTTAAATCGACAATTTAATTATTGTATTTGGTTTTATCAATACTCTCTCACTTTCAATCTCTCCTCTCCTACTCTCTCTCTCTCTCTCTCTCCTCTCTCTCTCTCTCTCTCTCTCTCTCTCTCTCTCTCTCTCTCTCTCTCTCTCTCTCTCTCTCTCTCTCTCTCTCTTCACACACACACACCACACACACACACAAACAACAACAACAATAACAACAACATAATGTTAGAAAGTAAGGACATATGTAAGGAGTAATAATAGAGGAAGATCCTAGGAAGAAAATAAATGTGTCTTTAGACTGGATTTGAAAGTGTCGAATAAAGGTTTGGGGGGGGGGGGGGAGAGGGAGGCAAAACAAATTCTTTTATTTCGAGGATAATAAATAAACACTAGTGTGCTTTTTTTTTTTTTTTACGTCAAGTCCCCGTCCTTATCAAGGCTAAGAGGGAGGTCATTCCAGAGAGATGGGACCTAAACAATAAAAAAAAAACAACGGCCGACCCTGGATTGTTTGAACTTTTGAATTGTTTGAGATAAGATAATGTGTGCCTCATGTATATACAAACGATTGATGAGCCCCTTAGTACATATAATTCGTATTGGGCAGGTGAAAGGTCCGCGTGTTTAAAAGGCATCATCCTAGGGTATAGACTGGATTAAGGCGCTGGGATCTGCCCATTGGATGATGTAAAGTTCTGGTTCTGAATGTAGGTTCAAAAAAGTGCCTTCCAGTACCATTGAGATTGGGCCCTGCTGTTCTTGGGAGCGAACGTTACAATGTTCTACCCACTGGCCCACAAGTTCTTGCTGACAGCAGTTCCAGTAACAGTTGTTTTCGCCCAAGGGGTGTGTGATAGGGATGGTTGGGGTGGTGTCGGTTGTGGGGGAGTCAGACTTCATTTCGTTGTTCAAATCTCTTGTTATGGTGATTGTTCCCATCTTCCTGATGTCCGGTAGTGCTGACGTCACTGGAAATAATCGTGTGGGTTTTTTTTTTTTTAATACACGGAAAATGCATGTAATAATTATGTTCCTTCTTCCTCTGGTAAGAAACAAAAATCACATACTGAAATACCCTGTTACGGTGATTGTTCCCATCTTCCTGATGTCCGGTAGTGCTGACGTCACTGGAAATAATCGATTTTTTTTTTAATACACGGAAAATGCAGTAATAATTATGTTCCTTCTTCCTCTGCTAAGAAACAAAAATCACATACTGAAATACCCTGTTATTATCTAAGTAGTCACCAGCTTTTTTTTTTAAGGTGTAGAAAAGAAATATGCGTGTGGTGTTGGTGACGTCATCACTACCTGACATGAGAGGGTTGGAACTTACATGGCCTTCAACACTTCAGAGGAGCAAACATTTCTAAATGGAAAGATAATTTTCTCTTATGGGTAAGAATCTCATCAGATTTGTTGGTTTTTGAGATAGGATTGGAGGTAGGAGAAAACGAGGACTTGGATCTTGAACAGACATACAGTTTTGTCTGCTTACCACAGAATTGAATGACCATTTCTGATTTAGTTTTCTTTTTTCTGTTCTTTATTTTTATTATCATTTTTTTTTTTTTGGGGGGGGGGGGGTGTGTTTGAATGTCAGTTTTGTATGTGTTTCGAAAGAATGTACACACTTTTGAGGCTTTTTTTTTTTTTTTTTTTTTTTTTTGGGGGGGGGGGGGCATTGCATGACTTTCCTTGTGTGTTTATTTTTCTCTGTCGCTTCTTCTTATTTCTTCTTCTTCTTCTTCTTCTTCTTCTTCTTCTCTTCTTCTCTTCTTCCTCTTCTTCTTCTTCTTCTTCTTCTTCTTCTTCTTCTCTCTTCTTCTCTCTCTCTCTCTCTCTCTCTCCTCTCTCTCTCTCTCTCTCTCTCTCTCTCTCTCTCTCTCTCTCTCTCTCTCTCTCTCCTCTCTCTCTCTCTCTCTCTCTCTCTGCCCTAATGACATGTTTGTTTGCTTTATATATTGATCTTTTGTGCGAGATTGATTCTCGTTCAGATCTTTGTTCATGTTTTTTTGCTTGACTTTTTTATTGTAATTTTTTTTCTTGACTGAGGGCCACCATGTGGAGTTTTTCTTTTTCCTCAATAAAGATAATTTATTCAAAAGATTCACTTATTTATTCACTCATTCAGTCAGTCAGTCAGTCAGTCATTCTCCACGGACCAATGTCTTCTTGCTGTGCTTTCGTTATTGAGAGTGTTGATGATACTGGATGTAGTCCTTATGTTCTACTCAAAGAATCTCTAGGGATGATAACATTCCATTACAACAACAACAACCAAAATGTCATAATTGTCAAAAGCATACATAAGAGGAAGTTTTACATCTGTTATGGAATATTCCATGTGTTGTTGTTGTTGTTACTGTTTTGGAGGGGTGGTGGTAGTTTCTTGGCGAAAGCTCTAAGGCTCACAAACTGAGATTTTTGTGTATGCTACCCGTTCTTTTTTGTACACCATTAAACATAGCCGCATCCCATTTACGAAGACGGTGCCTAAGCAGGACACCAGTATGCGTGCAGTTTTTAAAAACATACTTTTTTGGTCATCTTTTCTGACCGGCACAAATGGTCTACTCTTCTGAAAGGCAGAACCGGTTATACCATGCGCAAGATGGTCTGTATGCGTTTACAGACAGGGAATTGGTTTATTGACTCATCTGAAGGATTTCTGGGGGGGTCAGTACTGATGATGTTAACTGCAGGGTGGGGTGGGGGGGTGGGGGGGAATCCCCTTGAACGAGTGGATTGGTGGTGTCTGGAACCTGAGCTTGATTCTAGGCTGATCAAATCTGAGCGCAATGTCTAACCGCTATGCTACCCCCACCCCCCTACCCCCCAACCCCCTGTTTTTTTTATATTTTTTAAATTTTTTTTAACGTTTATTTCAGAAAAAAGAACA
Organism: Stramonita haemastoma; assembly: GCA_030674155.1. Lineage (NCBI taxonomy): Eukaryota > Metazoa > Mollusca > Gastropoda > Neogastropoda > Muricidae > Stramonita > Stramonita haemastoma. The sequence goes on from CM060333.1 coordinate 15,754,237, forward strand.
GAGTTTTCTAAGGGAAAGAAAGGTTAGTGCTAGTGAAACACTTACTGGGTGATAACTGTTAGCAAATGTTTCTGTTACCAGAACCATGGAATGATCAAACATGTTGGGTTTTGTTTTTGTTTTTTGTTTTGCTTTGGAAACTGAATATAAAGATAACTGAGAGGGTTTTTTTTTCTCTGAAGTCGGAGAATGGCTACTTATATGGCGAGGTGTAATTTGAAATCAGTCATGCACGCGAACTTCTCATTCAGTGTGCAGTTTCAATCTCACAGTGGTTCCCAGATGGGGATGAGGGAGTCAGAGTGCACATTCTGGGTGACCCCCCAAGAGTGTTAAGCTTGGGAACACACAACTGAGAGTTTTTCTATCGAGCCAGTCAGTCAGATAGTCATTCAATCAGTCAGTCCTTTGATCGGGTGCTTGGCTGCTTGGTTGGTTGGTTGGCCAGTTAATAAACTAGTGACTCAAACAGTCTTTTAGTCCTTTGATTGTGTTTATATTTTTTAAATTTATTTGTACATATTTTTTGTTTTTAACGAAAGCATTTCTGTGCTAATTCTTTGGCCCACTCGTTCATATTTGTACAAACAGTCTCAATAAAATGATCTTGTAAAGAAAATCAGGGTAAGGTCAAAGCTGCTTTTTAATTTTAAAAGTGATCTTCACAAAAATGGAGAGAATAAAATGCGAAGTGGCGGGATTTTTTTTTCATATAAAGGGAAAGAAAGAAAAAAAAAACACACACCAAGAAACTGTGAAACAAGTGAAGGGATTGCTTTTGCAACCATGGTCTGCATAATTATTAATTTTGCTACACCACCACTGCTCTTGTGCCATAAATCAGAACTGACGATCCTTGTAGCTCTGATTTTTTT
>CM060333.1:15762611-15765111 GCA_030674155.1 Stramonita haemastoma
CCGATATTCCTTATATGGAGTTTTTACTTCCGGGGTAACCTACTCCCATTGGTTCTAGTTTGACCTGACCTTCACTCGTTCAGTTTCAGTCGACCTTCACCTTAGCCGCGATTGTCAGCTTCCTCTAATCTGTTTGTAGGCGTACTATTAAAAGGGAAACAGTACAACAAATTTCGCAGTCGTTAGCAGAACGTTTAGTTGATAACACCGAGGAATTGTTTTGGTTTGGATTTTTTTTTTCCAAAAGTACAGCCTCTATGTTGACTTCTAAAGGTGATTGATAGTCTTTCTGGTGGGTTTGTGAACCGATCAAAAGTGTGTTGTATTTTCAGTCAGTCGAGTGACATTAGGATTACAGGTGTGGATGTCAATGGATTGATAACCCACTGGCTAGATCCGCTATATACTCATCGATTTTTAGCGGGTGTGCTTTTTGTCAAAGGTTGGGCTGTTCTTTCAAAGGTGAGGCGAAGATTTATCTGTGATCTATAGATCATGAAGTCAGTTGTTTTAGGTTTTGTTTGTTAGTTGGTGGGGTTTTGTTGTTGTTGTTGTTGTTGTTTTTAAACTCAGTTGTAGTTCTAAGAATGTGTGTGTGTGTGTGTGTGTGTGTGTGTGTGTGTGTGTGTGTGTGTGTGTGTTGTGTGTGTGTGTGTGTGTGTGTGTGTGTGTAAGGTGTGGTGTGTGTAAGTGTTGGTGTGTGTGTGTGTGTGTGTGTAAGTGTGAGTGTGAGTGTGTGTGTGTGTATTATGCGTGTGTGTATAAGTGTGGTGTGTGTGTGTGTGTAAGTACGCGGTGTGGAAAGTGTGTGTGTGTGGTGTGTGTGTGTGTGTGTGTGTGTGCAAGTACATGTGTGTGTAAGTGAGTAAGTGTGTGTGTGTAAGTGTTAGTGTGTGTGTTTTGTTTGCTTTTCTTAACCTGAAAGTTCATTTGAACCACACGCATGTTTGTAAGTGTCTGTTTGTTTGTTTGTTTGTTTGTTTGTTGTTGTTTGTTTGTGTGTTGTGTGTGTGTGTGTGTGTGTGTGTGTGTGTGTGTGTGTGCGTGCGTGTGCGTGTGTGTGCTCACCTGCGTGCGCGTGTACGTATTTGCGTGCGGGTGTACCCATACCTGTTACCAAAAGGACGTTGTAGAACAAACAGAAGCAGGAAGGAAGAGAGAGAGAGAGAGAGAGAGAGAGAGAGAGAGAGAGAGAGAGAGAGAGAGAGAGAGAGAGAGAGAGAAGAATGAATGAATGAATGAATGAATGAATGAATGAATGAATAATCTTTATTTTTCAAGGGTAACAGAGTAAGTAAGCATTACCTACTTTTTTTCATCCGGCCCTTAGAGAGAGAGAGAGAGAGAGAGAGAGAGAGAGAGAGAGAGAGAGAGAGAGAGAGAGAAGAGAGAGAGAGAGAGAGAGAGAGAAGGCGGTTTTAACGAGACTGTTCATGAGTGTGTACGGAACCAGTAGGCTGTATTATTTGAAAACCACTAGGGTGATTTCCCTGACCTCAATGAAATGGAAAAATGCTAAACTCTAGAGATCGACAGAGACAGGACGAGAGAGAGAGAGAGAGGAGGAGAGAGAGAGAGACAGAGAGAGAAGAGACAGAGACAGAGACAGACAGAGAGAGAGACACAGAGAGAGACTGAGAGAGAGACTGAGAGAGAGAGACAGAGAGGGACACAGAGAGAGAGAGAGAGAGAGAGAGAGAGAGAGAGAGAGAGAGAGAGAGAGAGAGAGAGAGAAGACAGACAGACAGACAGACAGACAGACAGACAGACAGACAGACAGACAGACAGACAGACAGACAGAAGAGAGAGAGAGAGAGAGAGAGAGAGAGAGAGAGAGAGAGAGAGAGAAGAGAGAGAGAGAGAGAGAGAGGCGGTTTTAACGAGACTGTTCATGAGTGTGTATGGAACCAGTACGCTGTATTATTTGAAAAGCCGCTATGGTGGTTTGCCTGACCTCAATGAAATGGAAAAATGCTAAACTCTAGAGATCGACAGAGAAGAGAGAGAGAGAGAGAGAGAGAGACAGAGAGAGAGACAGAGAGACAGAGACAGACAGAGAGAGAGACACAGAGAGAGATGACAGACAGACAGACAGACAGAAGACAGAGACAGACAGAGAGAAGACACAGAGAGAGACTGGAGAGAGAGACTGAGAGAGAGAGACAGAGAGGGACACAGAGAAGAGAGACAGACAGACAGACAGACAGACAGACAGACAGACAGACAGACAGAGAGAGAGAGAGAGAGAGAGAGAGAGAGAGAGAGAGAGAGAGAGAGACAGAGAGAACAGAACAGAAGAAAGTATGACACAGACAGACAGACAAACGAAGTGAAGAGATGAGAGATGAGATGAGAGCATGATAAGAAATGCAAGAGGCATCAGTAGAGCAGACGGTACAACTGATCAGACAGCACAAGATCAGACATACTAACAGAAGGACCACTGTCGACCAAAGCACGAAAAAAAGTTGCTAGCAGACTGAAGAATAATGCTGAAGAG
>CM060333.1:15777611-15790111 GCA_030674155.1 Stramonita haemastoma
GAGGGGTTGACGCTCATATTGTGACCAAATATTAATTCCTGGTCACAGCTTTGTGTTTTGGGCAGGCGGGATTGGATGTCGGGTGGGACAGACCAGGTCTGGACAGTGTGTCGGGCAGAACTCAGCACCCGGCGTTCCAGCAGACCTCCCCGGGCCATCTCAGCGGAGGGGATGACGAGAGGAGCAAGGACCTTCCACAGCGTGCTGCGAGCCTGAACTGGACTCTGACGTCCAACGCCTCGACGTCAGCGCTGTTGGCAGTTGGAAAAGCTGAGTGTCCCCCCACGTTTCCTCCCGTCCTGATACCTTTACCCCCCCCCCCCCCCCCCCCCCCAATTGTGAACAGACTGTGAGAATGTGTTTGTGAGAAAGTATTATTTTCATTTATTTCTTTTTCTTGTTTATATACATTTGTGTAGGGGGAAGGACGGTGGCAGGATGGTTAAGACGTTCGCCTGCCAATATGTAAACCGTGAGTTTCTGGGTTCCTACCCAGCCTCGCCCTTTCTTCCTAGTTTGACGAAAAAATCGAACTGAATGTCAAAGTCATTCGGATGAGACTATAAACCGAGGCCCCGTGTGCGAATGCACGCAGAACATCTTGCGCACACATTAAAAACCCGTTCCGCCTTTCGGAAGAGTAGGCCATCATGTGCCGGTAGGAGCGGATGACAAAATTATAAAAACCAGCATGCACACAGGTGTCGTGTTTAGACACCATCCCTGATGGAAAATTGGGGGGTTGGAGTCCCAGGGCGGCTCGGGGCTTTAGGTATATGGCAACGTTCTGGTGGCTCCTGCGACGGTACTGGAACCAATCGTATCGGTCATTGCCTTTCCAATGGATCATTCCAGTGGCGTGGAGAGAGGGGGTCTGCTGCATGGGTAACAGCTTGCCCTCCATACTTGCCTACCCAGGCTTTGCGCTCTAAAGACTAGAGCGCAACTCCATAGTCTTCCGAGACTGACGGGTGCCGACTACTAGTAGGGGGTTAGGGGTGTTAGGAAGAGTGGAGGGGGGGAAAGGGGCATGTTAGCTTAGTTGTTAAATTTGTATGAAAGTGAAATAAAGCGTCTTGTTTGTAATGGGTTTTTTTTTTGCCTTTTGAGTTGTGTTTTGGGAGATTGCTGTGACTGCCACCCCTTTTCCGGCCGAATTTTAAACGAGCTAGTTGCAGCAGAAAATCTAACCTCGTCCTTTTTGGACGCTGGGGATTTTGTGTTGTGACATGATCAAAACCTCATACATACATACATGGCTACCTACAGATGCACAGTGAGAAAAAGACGGTCAGTCAGAGACAGACAGGTAAGAGCTGCTGCTGCTGCTGCTGCTGCTGCTGCTGCTGCTGCTGCTGCTACTGCTACTGCCACTGTTACTACTACTACTAGTACTACTACTAGTACTACTCCACTACTACTACTACTACTACTACTACTACTACTACTACTACTACTACTACTACTAGTGCTGCTGCTGCTGCTGCTGCTGCTGCTGCTGCTGCTGCTGCTGCTGCTACTACTACTACTTCTACTACTAGTGCTGCTGCTGCTGCTGCTGCTACTACTACTACTACTAGTGCTGCTGCTGCTGCTGCTGCTGCTACTACTACTACTACTACTACTACTACTACTACTACTACTACTACTACTACTACTACTACTACTACTACTACTACTACTACTAGTGCTGCTGCTACTAGTGCTGCTGCTACTACTACTACTACTACTACTACTACTACTACTACTACTACTACTACTACTACTACTACTACTACTACTACTACTACTATTAGCACTGCTACTGCTACTACTACTGCTGCTACAACGCCAACAGCACTAGCAACAACAAACCACCAACACCAACAACGCTACCAACACTTTTTATGTATAATAAATAAATGGCTTGTGACCACGCGAATTCCTCTTCGATAAAGTGCTTGGTGTTGGTATTGGCATGGGTACTGTCTTGTAGTGTGTGCGAGGTGATGGTTGCTATGGTGTTATAGTGCGATTTTTTTTTCCTATTTACTTTTTTTTTTATGTACGGCTTGTAACCCACATGAATTGCTCTATTTGTGAGATAATACTGAGACGTAGAGGAGACGATGGAAAGACATCATAGAGTGGCAGGCCTAGAGTGGAACGACTTGCTACGGAGGGCGGAGGACCGTGGGGAGTGGAGGAGGCTGGTTGCAAAATCTTCAGTTGTGCCGTCCACGGGACTACGGGACAGGTGAAGGTGAAGGTGAAATCTTTGAATTGTGAAATTGTAAATTGTGAACTGTGCTACTACTACTACTGGTGCTACAACAACAACACTAACAACAACAGCAGCAACACTACCAACACTTTCTGTCCTATCTTCCCCAGGGCGGGTGGGCTGTGTGTGGTGCCCAGTGGAGTTTCGGCGGTGGGGAAGGGGGGAGGACCCCTGGGACAGACACCGCTCCCTCTCCTCACACTGCCCCTACGTCAAACTGCTCAAGTCCATGGTGAGTACAGCTAGGGTGGGGGAGGTGGGGGGGGAGAGTGGTGATGACGGTGGTGATGACGGTGGTGATGACGGTGTGATGGTGGTGATGTCGTGTGGTGGTGGTAACGATAGTGGTGGTGTGGTGTGACGATAGTGATGGTGGTGATGATGACGATGGTGGTGATGGTGGTGATGACTATGGTGATGCATTCCCTGGTCATTTCATATTTGTGTATACATGTGAAACATGGACTATAACAGCAGACACTGAAAGAAGGATACAGACAAGAAAGATGAGATACTTGTGCAAACTTCTTGGTATCTCATATAGAAATCACACAACTAACGAAGAAGTAAAAACCAGATTGGAAAACGCCATTGGACCATATGAAGAGCACCTGACTTCAATGAAAAAACTCGGACTAAAGTGGTACGGGCACGTCACACGAACATCTGGACTGGCCAAGACTGTCTTACAGGGAACAGTAAAAAGAGAAAGACGAAAAGGCAGACAGAAAAAAACGATGGGAAGAAAACATCAGAGAGCGGACCGGCCTCGAGTAGAACGACTTGCTACGGAAAGCTGAAAACTGCAAGAATGTGGAGGAAGCTGGTGACCAAATCTTCAGGAGGTGAGACAATGCATACACTGAATACCTATCAACTACATTATAATATGTCTTTAAAAGTTGGGAGGGGAGGAGGGAGGGCTGTGTGTGCGTTATTCTGTTTTGTCATTGGTGGTTCCTTACTGAGATGCAATGACGCAAATTGACAACTTCCTGTCTGTGCAGGCCAACAGGAAGTTTCGTCACTCCACCACCTCCGTCGATATCCTGGGTGGTCTGTGAAGCGGCGGCCGTGAAAACACGTCAGCAGGACACGTCACTTCGCAGTCACAGTCCGCTTGACTACAGTTAACTGATCATGCCATTCTGCCAGCTCTGATAATGGCACGGTCTTTGTCATTTAGGCGGATTCACCGGCCATTTGTTGCCTGCCTTTGATTTTTAAAATGTTTTGTTTTTTTGTTTTTGCTTGCTTCCTTGATATACTTTCAGTGTTGCTTCTTTATCATTGTTATGATGATGACGACGACGACGACGACGACGACGACGACGACGACGACGACGACGACGACGACGACGACTACTACTAACTACTACTACTACTACTACTACTACTACTACTACTACTACTACTATTTTTTTTTCATCATTATACTTTTCGATAATTATATAACACTGCATTGAACTTTTTGGTATTATGACAATGTATTGAACTTTTTTTGTATTATAACACTGTATTGAACAGTTTGTTGTAGAATATTGTATCAAACATTTGTATATATAACACTGTATGTTATGGTCATTTTACAGCGCTGTTGTTACAACTGCAGTTCGTGTAGACTTTGTACTGTGTGCCTTGTATCATAAACTACATGGAATGTTGATAAGACATATCAAAGAATTAAAAGGTTTGTTCATATCCATCTCGTCATAATAAGTAAGGATTCTGGCTTTGAACATTTTATATGTGAGTGTGGTGTTTTTTTTTCTCTATCCTATTGCCATCTGATCATGAAATATTGCTCATTCTCTTTTTGCAATACTTTTTTTAAATCTTTTTTTTTGTTTTTACCCTTTTACCTTGTTTACTCCACTTCGCAATGTCCTCTAGTTCTCTTCTTATTTTTATTCTTTTAATTTCACCTCCTTTTGGGGGAATTTTCTTTTTTTGTGCTTCCAATTCATCTTCTTTTTGGTAATTGTCTTTTCTAAGATTTATTCTTTTTTGTATTGCCCTCTTCTGTTATGTTTTTTTTTCTTTGTTTACTTGGGGATTTTTGTTGCTGTTTACATTTTTGCCATTTGACTTCATTCTGTGACAATGTCCACATTGTTTTTTCCTTTTTACTTGTTGATTTTTGTTGTTTGTTGTTTTATGTTGTTGTGGTGGTGGGTTTGGGGTTTGTTTGTTGTGTTTTTTATTGGGAGAGGGTGTTTGTTTTGCTTGCATTTTTTGTTCACATATATTTCTGGTCATATCATGCAGGGTTTTGTTTGGTTTGGTTTTTTGGTGGGGGTGTTTTTTAAAAAAAAAGGGGGGGGGGGTATTTGGGGGGGTTGTTTGGGGTTTTTTCCCTTTTAACCACAGTATTTTAGCTTTACCTTATAGCTAGAGCTACACTGCCTAAAAAGCTGTGTCGAAGTCCACATTCCATTTTTTTGTTTCCAGCGGCCATTTATCATGTCAAATTCCAACAGGGCAGTTCCATATGTGCCACAAACCATTTTAATTTGGTTTCAGCATTTTTTTTCTGAATTCCTCACGTGGCATAACTTGACCTAGGAAACCACCAAGGCAGCCTTCTGGTCTGTTTTTATTAAACTTGTTGGGTAATATTTTGTTTTTAGAACTGGTTTTGTATCGCGTATTCTATTGAATTGTAACTGTCCTTGCTTGCATACCCTGATTTTTCTGTGTAAGCTGTGCGAGTTTGTGTTCAGAGAGGCTTACGTGCATGCATTCCACAACACATAAATCATCTGGAGTTTTTTATATGAAGGTTTTTTTGCCTTAAGAAGTGGATCTATGAAATTCCATCACTCTCTATTGTAGGTACCTTTCCTTTTTCTTCCTCATTCTTTGGGTTTTTGATTTTGACTTTTTTGTTTGTTTGTTTGTTTGTTTGTTTGTTTGTTTCTTTCTTTCTTTTCTTTCTTTCTTTCTTTTCTTTCTTTCTTTCTTTCTTTTTTCTTTCTTTCTTTCTTTCTTTCTTTCTTTCTTTCATGGTGTTATTTTGTTCTTTTGCGTGTTATTTTTCGCTTCTCTTGGTTTCTCTTCCCTTTTAAAAAACACAGGCACAGTGGATGTGCTACAAAAAAGGAAAGAAAATGTTCAATGCATAACACTTTTAAGTGCAAACAAGTAAACCGCGAGGTTCTGGGTTCTATTCCCAGCTTTTCACCCTTTCTTCCTAGTTTGACAAAAGAATCAAACTGAATGTCAAAATACTTCGGGTGAGACTATAAACCGAGGCCCCATGTGCGAACACACGTAGAGAACATCCTGCGCACACAGGAAAAAAAACCCGTTCAGCCTTTTGGAAGAGTAGACTCTTGTGTGGCGGTAGGAATAGGTGACAGAAGAAAAGCATTCACACAGGTTTCGTGTTTAGACACCCACCCCTAAAGTCCGAATGCAGCTACCTAAATATTAAAAATTTTGGTGGGTGGAAAAACGGCCGCATTCGCGCATAAATCTCACCATTGGTGAACCTCGGAGCTCTAAGCCCAGGAACGAAAAAAAAAAACCCAAAAAAACGAGAAGGAATTGGTAGAAGACAGGAAACTATTACAGTCAAACAGCACAAAGAAGAACAAGACAGTACGGTGTTGGTCAACTGATTTAAAGATGAAGGCAGTGAACATTGGTGAAAATAATATTGAAGAAATCAATTCTTTTTTTTTTCTGTTGAAAAATTACTTTTTTAAAAGTCAAATTGATCAAAGTGTGTTCCCTTGACTCACATTTTTATATATCAAATATTTATGAAACATCATGACATACAACTATTTTGTCGGTGAAAGAAAACCAATCCAACAACCCAGTTATCTGTTCTGCTTATAAATGATTTTATCATTTGCTAGAAGGAGATTAGATTTAAAGGTATGAATCTACCCCCTGAGGTCAGAATGCAGCTACCTTAATGTCGCAAAAACGGTCGCTTACGTAAAAATGTTACCATTGGTGAACCTCAGAGCTCTAGCCGAGGAATGAAAAAAAAAAAATCAACGAATCTTTTTTCTTCTTCTTCTTTTTTTAAATTTTTTTTTAAAGGTATTTGTGCTTGAGGTGTGTGTGTGTGTGTGTGTGTGTGTGTGTGTGTGTGTGTGTGTGTGTGTGTGTGTGTGTGTGTGTGTGTTGTGTATTTTGTCAAAAGGGCTTATATGTTTTCATTACAAAATATTATCTACATTGTCATTTTTACATAATTTTATCAGCGTTCATTTCATTGTAACTTATATCAGGTTTGCTGTATTCTTTTTTTAAATTTTTTTAAAAATTCTTTTATTCTTTGATATCGAGGATAATAGAATGAGCACTCGTGTGCATTTTTTACATCCAGTGCCCGTGTGTATGCAGCTTTGTAAATCTTGTCATCTGTTCCCACCGGCATACAAAGGCCTACTCTTACGAAAAGCGGAACAGGAGTTAACGTGTGCGCAAGATGTTCTGCGTGCATTCGCACACGGGGCCTCGGTTTATAGTTTCATCCGAAAGACTTTGGGGAGATTGGAGTCAGCACTGACGTTAACTCCAGGGGAAAAATCAGTGTGTGTGTGTGTGTGTGTGTCTGTGTGTCTCTGTGTGTGTGTTTGTCTGTCTGTTTGTCTGTCTGTCTGTCTTTCTGTCTGTGCCATATAGATGTAGATACGTTTTTACACCTGGGGGTGCTTTCCATCCGTCTTCATCGCTTTGACAGCTCCTTACTGAATTGTGACATGCATAGTTTAACGTTGTTTTGTGAGTGATATTTTGTCCAAAGATATTAAGTATTATGAGCTTTTATTTCAGTTTTCATTGCATTAAAACTGTTTAGCTTTTGGTTTTAATGTTGGCCAAAATTTTGGTTTGCTTTTTTTTTTTTTTTTTTTTATATAGTTTTGGAAGGTACATTATTTTGCCTGATTTTTTTTTTTTTGTACATGAAGTCCTTTGTGCTTGCTTTGTTTTGTGTCTGTTACATTGTTCTCAATTCCTATCTGTACACAGGTTTGCTGTTGTTTGTTGTTTTCTTTTTGGAGAGGGTGGTATGTTGGTGGGCGGTACTGGGGGAGGGGGGGAGGGGTTATTAGGGATTTTCACTGTTTAGGTGGGGGGGGGGGTAGGTTTTTTTTTATATATACTATTTTACTGTTTGGGGATTTTTACTGTTTTAGTGTGGGGGGGGGGGGGGGGGAAGGGGGGGGGACTTTTTGTTTTGCTTATTTACTATGTTGCTTTGGGAATATTTGTCTTTGTTTGATTGTGTTTGGGGTTTTGTTTATTGTTGTTGGATTTTGTTGTTGTTGGGTTTTGGGGTTTTTTTTGTGTTTTGTTTTTATTAGGGGTGCTATTTTTTTGCTATCTTTTTTTATTAAGGGGTAAACAGTACTGACATAAAAGCACTTAGGTGGATTCATACTTACCAAAAAAACAGTCTTTTCAAATTATAATGGGTACGCATGTATGATATAATATTTTTTTCTACATTAAATTGCGGGCATTAAAAGGTATTTTCATATATTTTGATTTTTTATGAAATTGAAAAAAAAACACACAATATTTTTCTACTCATCTGTAGCTATAAGACATGGTATTTTTGCTTTCAGTTTTTACGCCAAAAAGTCAGTTTGATCAATCATTTGCCAGAAAGTGGTCAGTGGGGGTAAGTAATAGCATGTTTTGTGACTGGATAATAGGGCATTTATTATTTCACTCGATAATTTTTTTTATGATTCTTTCTATACAAAAGCAAAATAGACGGGACAATATGAATAAGATTCCCCAGTTCATTAGGTTTGTGTATTCATGATGCTTAATCTATATCCATGCTTTCATACACTGTGATGTCTGTCTACTTTTGGTTGATAGTCAATAAATGGGTGTTTTACAAAGAATTCATCGCTCTTGATGTTTATTGGTTGAGTGAGTGGTTGATTGATTGAATGGTTGGTTGACTGATTGAATTGTTGTTTGGATTGTTCGTAGGTCAATCAATCGATCACAAAACATATATGTACATATGCACGAACACGTGCGCGCGCGCACCTACCTTGAACCTTGATTTTTGATTGACGTTTTTGGTGAGGGCTAGATGAAAAACAGTTGTGCAAACTTAATCTTTTACCCACAAAGATTTGACTTGACTTGACTTGACTTGACTTCACATACACACACACACACACACACACACACACACGCACACACACACACACACACGCACACACACACACACACACGCACACACACACATACACACACACATACACACACACACACACACACGCACGCACGCACGCACGCACGCACACCACACACCACACACACACACACACACACACACCACACACACACACACACACACACATATCATGATCATTATCGTAAACAAAACCTGTGCATTACGCTCATTTATTACATATCAAATTTAATCGATAATGCAGCCACAGGTTGACAACAGTGCAGTTCCACACCAAAACATAACCGTCAAGATAAACACTAGGAATAATTGTAAAAAAAAAAAAAAATTCTGACTAAACATTTTTTTGTTGCTGTCTCATCTTCTATATGACGCTCCTGTTCTGCTGTTCCCACGCCGCTCATTTCAATCTCCCCACCACAGCCATACCCAGATTCGTTATGTCTCATCCTCAGGGTCGTAAGTCCATCAGGAGCCCATCAATATCAGGCCGCTATAGGGCCACCAGCCAGAAGGGCCCTGCACTGCTGCTGGGTCACTTTGGTGGTGTTCAGTGGTGTCTGTTTTGAGAGAGCATTATGGAGAACACCACATACTAAGCCCCTTACTAACGACAGTAATAGCTCAATCGCGGAGCCAGACTGATTGAGTCTCCTACCTGAGGTGGTGACCACCACAACGTCCCTCCAACGACCTTCGGCTGTGAATCTCCAACCCCAAAGGCTTTGAAACAAACCCACCATGAGCACAGAGGTACACCAGGAAACCAAAACTGAGGTCACCATGAGACCAAGGAAACGATGCCCACCGAATTAGAGGTTAAAAAAAAAAAGCATGATGATCAATGATAAATTAATGAGGATGATGTAACTCTGCTGCTATGGAAATACGTGTGCTTTGAGACTTATTGATAGAGTTGTATTCTACGGTGGGTTTTTTTTTTTTTTTTTATCATAATCTATCCTGGCGTTCACCAGGCCCGAGAGATACAGTCACCTGCAGTGTTGGTCAGGTAATTTGAGCAACACTCTCAAACTGGCATCTGTAAAGTAGATGAAGCTCGACTGTGTAGCCCCGGTCTTCCCACTGAGCCCCCAGCACACTCACTCCGGATAGGAGCCCGCCGGAGTCCCCAAAAATCCCTACGACTCTTATGGGATTCAACCCCCCTACTTTCCAGCCCGTAACCCAAGGCACTAACCACTGCGCCAAAGCGGCTGGTTCAACTCTGTGACTGTTATAGACTCTCAGCTTTAGGCTTCTCATGTATGTTCTACACACACACATACTTATAGGAATTTTCTGCTTGAGTATACACAACGAAAGGAAGGAAGGACGGCACTGGCAGGGATGCACACACGTTGACCTGGAAAATCTCAAGCTCAACTTCCATCTTCGTGGGCGTTGTTTAGGCACTTAACGAGCGTGCGCTCGCGGCGCGCGCGCGTGCGTGCGTGTGTGTGTGTGTGTGTGTGTGTGTGTGTGTGTGTGTGTGTGTGTGTGTGTGTGTGTGTGTGTGTGTGGTGTGCGTGTGTGTGTGTGTGAGTGTGTGCGTGTGTGTGTGTGTGCGTGTGTACGTGCGCGCGCGCGTGCGTGCGTGTGTACATGCATGCATATGGTGTGTGTGTGTGTGTGTGTGTGTGTTGTGTTGTATTGTGGTGTGTGTGTGGTGTGTGTGTGTGTGTGTGTGTGTGTGTGTGTGTGTGTGTGTGTGTGTGTGTGTGTGTGTGTGTGTGTGTGGTGTGTGTGTGTGTTGTGAAAGTACATTACCTCAAAGCAGTTGAGCAATTGAAAAGGCTGGCTTAGCTGGCCCTACATGATCATCCTTTGTGAAAGCTCTTTTGTTTTGTTTTGTTTTTTAGCAGATCAGTGTTTGGACAATGAAACCTTCAAAGTGTCTCGATTTTATAAAATGTTTTTCAGTTGCCTGTTCAATGAGCAATTAGGACGAAAAAAAAAAAAAAGCAACCCAACCCCATGACTTGTCCATGCCATTTTGGGAGTTATTTTTCTATTTATTTATTCTTTTATAACGAGGATCATGGACTAAGCACTCGTGTACTTTTTATATATATTTTTTTTTATACTTCCAGTCCCCGTGTGTATGCAATTTATGTTAGTTGTGTGAAAGCCAGTGGATACTCTACACTGCTTTCATTAAATGGAGAGAAAATAACACATATCCAGCATGAAATAAAGCCCCCCCCCCCCCCCCCCCTCCCCCCCGTCCCCTATCCAACCAACGAACCAAATAAAAATAAAATGAAAAAAAAAAAAAAAAAAAAAAAAAAAAGGGCCCGGGTTAGCAAATTTTATAGTCTAAGGGAAACAACTCTTACTTTGCCCATATCATTACTCAGTGCATTCCCTTGGATTGAGGCAAGGCAAGGCAAGGCAAAGGCAAAAATCTTTTATTCGAGGATGATAGATAAGCACTCGTGTGCTTTTTTACATCCAGTCCCCGCCCTTTTGAGAGATAACATTAAGATAAAAAAAAATAGCCTCAACTTTAGGACGAAAAAAAAAGTAACCCAACCCCACGACTTGTCCATGCCATTTTGGTGGTTATTTTTCTATTTATTTATTCTTTTATATCGAGGATAATGGACTAAGCACTCGTGTACTTTCTTTCTTTCTTTTTTTTTATATATTTTTTTTACTTCCAGTCCCCTCAAAAATAGCCTCAAAAATAGCCAACAACTGAGAGCTTCACCGAGCAGCCTGCTAAAAAAAATAATAGGCCTTCTCTCTCTCTCTCTCTCTCTCTCTCTCTCTCTCTCTCTCTCTCTCTCTCTCTCTCTCTCTCTCTCTCTCTCTCTCTCTCTCTCTCTCTCTCTCTCTCTCTCTCAACCACACACACACACACACACACATGCGCGCGCACGAGCGTGCACACACACACACACGTAGGCACCCACAGGGTGTTGACAATATTTTTGTTTTATTCACTCACTGTATTACTGGTCCAAACTGATCATCACACATAAATTTATATAAATAAAGAAGAAAAAAACGAAAGCAATTTTTTAAAATCCCTATTTAGTTGTTGGTTTGAGGTGGGATTTTTTTTTCCAGATTAAATAGCCCGGGGTAAAATTGATTGATGTACCACTGCGCTACTATGAACCCACAAATTGAATGCATACCTATAACTCTGACATGGACTAGATTTATAAAAATTTAAAAAAAATAAAAAAGATTGAAAATGGAAAAGCAAAAAAAAAAAAAAAAAAAGAGAGAGAGAGAGAGAGAGAAGAAAAATGTACACTTGAAAAATACTCCAAAACCCTAGCCTGAATACCAATGAATACAAAATGAACGACCCGAATCAAAGATCAGATTATACAATAATTATTAATTTTGACATCTATCGGATCGTCCACGTAAACTTAAGGTCCACACACTTACAGATGACAAGGTAGCACACATATATAAATCGTGTTTTCTATGCAGTAAATAGTGTTCTATGCAGTAAATAGTGTCTTCTATGCACTAAATAGTGTCTTCTATGCACTAAAAAGTGTCTTCTATGCACTAAATAGTGTCTTCTATGCACTAAATAGTGCCTTCTATGCACTAAATAGTGCCTTCTATGCACTAAATAGTGTTCTATGCACTAAGTAGTGTCTTCTATGCACTATATAGTGTCTTCTACGCACTAAATAGTGTCTTCTACGCACTGAATGGTGTCTTCTACGCACTAAATAGTGTCTTCTACGCAGTAAATAGAGTCTTCTACGCAGTAAATAGTGTCTTCTACGCACTAAATAGTGTCTTCTATGCAGTAAATAGCGTCTTCTACGCACTAAATAGTGTCTTCTACGCACTAGATAGTGTCTTCTACGCACTAGATAATGTCTTCTACACACTAAATGGTGTCTTCTACGCACTAAATAGTGTCTTCTATGCACTAAATAGTGTCTTCTATGGACTAAACAGACTAAGTGATTCTAATGCAAGTGATCCACCCCACCCCAAGTTTAGCTACATCTATAATCATAAGAAAGAAAAACGCAATACTCCTATCCTTAAGTACTGAGTGTTCTATCACTCAGC
>CM060333.1:15805111-15807611 GCA_030674155.1 Stramonita haemastoma
TTTCACCAGAGAAATCTGCCGTGACATAAAGTGCTTAACAAAATTACAACTAACAACAAAAAATCATCTTTTATCTCTGCTAACTTCTGAATCTACTTGCCTCAATTCTATTGACCTAGAAAACCACAAAGAAAAATTTACCTTTGACAAAACAACACACACACACACACCCACACACCACACCCACACACACACACACACACACACACACCACACACACACACACACACACACACACACACACACTAACGTATGGTGTCACTGTGTTGTGGAAGCACATTAAACTAAAGAACTAACAAACGGCTATTTGTTTCTTTGGTCCAGGGGGTCAAACCTGTGTTGGGGGGTGGCGAGGATGAAGACGGTGACCATGGTATGGATGCCGGCTGCAAACCCGGTGAAGCTGATGAGGGTTACTGCAGCTTCTGGTAAGGCCCGAAGGGATGGATGCCTGAACCACGTCCTCAAACAACATCTTCGCTGCAGGCACCCGCACACAGTCTTCTGACAATGAGAGGTAAGAAGTCTCTGCTCAATGTTGTTAAAATGATTGATATTATCAGGAATGATATGTAAACTTCGTTCAAAGAGTTTGATATGTGTAAACATAGAATTTTTGCTCATGTTGTAATGTTGTTTTAATAAGTAATTCGTTCAAAGATTTGATATGTGTACACATAGAATCTTTTTGTTGTTGTTGTATAGTAATTGTTCAAATATTCATTACATGGCGCGTGTGTCTTGTTCAGTTATGATTTTGTTTATTGGTGTTATGTAAAACCCTCCATATCCCTAAACGGATGACAGGAAATAAAATTTGAAATTTGAAAATGACAATAGGTTATTGTGATAAGCTTTAGGCCCATTCTTTCGCAAAGGGGACAGAGGGACAGGGACTGGGCACCAAAAAAAAACCCACACACACAAAAAACAGAAATTTAAAATAGTGTTCTCAGGGTCTGTTGTGATAGAGCGGGGTTCTGTTGTGATAGAGAGGGGTTCTGTGTGATAGAGAGGGGTTCTGTTGTGATAGAGTGGGGTTCTGTGTGATAGAGAGGGGTTCTGTGTGATAGAGAGGGGTTCTGTTGTGATAGAGTGGGGTTCTGTTGTGATAGAGAGGGGTTCTGTGTGATAGAGTGGGGTTCGTGTGATAGAGAGGGGTTCTGTGTGATAGAGTGGGGTTCTGTGTGATAGAGAGGGGTTCTGTGTGATAGAGAGGGGTTCTTGTGTGATAGAGAGGGGTTCTTGTGTGATAGAGTGGGGTTCTGTGTGATAGAGAGGGGTTCTTGTGTGATAGAGTGGGGTTCTGTGTGATAGAGAGGGGGTTCTGGTGTGATAGAGTGGGGTTCTGCGTGATAGAGAGGGGTTCTGGTGTGATAGAGAGGTTCTGCGGTAGTGTTGTTAGAGTTGGGGTTCTGTCTGATAAGGATGAGGGTTTGTTTGAATAGAGTGGGGTTCTGTGTGATAGAGTTGGTTCTTCGTGGGATAGAGAGGGGTTCTGTGTGATTAATAGTGTGGGTTCTGTTGTGATAGAGAGGGGTTCTGTGTGATAGAGAGGGGTTCTGTGTGATAGAGAGGGGTTCTGTTGTGATAGAGAGGGGTTCTGTGTGATAGAGTGGGGTTCTGTTGTGATAGAGAGGGGTTCTGTTGTGATAGAGAGGGGTTCTGTGTGATAGAGAGGGGTTCTGTGTGATAGAGTGGGGTTCTGTGTGATAGAGAGGGGTTCTGTGTGATAGAGTGGGGTTCTGTTGTGATAGAGGGGTTATGTTGTGATAGAGGGGGTTCTGTTGTGATAGAGAGGGGTTCTGTGTGATAGAGTGGGGTTCTGTGTGATAGAGGGGGTTCTTCTGTGATAGAGAGGGGTTCTTTGTGATAGAGCAGAAACCATGATTTGGGGCACTTTCTGACTCGTGTCTTAGATCTATGTTACAAGTTACTTGTGACCCTTGGAAGTGAAGATTTCAAGATTTACTGGTGCAGTTTCTTTAGATACATTTCTTTCAAACTCTGCAATAAAAGTTTATTAAAGCTTCACAATACAAAGACAATTCTCAAGACTTTCTATGAATTTTTTTTTTAAGATTAGGACGATGAAAATTCTGCGAGAGTTTTTTTTTCAAGATTTACCGTGTATCAAGACACAGGACAATAATAATCTTTGAAGAGCTAAAAGATGAGAGGTGGGGAGGGGGAGGGGCTGTTTTTGCTTTTAAAGATTCACCAATAAAGGTTGAGATGGTTCAGTGATTCCATGTGTCGAAAATAAATCGAAAATGATTATTGTGTCTGAACATATCTCCCGTCTCATGTCCAGTTTTTGTTTTGGTTCTGCCTTTGGTTTTGGCTTTGGTTTTTGGCTTTGGTTTTGGCTTTGGTTCTGGCTTTTGCGTATGTGACCGTTTTGCCCACCGCCTTCCGACTTCGGGGATAATGTCAGGACACGACACCAGTCCTGTTCCGCTTTTCGTAAGAGTAGGCCATTGTATGCCGGTGGGAACAG
>CM060333.1:15827611-15830111 GCA_030674155.1 Stramonita haemastoma
ACTACACTACACTACACTACACTACACTACACTACACTACACTATACTACACTACACTACACTACACTACACCACACTGCACTACACCATACCACAGTACTCGGCACTACAGTACTCTACACTGCATAACACTACGCTACACTACATCATACCACACTACACTACACTACACTACACAACACTACACAACACTACACTACACTATACTACACTACACTACACTACACTACACTACACTACACTACACTACACTACACCCCAAAAAAAAGGTAATGGTAAAGGTGTCCCATAACCTATGTGGTCGTAGGGGAGCGAGGCATCAGAGACCTCAGCTTCTCTAGGGGCCAGCATATTGAGGGTGGCGCCCATCTCCTCTCCCTTGCTGCGTTACCTTCCATGACCCTAAAGAGGGCAGGTACCCATTTACAGCTGGGTGGACTGGGGGACTGTACTGAAGCCAAGGCATGCAAATGGACACCCATCCACAGGGTAACCACACTGAATGCTGCTTAACCTTAGCTTGGGGAAAGCGAGTGCTCTGACCACTGAGCTATCCCGTCCCCTATACACTACACTTCGCTTGGCTTTTCTAAAGAGTAAGCCATCGTGTACTGGTGAGAACGATGACAAAAGTTTACACAACTGCATACACACGAGGACTTGGTGTAAAAAAAAAAAAATTTTAAAAGGACATCAGTGCTTATTCCATTATCCTCGAAATAAAAGAATAAAATTAATAATAATAATAATAATAATAATAATAATAATAATAATAATAATAATAATAATAATAATAATAATAATACCCTACACTACACTCAGGTTGTTGCTGTTGTTGGTGTTGTGCGTTCCCCCAGCTCAACACACTGGAGGTCACCCAGAATGTGCCACACTCTGACTCACTCATCTCACCTGAGAATAACTAGTGTAAGACTGAAATTGCACACTGAGTGAGATTTTTTGCATGTATGACTGTTTTCAAGTACGTCACTATATAGGCAGCCATACTCCGGCTTCAGAGAATTTTTTTTCTCCTTTAAAAAAGGAGAGTGCAGGTTGTTGTTATGTTAAGAGCTTGTCACGACTGAAGGCGATCTCAACACAACATTATAGTGAAGTAAAGGCCTTGGCAATTAGCTGACATGAATAAGTGGCACAGCTTTTGGCATGGGCCAAACTCCACACAGGTGGCAGCCCCTTTAATTCAGCAGGTAAAGTACAAGAGCAGGGCGCAGCGTCAAAGCGAAGGCGAGGCCTGGATCAATTAGTAACTGAGACTGTCAACATACCCCGTTACCAGGGGTAACCACCCGATGCACACGTAGCTAGCTCTACTAGGGTGGCGTAGATAGAGGCTGTGTGTGTGTGTGTGTGTGTGTGTGTGTGTGTGTGTGTGTGTGTGTGTGTGTGTGTGTTTGTGTGTGTGTAGTGTGTGTGTATGTGTGTGTTAGTGTGTGTGTGTGTGTGTGTGTGTGTGTGTGTGTGTGTGTGTGTGTGTGTGTGTGTGTGTGTGCGAGTGTGTAGTGTGTGTATGTGTGTATAGTGTGTGTGTATGTGTGTGTGTGTGTGTGTGTGTGTGTGTGTGTGTGTGTGTGTCCGCGCGCGCGCGCGAGAAGTGCTGACTGGGTGTTTCAGTTTTAGGTTTGTTGACATACATACATACATACATACATACATACATACATACATACATACATACATACATACATACATACATACATACATACATACATACATACATACATACATACATACATACATACATACATATGTATACAGCAATATGCTCTCTCTCTCTCTCTCTCTCTCTCTCTCTCTCTCTCTCTCTCTCTCTCTCTCTCTCTCTCTCTCTCTCACACACACACACACACACACACACACACACACACACACACACACACACACACACACACCATCACTTTAACCACCACTGCACTATAATAATAATAATAATAATAATAATAATAATAATAATAATAATAATAATAATAATAACAATAACAATAATAATAATAATGATAATAATACATGGAATTTACATAGCTCTAAATCTTGTAATGCAAACAAAATCAAAGCGCATGCATTCAAATCAGTCACATGCATGCAACCATTTACAAATGAATTAACAAATTATATATTTACGCAAACACACACACACACACACACACACACACACACACGCACACACACACACACACACACACACACACACACACACACACACACGCACACACGCACACACACACACACACACACACACACACACACACACACACACACACACACACACACACACACGATAACACATAGTGATGGAGATGGAGGAAACAGAATGAAAATAGGGACATATGTGAGGTGTGATGATGGAGGAAGATCCTAGGTAGGAAATAAGTGTGTCTTTAGATTGGATTTGAAAGTGTCAAACAAAGGGATTTGGCGAAGGGACAGAGGGGGGTCATTCCAGATAGACTATCACTAATGGGTGGTCTAGTTGGTAACG
>CM060333.1:15840569-15855569 GCA_030674155.1 Stramonita haemastoma
TATATATATATATATATATATATATATATATATATATATATATTTAAGATACTTGCGTATCATTGTTCGTGATCAATGTTTTTCTGTTTACTGTTTTTATTATGGCTTGTAACCAGCAAGGATAGTTTTCTGTTTGTGATGTGATAAAAGTTTTGTTGTTTTTTTTCTTCTTCGTTGTCCAACGCTCAGACAGCAACTATTGTTTGTCCATTACATGAGCGAAAATACGTCACGCTGCCGTTAAGCGGGAACAGATGACAATATTTACACACGGGGACTAGATGGAAAAAAAGCACATGAGTGCTTATTCTATTATCCTCGATATAAAAGAATAAAATAAAATAAAATAAAATAAATAAATAAATAAAAGCGCCTGACAAGTCAGGCCCAGCGCATCCGACTTCGGCATGAGAAAGAATTTATATCTTTTAAGCCTCTCTGGGGGGAAAAAAAAAAAAGACAGGAGAATAGACCAAGAAGGCAGAAAACCACCAAGATGGAGGTGACAGGAAGAAAAGGAACACAAGGATGAAACAAAAGAGAGTGATAGAAAAGAGGACATTTCTAGCACAGAATTTCCAGAACATGGAGATGCTGTAAATACTGACAAAACCCCCTGTATCCCCACAGGGGGCAAAAGTATTTGAATAGAGTATTATTAGTTTCATCTCTTTTTATGTGTCGTTTATGTGGTTCTCCCACAACTCGGAAACCGTCCTGGGTTGAGCCCTACGGTTGGCCAGGGCGTTGATACCAGGAATAACAATAGTTTTAACCCACCCCTACCCCCCTTTTTTTATAGTCTCAGATTTAAAATTTCACAAGGTGACAAGCCTCGATATGGCCTTTGTGGTCCATGGTGCTGGAAACAACATGATTGGACTGGATTGAAATCACTGAAAAAGTACTCTGTCACCCCCCCCCCCCCCCCTCTCTCTCTCTCCTCTCTCTCTCTCTCTCTTCTCTCCCGACCCTCTTGAGTTAGGTCTCATTCTTTAGATCTAATGGTTAATCAATTCTTTAATAAGTGAGTGAAATAAACAAAATTCTGTTATATCGAATGCAAGGGCACTGGAATGTTCAGCTTACCTGTTTCTCAACAAGAAATCAAGGGTTTGTGTAACTTTATCTTTTAAACAATACAACTTTTCTTCTTTCAAACTCAACGTTCTTCCCAAACTTAACAATTAAAAAAAACCAAAATACTCGAACTGAACTTCTACGAAAACTACACCAGCTAAGCCCTAGCCTACTTTCTTACTTATATCGTCACCGTGACGTCTTTTATTTGCCTGGAAATGACGTCAGAACACGGCTGTTTTGAGAGCCGGCGGTGTCAGCTTGTTTCTTTGTGATGGGGCGCTGGCTTCAGGATTGTTGGAGCCACTCACAGACGAGACACAGTGGACTCCAAGTCTGAACGAGAGAGGGAAGGCAGTTTTTTTTTTCTTTCACAGAACGTTTGTGACTTGACAACTTGAAGGTTCCAGTCTTCCTATATCGACAGGCTTTGTGTGTGTACACTGTGTTGTCTGTGAGTCTGTGTGGAGACAGGTCAGTGGAATACTCTGTCCGTCTATCTGTTTGTCTGTCCGTCTATCTGTCTGTTGTGTGTCTGTCTGTCTCTCTCTCCTCTCCTCTCTCTCTCTCTCTCTCTCTCTCTCTCTCTCTCTCTCTCTCTCTCTCTCTCTCTCTCTCTCTCTCTCTTCTCTTCTCTTCTCTTCTCTTCTCGTCTCATTCTGTGTGCTGTACTGTACCGTATTGTGTTGATATTGTACAGTGTAGGCCTACCACTTTCATTCAGTTAAGGCAGATTTCTCAGCCTGAAATTCTTGCTGCATGCGCTCCCCGAAGAGAGGTATCGCCACAAGAGCAGCGCCACCTAGTATAAAAAAGTATCCTGTATGTGTGTACCATGTTTTCTAATGAAAATGGCATATTTCTACAGAATTCTAACAGGGACAACTTTCTTGTTGCCATGGTTCTTGAACGTGTGCTAGCCATGTGTTGCACATGGGACCTATGTTTTTCGCATCATCCGAAAGAAAACCACCAGATTACCACTCCGAGTCTGGTAGCGTTAATAAGATATTGATCCTTCATCGGAATGAGGATACACAACATTTCACACTTCGCGGTAGTGCCCTTAAACATCGAATTCAACTTGGACCAACCAGTTGTGTGGGTGTGTGCGTATGGGGGGGCGGCGGGAGGGGATAGGGTCTGATGTTTTAGGCTTTGGGAGATTTTACTTTAATCTGAGGATAATGGAATAAGCACTCATGTGCTTTTTACATCCAGGCCCTGTGTGTATGCAGCTTTGTAAATATTGTCATCTGCTCCCACCGGCATACGATGGCCAACTCTTACGAAAAGCGGAACAGGATTTAACATGTGCGCAAGATGTTCTGCATACATTCGCACACAGCCCTGGTTTATAGTCTCATCCAAGACTTCTGGGGATAGTGGAGTCAGCACTGATGTTAATTCCAGGGGGAAAAATCCCCTCGAAAGGGAACGAACCCAGGTCGTCAAATTGTGAGCGCAATGTTCTGACCACTACGATAGGCTATCCTGTCCCCCGTCACATTCCAACTTCAGGGTAGCTCATTAAAAGGTTCATAAGAAGATTCCAGATTTGCTTGAAAGAAGGCAGGAGAATGGGCTGGGTAGCCAGAATTTATGAGCAAGAGCGAGACAGGATAGAGAGGTTAGAAAGAAAAAATAAATACCAGAAATAAAAGGGAGTGACAAAATAGAGGGAAATCTGTAGCACAGAATTTTCAGAAAGTGGGGATGTATGTATACTTAAAGACCCCCACCCCCCACCTCCGCTGGCATACCCAATGGGGTGTTTAAAGTAACAAAAGAAACAAACAAAACCCCATGTCAAATGCTAAAAGGTATCTCTTTGAGACACTTGATATTATAATTGTCAATATGATACATTCTGAGCTTGTTTCACAAATCTGCTGCATGGCTCTTTTATTTTTTTAACAATGCTGTGTGGAGACGGGATAACTCAGTGGTCAGAGCACTGGCTTTCCCCAAGCAGCGTCGAGCGTGGTTACCAGTTGGATGGGTGACCGTTTGCGCGCCTTGGCTTCAGTACAGTTCCCCCAAGTTCACCCAGCTGTAAATGGGTACCTGCCCTCTTTAGGGTCAGGAAGCTAATGCAGCGAGGGAGAGGAGATGGGCGCGCCCTCAGTATGCTGGCCCCTAAAGAAACTGAGGTCTCTGACGCCTCGCTCCCCTACGACCACCTAGGTTATGGGACACTTTACCTTCACCTTCTCCTTATGTGGAGAAAAAGGGAGAAGGGGAGAAGACACACAAACGGACAGACAAAGAGACAAACGAACAGATAGAGATAAACACACGAACGAACAGACACTAACTAACTTCGAAACCCCCTCTCTTTCCTTCAAGGACAAAGTACCTACCAAAAGTGACTCCACCCAAAGACAGAGAGCCCAAGCCAGCGACTTCAACAAAGCAACCCACGTTCTCCTCCCCCTCCTCTTCTTCCTCCCCCACCTCCTCCCCTTCCTCCTCCTCCTCCTCTACGGCCTCACCATGGTGTACAACTACACCATCCCCCGTGGCCCCATCGCGGCCATGTACAGCAGCCCGGGGCCCTGCTATGGGCTGCCCACGCTGGTAGGGCAGATCGCCACCCGCACGACCCGCGCTCTGTGCACTTCAAAAATCCCCGCCTACACCTTCGGCCTCAAACCGCCCCTCAAGAGCAACGACTTCAGCCCTGGACCCAAGTACTTGCCTAATAGAAAGGTGGGGTTTTTTGGGGGTTGGGGGGTGGGGTGGGGGGGGGGGATTTGGAATGGGTGGTTAGGAAGGGAGGGGAGGAGGGGCTGAGAAAGTCAAGTCAAGTGGAAAAAAATAAAATAAAATAAAATAAATTATAAGTCAAGTCAAAATCACTCTAATTAATCATCCCTACAATTACAATACTGACAGGCAATTTTGATAACGAATCAGAATCTCCAAAGACACAAGAGAGCTATATTTCATGTTGGTTCAAACATTCTAAAATAACTTCAAATTTAAAAAAAATATCACGCACACATACACACGCACGCCACGCGCGCGCGCGCGTACGCACACATACACGCGCGCACGCGCGCACGCCAGGCACACTCACGCACGCACGCACGCACGCACGACACGCACACACACACAACACACACACACACACACACACACACACACACA
Organism: Stramonita haemastoma; assembly: GCA_030674155.1. Classification (NCBI taxonomy): domain Eukaryota; kingdom Metazoa; phylum Mollusca; class Gastropoda; order Neogastropoda; family Muricidae; genus Stramonita; species Stramonita haemastoma. The sequence goes on from CM060333.1 coordinate 15,844,803, forward strand.
CACACACACTAATGATTATAATGTTATAAGACCATTGGCTAGAAAAGACATAAACTTATATAATTTACACAGTTGTGGAGGAAGGGGGTTGGAGGTGGGAAAGGGATGTCAGGTATGTGTGTTTTAGAAGGAGGGGGTGGGGTGGGGGGTAGGGAGATGGAAGTAGGATGTGTGTGTGTATGTGTGTGTGTTTGTGTGTGTGTGTTTGTGTGTGTGTATGCATAAAATATGTATGTGTAAGTGCGTTTGTGTGCCTGCCTGCGTGTGTGTGTGTGTGCTTGCATGCGGATCTGTCTGCCTACTTACCACCACCCCCCACCACCACCCTACCTACTACCTACTACTATCTACCTACCTACCTCTACCTACCTACCTACCTACTATTTGTGTCTGTGTCTATTTTGTGTGTATGCATGAAATATGTCTATGTACGTGCGTGTGTGTGCCTGCCTGCGTGTGTGTGTGCTTGCATGCGGATCTGTCTGCCTGTCTGTCTACTACCTACCACTACCTACCTACCTACCTCCTACCTACCTACTACCTACCTACCTACCTACCTACTTACCTATCTGTGTGTGTGTGTGTGTGTTGTGTGTGTGTGTGTGTGTGTGTGTGTGTTGTGTGTGTATTTGTGTGTGTGTTTGTGTGCCTACCTGCCAGCGTGCATGCATGCGGATCTGTCTGCCTGTCTGTATACCTACCTACCTCTACCTACCTACCTAACCTACCTACCTACCTACCTACCTACTACCTACCTACCTACCTGTCTGTGTGTGTGTGCGTGTGCGCATGTGTATGTGCACGCATACGTGCATACCTGCGCGTCTGCATACCTGTGTGTGCATGCACACATGCGCTGTGCAATGCAATACATGTATACAAACGTGCCTGTGCGTGTGTTTTTCTCAGGTGTACCGTGACGGGATGGACGGCACCCCGCACTACTCCATGACGGCTAAGCGACCCATGCTGCCTCCCTTCAACACCCCGGGCCCCGGCACCTACCGCCCCGAGAAGAACTTCCCCTGCAGCACCCAGCCCACAGCCCCTGTCTACAGCATGGGCGACAGGACACGCCTCCGCTCCCTGGACAAGACGCCTGGTCAGTCAGCGCTGTGGTTTGTTCTGCATAGGCTTACGACATGATTTTTGGGGTTGGGGTTGGTCGGGGTGGGAAGAGGGGTGAGGGGGGTGAGTGGGGGGGGTGAGGGGGAGGGGTGGAGGGGGGAAGAAGTGGGGATGGGGAGAAATGAGGGTGGGTGGTTGGGAGGATAATGATGGAACGGGTAAAGGGTGATGAGTTGGGGGGAGGGGATGGGGGAGTGGGGGGTAGAGGGGTGATGAGTTTGGGGGGATAGAGGGGAGGGGGAATGAGGGGGGAGGGGGGCTGAGGGGGAGGGCTAAGAGGGATGAGAAGGGAGATGGAATGAGGGGGGTGGGGAGGAGGAGGTGAGTGGAGGTTAGAGGGGTAAATGAAGGGGGATGGTTAGGATGAGGGGGGTAGAGGGGTGGTGAGGGAGAGGGGGAGGAGGGGGAATGGGTGGGGAGGGTAGACAGTTTTTCGGAACCAGCAGGCTAGAATTTCGCCTGTTTGAATCCCATAAAAGTCCTAAGGTTTTATTGGAATGTGGCCGGCTTCTACTCAAGAGTAAGTGTGCTGTGGGATCAGTGGGAAGACTTGACACTACACAGTCAAACTTCATCCACTTTACAAGTGTAATTCTGAGAGTGTTGGTCAGATTTCTTGAACATCACTGCAGGTGTCTGTATCTCTCAGGCCTGGTTGACACGCGGGGGAATATATTATGCTAGATGCGTGGAATTGACAAACTGAGCCCTGGCAGAATGATAGTGTGGATGACACCAACATACCCAGCATGCAACCTACGACCTGATAGTGCCAGTGTCAGTGCCAGGCCCCAGTAGCTAGCTCCTGAAGAAGTTGATGAAGAAGTCAAATAATTGGTTTGTGGAGAAAGGTACCTATGGTCTGGCGTGTGCAACCCCCCCCCCCTCTCTCTCTCTCTCTTTGTGTGTGTGTGTGTGTGTGTGTGTGTGTGTGTGTGTGTTGTGTGTGTGTTGTCTGTTGTTGTTGTGTTGCCTCTCTTGTCTTCTGATGTCTGTCTGTCTGTCTGTCTGTCTGTCTCCTCTCTCTCCTTCTCGTCTCGTCTCTCTCTCTCTCTCTCTCTCTCTCCTCTCTCTCTCTCTCTCTCTCTCTCTCTCTCTCTCTCTCTCTCCCCTCTCTCTCTCTCCTCTCTCTCCTCTCTCTCTCTCTCTCTCTCTCTCTCTCTCTCTCTCTCTCTCTCTCTCTCTCTCTCTCTCTCTCTCTCTCTCTCTCTCTCTCTCTCTCTCTCTCCTCTCTCTCTCTCTCTCTCTCTCTCTCAAGAATCAGTTGAAGACGAAGTCCATTTTGTTTTGAAGTGTCCTGCTCTCACTAAGTTACGTGTAAAATTCATTCCTGAGAAATTCTATGCCCGACATTGTTTATTCCGGCTAGGTTTGCTGATGGCATCAGTCCATGATAAAACTGTTCAAAATCTGGCTCTATTTTTGTATAAGGCTTTTCAGTTAAGAGAAAAACTTATGTCTTAGGTTATCTTGTGTGGAATATCAAAGTATTGCTTGCTGTTTTGTATTTGGTATAAATATATGTATTGTTTTTTTTCTGCCCCCCTTCATATGGGGCTGTAGCCTTAAATGAATAAATCATCTGAAGTTCTCTCTCTCTCTCTCTCTCTCTCTCTCTCTCTCTCTCTCTCTCTCTCTCTCTCTCTCTCTCTCTCTCTCTCTCTCTTCTCTCTCTCTCTCTCTCTCTCTCTCTCTCTCTCTCTCTCTCTCTCTCTCTCTTCCTCTCTCTCTTTTCTATAGGTGTGTATTTATATTGATGTACTCCCTAATAAGGGTGGGGACTGGATGTAAAAAAAGCACATGAGTGTTTATTCATTATCCTCGAAATAAAAGTATGTGTGTGTGTGTGTTGTGTGTGTGTGTGTGTGTGTGTGTGTGTGTGTGTGTGTGTGTGTGTGTGTGTGTGTGTGTGCGGTCGTCTGTTGTGTGTGTGTTGTGTGTGTGTGTGTGTGTGCGTGCGTGCGTGCGTTGTGTGTGTGTGTGTGTGTGTGGTGTGTGTGTGCCTGTGTGTGCCTGTGTGTATGTTTGTATCTTGTGAATTATTTTCTAAATCTGTACATCTTCCTGGTTTCTTTATTCCTCAACACACGCCTTCCTGCCTGCCTCCCGCCCTCCTTCTCTCCCTCCCTGCTAACTGCCTGCCTGCCTGCCTGCCTGCCTGCCTGCCTGCCTGTGCCTGCCTGTGCCTGCTGTGCTGCAGCCCCCAACAGCTACACGCTGCCCAACATGCTGGGCCACACTTCCCAGAGCAACAAGCGCCAGATGCCCATCTACACCATGAGGCCCAAATACACCAGAGGCAGTTTCTCCGAGGACCTCGCCAAGGTCAGTGCTGCTGTTGTTGTGTTGTTGGTGTTGTTGGTATTGTTGCTGTTGCTGTTGCTGTTGCTGTTGCTGCTGCTGCTGCTGCTGCTGCTGCTGCTGATGATGATGATGATGTGATGATGATGATGATGATGATGATGATGATGATGATGATGATGATGCTGATGCTGTTGTTGATGATGCCACTGCTTCTGCTGTTGATGCTGTTGTGCTGCTGTTGCTGATAAGGATTTACTCTGCTGCTGATGCTACTGCTGCAGCTGCTGCTGCTGATGCAGCTGCTATTGAGCGTTCCCCAGCTGAACACCCTAGGGGTCACTGAACATGTGCACTGTGTCTCACCCATCCCACCTGAGAAACACTCTGAGAGTATGCACTGAATGCGAAGTGTCCTTGTAAGACTGGTTTTGTTTTGCTTTGCTTTGTTTTGTTCAAATACCACGCCATAATTACAGGTAGGCATGCTCTGACTTTAAATTTTTCCCTTCTTCAGGTTGTTATGCTAAGTGCTTGTACCGAAGAAGAAGAAGAAGAAGAGAAGAAGAAAGAAGAAGAAGAAGAAGAAGAAGAAGAAGATCATCATCATCATCATCATCATCATCTATCATCATCATCATCATCATCATCATCATCATCATCATCATCATCAAATTAGTAGTAGTAGTAGTAGTAGTAGTAGTAGTAGTAGTAGTAGTAGTAGTAGTAGTAGTAGTAGTAGTAGTAGTAGTAGAAGTAGTAGAAGTAGTAGTGGTAGTAGTAGTAGTAGTAGTAGTAGTAGTAGTAGTAGTAGTAGTAGTAGTAGTAGTAGTAGTGCCTTATGTCATTATTGAGAGATTATCTCATTTTCTGTGTGCAGGCCCCAGGACCAGGCACCTACAACGCCACAGACCCTTCCAATTACAAACGTCGTCTGCCTCTCTACTCCATGGGGGCACGCGTGTTTCCGCCAGGGGACACCACTATCAAGCCTGGACCAGGCGCCCACAGACCGGAAAATGTGAGTGAATGAAGAATAAGTCAATATGATATTGATTGTTGTCTTTTAAAAATTTTTTTATTCATTTCTTCTTCGTATTCTTCTCTCTTGTTTACATCGTCTTCTTTCTTGTTTCGTTGTTCTCATGGGGTTTTGTCTATGCATACGATATGGTGCCACAATTCAGATAGAAAAAAGTATGGGTTTTGTTATGGTTGACTACAAACTTTATATGGACATGGTAAAATGGTTTTCCTTCACTTCTTGGGGTAGTGTGAGGGGAGGATATAGTCTGCTTGTTGGGGCCAGCATGCAGCCAGCCTCTGGAGAAGGATGGACTCCGCCTGGTTCAGGTGGCTTACCACACACTGCCCGCCTGCCTGAAGACTTCAGTGCCGTGCTCCTTAACTTCTCAAGGAGTACAGGGAGAAGTCCAGTGGAGGCACTGCATTACATTGACTGTAGTCGTTAGGCTTTTAGTGCACTGCCCTTTGTCAGTTAGGTAGGATCCCTGCATTTTTCTTATTCTTCTTTGTCGTCGAACGTTTAGACAGCAACTATTATTGCCTGTCATATGAGCAAAAATGCGTTGCACCGCATGTTAAACCTCTGACAAGTCAGGTCCAGTGTATCTGGACTTCGGCATAAGAGAGAATAGCTATCTTTTAAGGCTTTCTGGGAAAAAATGCAGGAGAATGGACCAAGAAGGCAGAAAGTAGACAAAAGGAGGTGACAGAAGAAAAGGAACAAGACGAAACAAAGAGAGGGTAGAAAAGAGGACATCCAGCACAGAATTTCCCTAGAAGGTGGGGAGTTGTACTGACAGGCCCCTGCGTCTCCCACGGTAGGGGTGGTGGGGGCGCGGATGTAAGGGTATACGTGGCATTTGTGTGATAAACATTTGGCCAACTGTGCTTTTATGGTATTGTTTTGGTTGGGATTTTTTGGTATAGGCATTGTCACAAATGTTCTATAACAAATATAGCATTCTTCTAATGCTGTAAGTTATCAGAATAGTCTTTATGCCGCATGCACAGGAAGTTCCATGATACTAATGTCAGTATATTAAAGATATTTCATTCGCATAATTGTGTAAATAACTATCACATAGCTCTTCCACCTGTTCATTTTTTTTTCTGTGTCCGTTGAACAGTGCAACCTGCACAGATCCATGCCCGAGTTCTCCTTCGGTATCCGGCATTCCCCCTACACAGCACCGGTCATTATGGAACCATCATGGGACTGAGGAGGACAACAGGGCGTGCCTCTGCCTCCTCTTCTGTAAGTATGTCTACGGACTGGGGGGGGGGGGGGGGGCTCAGGGGAGATGTTAGTGGTTAGAGCCTTGAACTTGTCATTTGATGATCTCTGAGGCCGTGGGTTCTAGTCTCCACTGAGGTGGCCTCTTAATGGAATTTTTAACTCCTGGAGTTAACATTGACGCAGCTCCATTCCTTTGCACACCTTTTTGGATGTCATATAGATATATACGTTAAGGTGCTTTGTAGGAACACAGCCAGAATATCCCAGCCACGCTATGGAGTGGTAAGGATAGTATGGTGTGTTGGTGAGCTAGTAAGGGTTGGTGTGGTAGGCTAGTATGGTATGATTGGTGAGGCGGTATGATGGTGGGGTAGTAGGCTAGTATGGTTGGGTGAGCTAGGTAGTTGGTGTGGGTGAGGCTAGGTATGTGATGTGGGTGAGGCTAGGTATGGTGTGGTGTGGTGTGGGTGAGGCGATATGTGTGGTGAGCTAGGTATGGTAGTGTGGGTGAGGCTAGGTATGGTATGTGGGTGAGGCTAGGTTGGTGGTGTGTGGGGTGAGGCAAGGTATGGTATGATGTGGGTGAGGCTAGGTATGGTATGGTGGTGGTGTGGTGAGGCTAGGTATGGTGGTGTGGGTGAGGCTAGTATGTGTGTGGTGTGGTGAGCTAGGTTGGTATGGGGTGGTGTGGAAGGCTAGGTATGCTATGGTGTGGTGGCTAGTATGGTTATGTGGTGAGGCTAGGTATGGTATGTGGGTGAAGCTAGGTAGGTGTGGTGTCGTGTGGGTGAGGCAAGGTATGGTGTGGAGTGGGTGAGGCTAGGTATGGTGTGGTGTGGTGTGGGTGAGGGTAGGTATGGTATGATGTGGGTGAGGCTAGGTATGGTTGAGGTAGATGTGTGGGTGAGGCTAGGTATGGTATGGTGTGGGTGAGGCTAGGTATGGTGGGTGTGGTGAGGCTAGGTATGGTGTGGTGTGGGTGAGGCTAGGTATGGTGTGGTGTGGGTGAGGCTAGGTATGGTGGTGTGGGTGAGGCTAGGTATGGTTGGTGTGGTGTGGGTGAGGCTAGGTATGGTGTGGTGTGGGTGAGTAGGTATGGTGTGGTGTGGGTGAGGCTAGGTATGGTATGGTGTGGGTGAAGCTAGGTATGGTATGGTGTGGTGAGGCTAGGTATGGTGTGGGTGAGGCTAGGTATGGTGTGGGTGGTGGTGTGGTGAGGCTAGGTATGTGTATGTGGTGTGGTGAGGCTGGTATGGTGGTGTGGTGAGGCTAGGTATGGTATGGTGTGGGTGAGGCAGGTATGGTGTGGGTGAGGCTAGGTATGGTGTGGGTGAGGCTAGGTATGGTGTGGGGGTGAGGCTAGGTATGGTGTGGTGTGGTGAGGCTAGGTTGGGGTGGTGTGGGTGAGGCGAGGTATGGTGTGGGGTGAGGCTAGGTATGGTGTGGTGTGGTGAGGCTAGGTATGGTGTGGTGTGGTGAGGCTAGTATGTATGGTGTGGGTGAGGCGAGGTATGTGGTGTGGGTGAGGCTAGGTATGGTGTGGTGTGGGTGAGGCTAGGTATGGTGTGGTGTGGGTGAAGCTAGGTATGGTATGGTGTGGGTGAGGCTAGGTATGGTGGTGGTGTGAGGCTAGGTATGGTGTGTGTGGTGTGGGTGAGGCTAGGTATGGTGTGGGTGAGGCTAGGTATGGTGTGGTGTGGGTGTGAGGCTAGGTATGGTTGTGGTGTGGGTGAGGCTAGGTATGGTGTGGTGTGGGTGAGGCTAGGTATGGTGTGGTGTGGGTGAGGCTAGGTATGGTGTGTGGGTGGGAGCTAGGTATGGTATGGTGTGGGTGAGGCTAGGTATGTGGTGTGGGTGAGGCTAGGTATGGTGTGTGTGGTGTGGGTGAGGCTAGGTATGGTAGTGGTGTGGGTGAGGCTAGGTATGGTGTGGTGTGGTGAGGCAAGGTTGGTATGGTGTGGTGAGGCAAGGTATGGTGTGGGTGAGGCTAGGTATGATGTGGGTGAGGCTAGGTATAGGTGTGGGTGAGGCTAGGTATGGTGTGTGTGGTGAGGCTAGGTATGGTGTGGTGTGGGTGAGGCTAGGTATGGTGTGGTGTGGGTGAGGCTAGGTATGGTGTGGTGTGGTGAGGCTAGGTATGGTCGTAGGTAGTATGGTGGTGTGGTGAGGCGAGGTATGGTGTCGGTGAGGTTAGGTATGGTGAGTGGGTGTGGGTGAGGCTAGGTATGGTGTGGTATGTGGGTGAGGCTAGGTATGGTGTGTGGTGGGTGAGGCTTGGTATGGTGTGGTGTGGGTGAGGCTAGGTATGTGTATGGTTGTGGTGAGGCTAGGTATGGTGTGGTGTGGGTGAGGCTAGGTATGGTTGTGGTGTGGATGAGGCTAGGTATGGTTGGTGTGGGTGAGGCGAGGTATGGTATGGTGTGGGTGAGGCTAGGTATGGTGTGGTGAGGTGAGGCTAGGGATGGTGTGGTGTGTGGTGTGGGTGAGGCTAGTATGGTATGGTGTGTGGTGTGGGTGAGGCTAGGTATGGTGTGGTGTGGTGTGGGTGAGGCTAGGTATGGTGTGGTGTGGTGTGGGTGAGGCTGGTATGGTGTGGTGTGGGTGAGGCAAGGTGTGGTATGGTGTGGGTGAGGCAAGGTATGGTGTGGGTGAGGCTAGGTATGGTGTGGGTGAGGCTAGGTATGGTGTGGGTGAGGCTAGGTATGGTGTGGTGTGGGTGAGGCTAGGTATGGTGTGGTGTGGGTGAGGCTAGGTATGGTGTGGTGTGGGTGAGGCTAGGTATGGTGTGGTATGGTGTGGTGAGGCAGGTATGGTGTGGATGAGACTAGGTATGGTGTGGTGTGGTTGGGTGAGGCTAGGTTGGTTGGTGTGGGTGAGGCTAGGTATAGTGTGGGTGAGGCTAGGTATGGTGTGGTGTGGGTGAGGCTAGGTATGGTGTGGGTGAGGCTAGGTATGGTGTGGGTGAGGCTAGGTATGATGTGGTGTGGGTGAGGCAAGGTAAGGTATGGGTGAGGCTAGGTATGGTGTTGTGTGGGGGAATAGAATAAAATAAAATGGAAAATAAAATGCATTACTATCTAGCTGTGTTTTGCTTTCCGCAGATACTGTGCGTTTGTGTGTGGCAGCAGGGCAGTCTACTGGGATTTCTTGGCAACGTACAGACGTGGACAAATGTAGCCACTACCCAGGAAAATGGACAACGGTCGCCACCAATCATCAAACTGACTCTCTTTTTTCTTTTTTCTTCTTATACTGGTCTTCTACAACTTTTACGTCTTTTTCTCAATTCGTTTCTTTTTTCAACCACTACTTCTCTAGGAGCTGTGATACCTCGTTAGTCATTTTTATGAACTTGTGATAGTGTGTGTGTGTGTGTGTGTGTGTGTGTGTGTGTAGTGTGTAGTGTGTAGTGTGTGTGTGTGTGTGTGTGTGTGTGTGTTGTGTAGTGTGTAGTGTGTGGTGTGTGTGTGTGTATGTAATGTGTAGTGTGTAGTGTGTGTGTGTGTGTGTGTGTGTGTGTGTGTGTGTGTGTGTGTGTGTGTTGTGTGTGTCTGTGTTTAAAACGTGATCTGTGACTTTTTTCTATGAATATAGTGATATGAAGACATTTTAGATGAAAAAGTATATAGAATGTGACATATATATTTTGATAATGCTTTTATTAAAAGATGATTTTGAAATCAAAACTTGCGTTCACCATCTCCTGCTATCGTCTGCTGGTCTGCTTGTTTGTCAGTCTGTCTGACTATATACATCTCTATCTGATTGTCTGTCCATCTGTCTGTCTGTCTGTCTGTCTGCCTGTCCCCTCCCCCCCCCCCCCCCTCTCTCTCTCTCTCTCTCTCTCTCTCTCTCTCTCTCTCTTCTCTCTCTGTTTGTCTGTCTGTCTGTCTGTCTGTTTATTTTGCTGTTGATTTGATTTTTTTTTTGCACGCACGCACGACCACACACAGACACACAACACACAGACACAGACACACACAGACACAGACACAGACACACACACACACAGAGAGAGAGAGAGAGAGAGAGAGAGAGAGAGAGAGAGAGAGAGAGAGAGAGAGAGAGAGAGAAAGCAATGTATGCAATGTTATAAGACCATTGGCTACAAAGGACATATAAAACTTATTACATAATACAAACCACACTAACCACTACCCTCCCCCCTCCCCCCCCCCCCCCCCCCCGCCCCTCCCCTTGTCTTCGGCAACAAAGACAAGTTCCAGTTTCTATATTTTTAATACAACGTCAGTGTAAAGAAGGTATAAGCATCAGAAAAAAAGGGGGGGGGGAGGGGGCATAAAACCAAGAAGACAGACGTACAAAAAGGAATAAATAACAACAGAAAGGACAGAGAAACAAAGAAAACGAGAAACAGGATTTTAAAAAAAAGAGAAAAACTCCATGAAAAAGATGAGAATATTAAACACACAGAAGAAGACAAATACCTACAAACAAAAAGGAAAGAAAGAATAAGAATGAAAGAAAACAACTGACAGAAGTAAAATTAGGGCAAAAAGAACAAAATTTGAGGACATGAATCAAATAAAATAATAGAAAGGGAGGGGGGGGGGGGGGGTCTTCACCAAAAAACAAAAAAAACCGTTTAAAAAAAAGCACTGGAACTATTTCCTGAGGACCTGGCTCCATTTCTGCGCCAAGATCAATAGCTGTTCAATGAGGCGTGAAACTAATCCCCTCTAATCCCTTCCCCTTAATCCTTAATCCCCCCACTGACCAAACTATGCTAAGACAAAGAAAGCAGGGATTGCTGTGGACCTGCTGGTGCGTCCATTGCTATGTGCAAACAAGTGTGTGCGTTGTGTGTGTGTGTGTGTGTGTGTGTGTGTGTGTGTTGTGTTGTGTGTGTGTGTGTGTGTGTGAGAGAGAGAGAGAGAGAGAGAGAGAGAGAGAGAGAGAGAGAGAGAGAGAGAGAGAACATTAACATGGGAGTGCACGTGCATGTGTGTGTGTGTGTGTGTGTGTGTGTGTGTGTGTGTGTGTGTGTGTGTGTGTGTGTGTGTGTGTGTGTGGAGGAGAGAGAGAGAGAGAGAGCATTAATATGCGAATGTACG
>CM060333.1:15858069-15860569 GCA_030674155.1 Stramonita haemastoma
GCTATGGAGACTTCTGTCATATGACTTAACAACAGGACAGGATCAGAGCTATAGAGACAACTTCTGTCATATGACTTAACAACAGGACAGGATCAGAGCTATAGAGACAACAACTTCTATCCATTGACTTAACAACAAATAAGATAGGAGCTATGTCAAATAGCCTCACTGCTCCCTTTACTTCTTGGGCAGCAGTTGGGGCACTGCACTGCACTGAGTTTTCATAGGTGGCCTGTCAGTGGGCGAGTTGAAACTGGTGGAGCCCATCCCTCTCCCAGTAAACAGTTGCCAACTGGGTATGTGTTGTCATCCATACCAGCAACTAAACTTTGCCCATTCTTCTAGAACAGATGAATCCTGGTTTTGTTTTGTTTTGGGGGGAGTTGTTTCGTTCCTGGGCTAGAGCTTTGAGGTTTACCAATGGTTAGATTTTTGTGTATCCCACCGTTTTTTTGCCCACTATTAAGGTAGATGTATTCCAATTTCAGGGATATGTTGGGTTTTTTTAACATGTACAAAAAATGTATCTGTGCGTATGAACACAGGGCCTGGGTTTCCAGTCTCATCCCAAGGACCTTGAGGGGAGTGGAGTGTACTCATGGTAACTGCAGGGGAGGGGGGGTCCCTCAAAAGGACACCTGAGGGGAGACTGGAACCTGGTCCTCAGGCCTTACCCACTAGGCTTTGTCTGTCCCTGTGGGAATAATGCTCAGCAGATTGAGTGTAGGGGACAATGATTGTCATGTTCAAAACATGAGACCGTTTATGTGAAGTATTCAGGGGGGGGGGGGGGGTCACGTATGTGGGTGTGGATAGTTATTTGGTTTTCTACATGAACACAGCTGACAGAAACGCAGGAAGTTGATGAACAGCTCTTTAGTGCAGTGACTGTTGGAGTGAAAGGAAAATGAAGAAGATTATCCTCCTTATGTGTGTTCGTCCATGGCATATGTTGTCAACGATGCTGTAGTAATACTCAAATGACTATTTTGGTTGTTGGTCCTTCTGATTGCTGTTTCCTTTTCGGCCTGTCTGTTGTCTGTCTGTCTGTCTGTCTGTCTGTCTGTCTGTCTGTCTCTCTCTCTCTCCCCTCTCTCTTCTCTCTTCTCTCTCTCTCTCTCTCTCTCTCTCTCTCTCTCTATAAAATAAGGCAAACAGGTTGCTCTACCAACAAATCAGAAGAAAAAATTCTTAAGATATAAATCAAACAAGGAATAAATGTTTCTGCCGAAAAGCCAGTAGGCTAAACTGTCTTGTATAGATAATGCTTTCAGCTTGGTGGTGTTAGTCATCTGAGAATAGTTATGTTATGAATGGTTTTTACTTCGACGGCTTAAAAATGGAGTCCTGTGGCACATGATTTAATACTCATTTTTAAAACATAATACACCTAAATTTATTTCAGTTTCTTTATTCCTAGGTCGTTAAACTACTCCAATTTGGGAGATATTGGTATAAAGGACACACAAAATAGTACTATGTAAGCTAAAGGACTTGGGGCGATTTTCACGCTTATGAGAATCTTCAGGCTTCAGTTTTTGTCTGCCAAGATTTAGTTAATTGGTTTCTAATAATAAGCAGACAGCGTTTTATTGGATATTATTCTAGATTCCATTCATATTGTATTAGTCAACTTTTTTTTTTTTTTGGGGGGGGGGGGGGGGAGGGGGGGCAGTGACAAAGATTACTTTCCTTTTGTCATGTTTTATTTTTATTGCTTGTCCGATTTCTTTTCAAACTCCCAGACCTCGATAGCATACAATCAACTGTAAAAACAATATCGTTTGAACACGTCCGCCATAGTCCCCAACCAATATGGCTGACTGAAACTCCCACAATGCAATAGCCGTAACTTAGTGTGGCTTAATCGCGTTAGTTCATACATTCGCTTTCTACATACACACACCACGTAAAAGAGCGCGCTTTGACGATGGTAACGTTGCGTTCTGCGCTAATCTGAGCACAAGGCCCTCGTGAAGGATTAAGGGGATTATCCGTGTAAACTCAGAGCGAGGTTGGTAGCTAGGGATTAGCAGCGAGTTTGGCCTGCAACTTCCGTTGCTCAGGTGGCCACAGAAATCGTCTGACTCAAGACGTCTCCCACCTCGTCGCAGTTCTTTCCTTTATGACTTGTTGAGAAACTGGGTAAGATTGACAGCTTTCTTTTCTGGATTTTGATCATAGAATTCCTCTGAAAATTATCAGGATACTTACTCCTTTTTTTTAAAAGATGAATTTGGTGTCTTTTTTTCTGAATTTATCAAAGAATGGTGTCGTTTTTTTGTGGTTGTGGTAAGCTTGGTAAAGTTTTGTGGAAATTGTTGTCATCCATTCTTGATATTTTGTATTCAATGTTTATTTGAAAGTTTTTTTCGTAATCAATGGCACTGATTTTTTTTTCATTAAAACGAGTTTTATTATTTTCTTCTTTTTTTAAAAATGATTTTAAGAATATTCATTTGTTGTGCTTTAAAAAGAAAAAGGAGACAAAACCTAGGTA
>CM060333.1:15863069-15870569 GCA_030674155.1 Stramonita haemastoma
CTCTCTCTCTCTCTCTCTCTCTCTCTCTCTCTCTCTCTCTCCTCTCTCTCTCTCTCTCTCTCTCTCTCTCTCTCTCTCTCTCTCTCTCCCCTCTCTCTCTCTTCTCTCTCTCTCTCTTTAACCATAGAAAACTGGCCCAAACACTAATGACTGAGCTGCCTGGAAGACTTTTCAGACCCGAAAAACTCCGTCCCTTTTCTGACATTTTTTTTTTCTTCTTCAGCTAGATCTTCGAGTTTCACCAATGGTGACATTTTTTTTGTATCCAACCAGTTTTTGCAACATCAGGTACCCGCATTCTGACTTCAGGGATCAACAAACAGACAGATCATGATGTTGGGTTGTTGTTTTTTTCTCATATCTTCTTCTATCTCTCGTTCGCTTTACACTGTCAGATGTGTATGGGCAAAATTATGGCATGTCCTTTCCAGCTCCGGGTTTTTTTTTCATATAATAATAATAATAATAATAATAATAATAATAATAATAATAATAATAATAATAATAATAATAATAATAATAATAATAATAATACATGGAATTTATATAGCGCTATATCTTGCTATAGAAGAAGAAATGAAAATAATGGGCAAAACATGGAATGAAATCGGCTGGCTTGCCCAAGACAGAGATGGCTGGAGGGAGACTTGTTGGCGCCTTCTGCTCCACCGGGAGCGAGGAGGATTAAGTAAGTAAGTCAGTATATCTTACAAAAACAAATCAAAGTGCCTGCTTTTAAGCCTAATGACGACGTTGATTGTGACGACAGGTAGCGGAGCCAGAGAGCGAGCTAGCCACAGCCCCTAGCCACGATGGTGTACGAATACGTGAAGCCACGGGCCCTATTGCTGCCATGTACAGCAGCCCGGGGCCCTGCTATGGCCTGCCGGCCCTTACCGGGGACAAGACTCACGATCCCCGCTCCTCCCACTACAAGATGCCCGCTTACTCCTTCGGTGTCCGCCACGGCAAGTTCAAGGACGACTGCAGCCCTGGACCCTGCTACTACCCCAACACCAAGGTCAGTTGAAGCCAAGGTCATGGGAATATTAATGCTAAGGTCATCAGTTAAGGTCATGTCATGTCGTGTCAGGGTCAGGGAGAGTTGTGTGCGTGAAGGTCAGAGCGAAGATCAGGGTGATGCCGGGGTCAGTCGAGGGCAATACCAGGGTCAGTGAGGGTAATATCAAGGTCAGTAGGGTAATACCAAGGTCAGTAATGGTGATATCAAGGTCATTCAGGGTAAAATCAATGTCAACAAGGGAAATACCAAGGTCAACCTCATCATCACCGTCAACCTCCTCATCATCAATCACCGTCATCATAATCATCACCATCATCCTCAGTCATCCTCAATAATCATCATCACCACCACCATCACCACCACCACCACCACCACCATTCTCCTCATCCTCCTCTTACTAAAAACAACATCACCACCACCACCAACACCACTTGCTGTGACTGCGTCAGGTGTACCGTGACGGGATGGACGGCACCCCTCACTACTCGCTGTACAGCCGCCAGATGGACGCTAACGGCTTCAAAACCCCGGACCTGGCGCCTACTCCCCGGAGCAGACAGGGCCCACCGCCAAGTTCCGCCACCCGGCCTACAGCTTCGGCACCCGCCACAGGAACAGGGGCACCGACAACACACCCGGTCAGTAGGCTACACTCTCTATGTCCCGGGTTCGAGTCCCTTTCGAGGGTATTTTTTTTCCCTCCACCTGGAGTTAACTAACATTAGTGCTGATGTTCCGCCCTCAATATGCGGGCCCCTGGAGAAGCTGAGGTCTCTGATGCCTCGCTCCCTTATGACCGCCTAGGTTGTGGGACACCTTTACCTTACCTTTTACAACACACCAGTCAGTACACTGTTTGGCTGTGGGGTTGAAATGAGAGTTTGTGGGTCTGTGGTGCAGAGGTAATGCCTCTGTCTAGAAAGCGAGAAGGGCTGGTTGTGATCACCCGTTTACACCGAAACTATTTCCCTGTCCACTACTAGACCTTGAGGGGTGGTCTGGATGCTAGTCTTTCGGGTGATACGATAAAACCAATATCCCGTGCGCAACATGTGGTGGTTTAGGTGATAGTCTTTTAGATGAGACGGTGATCTGAGGTCTGTATGCAACTTGCGTTCAGCTAGTCTTTCAGGTGAGACGATCAACCAAGGTCCCCTATGTAACGTGCGTTCAGCGCAGGTAAAAGAACCCACCACGGCAACAAGAGAGTTGTCCTTGGTTAAAATGCTGTCGAAAAAAAACCAACACTTCGATTGGAAAACAAATTTATATCCGGTTATTTTATTTATCGAGTTTGTTTGTTTCTTTATCTGTTTATTTACTTATTTATTTACTCATTCATTCATTCATTCATTGTGTGTTCAGCCGCCAACCGCTACACTCTGCCCAACATGATCGGCTCCACAGTGCAGAGCGCCAAGAAGCAGGCGCCATGCTTCTCCCTCAGGGGCAGACAAGCCACTGGCAGCTTCGCTGAGGATCTGGCCAGAGTGAGCGTTCTTCCTTCTCTTTTAGAATTCTCTTTCTCTATAGGCCTATAGCTCAAAAAGAGTTAATGGGAATAAACCATGGTGAATTGTGAAAAAAAAAGTTGTGAAACCAGTCATTCATTTATTTTGCTAAGCATGCTTTTTGTTTCTTTATAGCTCAAAGGAGTAAATGGGAATAAACTATTGTGAATTGTGGTGTTTTGGGTATTTTTTTCCGTTGTTGTTGTTGTTGTTTACAGTTTTGTCATGATTTGCTGTTGCTTTTCTGTTGCCCTTGTTGTTTTAGGGCAAAGAAAGATAGACATAACAATTATGATTGTGTATGGGGAAGGGAGGAAGGACTTTGGTGCTTTTGTATAAGTTGTGGGTCGTGCTTGACCTAGTTGGTTGATTTTTCATGATGTTGCCCTCTGTAAATAAATGTTGTTGTTGTTGTTATCGTTAGCTTATCTCTTTATAACCTCCAAAGGAGTGACATTAGTGAACTGTGGAATGCTAACCTTCCTCTGTGTGTGTGTTTGTGTGTGCGTGTGTGTGTGCGTGTGTGTGCGTGTGCGTATGCGTGTCTGTCCGCGCGTGGTTGTGCGTGCATGTGTGTGTATATATGTGTGTGTGTGTTTACACAGGCCCCTGGCCCCGGCACCTACAACACGACAGACCCCAGCAGCTACAAGGACCGTGCACCTCTGTACAGCATGACCAGCAGAAACGTCATGCCCGGAGACCCACCAAAGAACCAGGCCCCGGACAACACAGTCCCGAAAATGTGAGCTTGCTGGGGGAGAGGAGAGGGGTGGGGTGTGGTGGGGGGTGATTGGGGAGGGGTGGGGGGGAGGGGAAGGGGGTGGGGGGTTGTGGTGAGGAGGGAGGATGTGGGTGTGGTGTGGGTGGGTGGGTGCGTGCGTGTGGGGGGGGAGGGGGGTGTATGGTGTGTGTGTGTGTGTGTGTGTGTGTGTGTGTGTGTGTGTGTGTGTGTGTGTGTGTGTGTGTGTGCTTTTCTCTTTCATAGTCTTTTTTTCTTTCTTCTCATCTTCTGTCTGTTTCTGTCTTTCTGTCTTTCTGTCTTTCTGTCTTTCTGTCTGTCTGTCTGTCTGTCTGTCTGTCTCTCTCTCTCTCTCTCTCTCTCTCTCTCTCTCTCTCTCTCTCTCTCTCTCTCTCTCTCTCTCTCCTCCCCTCCTCCTCCCCCCCCCTCTCTCTCTCCCTCCCCCTCTCTCTCTCTCTCACCATCATCACCCTCAATTCCACAATGACTCTATGACTACATGCTCCATGTCTATCTCTGTGTGTCTGTGTGTGTGTCCAGGTGGTGATCAACAAGAACAAGCAGCCAGAGTACAGCTTCGGCATCCGCCACTCGCAGTACCTGGCTCCTCTGATTGTGGAGGTGCCAGAATAAAGTCAACGGCCATCGCAGAACCCGCCCTCCCTCCCTGCTGTTCTGCCGCGGGAAGTCTTTTTTTCACACCTCATCCTTCAGAATCTGACATCCTTGACAGTACACCATCTTGGATTCTTTTCGGACCTATACTGATTAAGTTTGTTCCGATATGGGTATTTGATGTAGTAGAGCGCAGGCTGAGTTTGTACGTTTCCTGTGACGGTATAGTGTTGTTCCTGTTCGGGATCCCGAATGAGTTCAGATGTTGTCTTGCTAAGGATGTTAGTGGTTTGACTGCAAAAATGGATACCATCAGTATTAGCACCAATACCGTTAATGACAATAGCAGTGTTAGGGACATTTTGAGGAAAGTATCTAGAAATTAAGAACTTTATGTTACGAAGAAATACACTTTAAGAACTCTTATTGTTTTTAGATTTTCTGTTCCTTTTTTTTTCAAGCGACTTTTCAGCACCCTTCGAATTTCGTTGACTGAATAAGTCAAATAATGTGAACGTTAAACGTAGCGTTGTGTGTTTTATATTTTGGTGATATTGTAAACGACATTGATGCATCCACTTTGTTGTTGTTGTTTTGTTACACTTTTTATATATTATCTTTTCATCTTTTTTGTCTTTCAGTGATATGTGTGTGGAGTGAATCATTTGTAAATATATGTTAAATAAAGCATTTGTTACTGTCGTTCTGTTGACTGGTTGGATATGTGTGTGTGTCCATTGTTTGATCGTGTTACAAAAAATACCTTACTCCTGCACCAACATGCACATACAACAACGATAAAGATAAAGAATATTTGCTACAGTTATACTTTTCACCAATTTTATATGTGTTAGCATTCTGCTTCCAAAACATTTACAGTCTCTTTTTTTGTATTTCATAATTTTCGAATCAAAATTAACAAAACTTGGCTTTATTAAACAATAGCTTGGGCAAACACAATTCAAGACAGATCGCCTGCTTATTTCCTTTTTGTGTATGACTGTGTTCCTTTTCTCTTTTTTTCTTTTTTTCTTTTCTCAAGAAGTTGATTGAAAATGTGCGTTGGTTTCCTGGGATTGCCATGTACCTGTGTGGTAACATGATAAAGCTGAAAGCCTCACCGAATCTGTGATAACTATGAGTGGCTCAGAGAAAGTTACTTTGGGGGATATACACTGGATTTTTTGTTCTCCACCGACAATAAAGGTGTGCACTCAACCTTTAGTAGCGTGTTTATTTTATTTTTTTGTTTTGTTTCTGCTTGGTTCTCTGTCTCTGCTCCTCTATTTCTGTCTCTGTTTGTTTGTCTCTGTCTGTCTGTCTGAATGTCTGTCTCTCTGCCTGTCTGTCTGCCTGTCTGTCTGTCTGTCTGTCTGTCTCTGTCTCTGTCTCTGTCTGTCTGTCTGTCTGTCTGTCTGTCTGTCTGTCTGTCTTCTCTCTCTCTCTCTCTCTTCTCTCTCTCTCTCTCTCTCTCTCTCTCTCTCTCTCTCTCTCTCTCTCTCTCTCTCTCTCTCTGGCAATTTGACGACCCGGGTTCGAGTCCGGTCGAGGAGATTTTTCTCCTGGAGTTAACACCAGTGCTGACTCCACTCTCCCCAAAAGTCCTTCGGATGAGACTTTAAACCGAGGCCCCGTGTGCGAACGCACGCAGAACATATTGCGCACACGTTAAATCCTGTTCCGCTTTTCGTAAGAGTAGGCCATCGTGTGCCGGCGGGAACAGATGACATTTACAAAACTGCATACACACGGGGACTGGATGTAAAAAAGCACAAGAGTGCTTATCCCATTATCCTCGATATAAAAGAATAAATCAATCAATCGATCAATCAATCAATCAATCAATCAATCAATCAATTTTCTCTTCTCTCTCTCTCTCTCTCTCTCTCTCTCTCTCTCTCTCTCTCTCTCTCTCTCTCTCTCTCTCTCTCTCTCTCTCTCTCTCTCTCGGTGCATCCATGTGTGTACATCATTCTAAGTTAGTTACAAGCCAGACTGTTCTTGCTTGAAGGGTTGCCTGGGTTCTGACCTATCTAGGTTCTGGCCTGTCTAGGTTCTGGCCTGTTTAGGTTCTGGCCTGTCTGCCTTTCTAGCTTCTGGCCTGTCTAGGTTCTGGCCTGTCTAGGTTCTGGCCTGTCCAGGTTCTGGCCTGTCTAGGTTCTGGCCTGTCTAGGTTCTGGCCTGTCTAGGTTCTGGCCTGTCCAGGTTCTGGCCTGTCTAGGTTCTGGCCTGTCCAGGTTCTGGCCTGTCTAGGTTCTGGCCTGTCCAGGTTCTGGCCTGTCTAGGTTCTGGCCTGTCCAGGTTCTGGCCTGTCCAGGTTCTGGCCTGTCTAGGTTCTGGCCTGTCTAGGTTCTGGCCTGTCTGCCTGTCTAGGTTGTGGCCTGTCTAGGTTGTGGCTTGTCTAGGTTCTGGCCTGTCTAGGTTCTGGCCTGTCTAGGTTCTGGCCTGTCTGCCTGTCTAGGTTCTGGCCTGTCTGCCTGTCTAGGTTCTGGCCTGTCTAGGTTCTGGCCTGTCTAGGTTCTGGCCTGTCTTTGTTCTGATCTAGGTTGTGGCCTGTCTAGGTTGTGGCCTGTCTATGTTCTGGCCTGTCATGGTTCTGGCCTGTATGTTCTAGTCTAGATTCTGGCCTGTCAAGGTTGTGGCCTGTCCAGGTTCTGGCCTGTCTAGGTTCTGGCCTGTCAAGGTTGTGGCCTGTCCAGGTTCTGGCCTGTCTAGGTTCTGGCCTGTCAAGGTTCTGGCCTGTCTAGGTTCTGGGTTCTGACCCGTCTGGGTTTTGGTCTGTCTAGGTTCTGTCTAGGTTGTGGCCTGTCCAGCTTGTGTTCTGTCTAGGTTGTGGCCTGTCTGGGTTCTGGCCTGTCTAGGTTCTGGCCTGTCTAGGTTTTGGCCTGTCAAGCTTCTGGCCTGCCCGTCTGGGTTCTGGCCGGTCTAACTTCTGGCCTGTCCAGGTCGTGGCCTATCTAGGCTGTGGCCTGTCTAGGTTCTGGCCTATCTAGGCCTATCTAGGTTGTGGCCTGTCTAGGTTGTGGCCTTTCTAGGTTATGGCCTGTCTAGGTTCTGGCCTGTCTAGGTTCTGGCCTGTTTGGGTTCTGGCTTGTCCAGGTTGTGGCCTGTTTGGGTTGTGGCTTGTCCAGGTTCTGGCCTGTCTACGATAGTAACAATGATCAAAAGAAGCCTGCCTGCCTTTAGCCGGACAATTGTCAAGTAGCCCCGCAGCTGGCCCAGGCTGAAAGCTTTCTTAGTGACTGATGTCGGGTTCGATTCCCCTCGAGGAGATTTTTCTCCTGGAGTTAACATCAGTGCTGACTCCACTCTCCCAAAAGTCTTTCAGATGAGAGACTTTAAACCGAGGCCCCGTGTGCAAACGCACGCAGAACATCTTGCGCAAACACGTTAAATCCTGTTCCGCTTTTCGTACGAGTAGGCCATTGTGTGCCGGTGGGAACAGATGATAAGATTTATAAAACTGCATACATACGGGGACTGGATGTGAAAAAAGCACATGCGTGTTTATTCAATTATCATCGATATAAAAGAATAAAGAAAAAGAAAAAGAAAATAGAAAATGTCAGACCTACACGAAAATGGTGTCATGCTAAAAACATATTGTG
>CM060333.1:15875569-15905569 GCA_030674155.1 Stramonita haemastoma
ATCATTTTGAAAATGACTTTTCAAAGATTAAAAAAAAAGAAAACAAGAAATGAAAATAAATTCTAGGAAATAATGTCTTTCAGTGGCAGCATTGCAGGCATTTCTGTGTAAGAACCATGCCTTTGGCCTGACCTGACTCCAGTTTGGGCTCCTGGATGAGCCCTCATCAGAGGTGGGGGGAGGGGGGTGATTGAAACTCCATCTGCTGTGGTACCTTACTGCAAGACACATTTCAAAATTTAAAAGTGTCAATTGCATTCAAAGGAATATTTGATATTCCTGTGGCCTTTTGGAGCTGCCCTCAAAAGACGATGATAAAAAGATTAAGAAAATATGCTTAGAATACATGTTGGGAAAAAAAAAATGAATAAGACAAAATAAGCACCTAGTGAATCTTTGTGCCTTAAGTTTGGGATCCTATTAAAGGATGCAAGGGAGGTCATAAAGTTTGTATCCAGCCAAGTGGTCAGTCCTGGCTGGATAATAACCCAAACATTGCAATACACTTTAAGTGCATGCACAGGCAAGAGAAGTTGGGGGAAAAAATATAAATGGCCTACACTTGGATCTACTAGAGATGCAATTCCCACTTGACCACAAAGTATTTTTGAGGAAAAAGTAGTGAGGAAAGACAAGAGCAGGTACCAACTTCTCAAACATTTTGAAAATGACTTATCAAAGATTCAAAGCAAAACAAAAATGAAATGAAAATAAATTCTAGGAAATAATGTCTTTCAGTGGCAGCATTGTAGGCATTTCTGTGTAAGAACCATGCCTTTGGCCTGACCGGACTCGAGTTTGGGCTCCTGGATGAGCCCTCATCACAGGTCCCGGCTGTGATTGAAACTCCACCTGCTGTGGTACCTTACAGCAAGACACATTTCAAAATTTGAAAGTGTCAATTGCATTCAAAGGAATATTTGATATTCCTGTGGCCTTTTGGAGCTGCCCTCAAAAGACGATGCTAAAAAGAGAAAGAAAATATGCTTAGAATATATGTTGGGGAAAAAAAATTGAATAAGACAAAATAAGCACCTAGTGAATCTTTGTGCCTTAAGTTTGGGGATCCTATTAAAGGATGCAAGGGAGGTCATAAACTTTGTATCCAGCCAAGTGGTTAGTCCTAGCTGGATAATAACCCAAACATTGCAATACACTTTAAGTGCATGCACAGGCAAGAGAAGTTGGGGGAAAAAATATAAATGGCCTACACTTGGATCTCCTAAAGATGCAATTCCCACAAAGTATTTTTGAGGAAAAAGTAGTGAGGAAAGACAGTGCAGGTACCAACTTCTCAATCATTTTGAAAATGACTTATCAAAGATTAAAAAAAAAAAAAATGAAATGAAAATAAATTCTAGGAAATAATGTCTTTCAGTGGCAGCATTGTAGGCATTTCTGTGTAAGAACCATGCCTTTGGCCTGACCTGACTCCAGTTTGGCTCCTGGATGAGCCCTCATCACAGGTCCCGGCGGTGATTGAAACTCCACCTGCTGTGGTACCTTACAGCAAGACACTTTCAGAATTTAAAAGTGTCAATTGCATTCAAAGGAATATTTGATATTCCTGTGGCCTTTTGGCGCTGCCTCAAAAGACCATGATAAAAAGATTAAGAAAATATGCCTAGAATATATGTAATATATTTTTATTTTCTTGTTATATCGAGGATAATGGAATTAGCACTTGCGTGCTTTTTTTCATCCAGTCCACGCGTGTATGCCGTTTTGTAAATATTGTCATCTTTTCCCACTGGCACACAATGGCCTACTCTTATGAAAAGCGGAATATGATTTAACATGTGCGCAAGA
Organism: Stramonita haemastoma; assembly: GCA_030674155.1. Lineage (NCBI taxonomy): Eukaryota > Metazoa > Mollusca > Gastropoda > Neogastropoda > Muricidae > Stramonita > Stramonita haemastoma. The sequence continues at coordinate 15,877,379 of CM060333.1, forward strand.
TGTTCTGTGTGCGTTCGCACATGGGGCCTCGGTTTACAGTCTCATCCCAAGGACTGTAGATGAATGATATTGGAGGTGCAGAAAATGATAGAAGGTGACAGCCCTGATATGCCCTTCGTGGCCAGTGGGGATACAAACAACATAAAAGAAGAAGGCAGACTGAGAAAGAGATCAAAAAAGGGAGAGAAAAAAAACGAAAAGAGAACAGAGAACAGAAACAAACACATAGAGACAGAGAGACAGACATACACACACACATACACACACCACACACACACACACACACACACAACACACACACACACACACACACACACACACACACACACACACTCAGAGACACACACTGAGTCAGCGCACCTTGACAAATGTTTATTGACATATGAAGAAGACAGCACAAAGACCACGATAGATAGCAGCGTAGCTAGACTCTACCAGTACACACCATACACCAATTCCTGCAGCAGCCCTGACAAACTGACAAACGAATGAATGAACCTACAGCACTACCACAAAGCACAACACAGACGTTGATAATCCCATACCTAACACACATGTATACCCTACTTGTAATCATATTATTATATATGAACCTAGATGTTACATGCCTCGAAGGCATGCGTAGACTGGGTCGATAGCTAAAAAAAAATAAAAAAAACACACACAAAAAACAACAAAAAAGCCTTGAATTACAATGTAAAAAATCAGGAAAAAGTGAACTCCGATGAGCAAAATAATGGACACTTTCAAAGCGCTTGGCCTCTCCCTAGTGAAGGCAGCAATTCAATTACATTGATGAGATATTTTTGGACAATATGTTCTTGCTTTCCAGTTTTCTCTTTGTTAACCTCAGCCTGTTCTCGAGATGTTTCTCTAAAAAAGTGACAGCTATCTAAATGCACAAAAACAATCTGAATGTCAACTCTTATAGTAACGATTAAATATTGATAATCATTCTCTTAGAAAATGAAGAATAAAAAGAAAGTGTTAAAAAATGGTATTATAAAAATAACAACAACAAAAACAGCAGGCGCAAACATGAACCTAGATATCCAAAATAGAAACAGCCTCATGGAAAGAAAGACACTAACGACAAATGGGTAAGAAAACGATAAACATAAAACAAGAAAAACATCGAGAACATTTTTGCAAAGGTTGAATCAGAATGAGAAACATACTTAAAAATGTACAGCATCTCCAAGATTGACACAGCACAAACAAAATGTCAAAGAAAAACAAACAAAAAAAACACCTCCAGATCTCCACATTACAGACTAACAAGTCTGAAATCTTCTCCACAAAACTGAATCGCACATCTTGCTGTAGCCTAAATCACATCCCCACACACAGATCTGTTCCATCATCCTCGATATAAAAGAATAAATCAAATCCAATCAAATCAAGTCCCCAGCTGAAAACGTCTTACTTCTTGACACAAGTCTTCCTCCCCTAGCATGTGGACTAGAACAGGTTGAATCCTCAAGGACAAAGCTTTCAGATCTACTGTACTTCTTTAGTAGCTCAGATCTACACAAGTACCGCTTTCTGCATGAAAAGAAACTTCAGTTTTGCATAAAAACTGGCAACAGAACTTCAAAGCCAAGCAGACAAAAGCAAACGAATATTTCACACAAAATTTCACTTTTTTCATCACGATTACCACAACAACAAAAAAAAGAAATTTCACAAAAGATGTACATGTAAATTCATCATCTCTATATAATTCTCAAGTAATAACCCTTGAAGCATGACAGGGACAGAAATGACAGATGATGAAGCCAGACAAAGACAAAGCAAGGGAGAAAGAGAGAAGGAATTACTGCATGCTTCATTTTTGTCCATCGCAAAAATGTAAGTTATAAGCAGACACAAAAATCGTGAACTTCCACTCTAGAAAAGCAGATAAACACTTTTTTGCATTCCTCTAGCTACGCGAGTGAAAGTTCGAAAAGAGATTTCCAATTTCAGAAAAAAGCAAAGTGTGAATGAGAAAGACAAAGAAAAAGAAACAACAAACAGACAAATAAATGAATTCTTTTCATTTCAGATCTTTTTTTCTTTTTTTTAAACCCAGCTACACTGATCTTGCGTGACAACTTGCGAGAAAAGACCGTTTCAGACACCAAGCAGAATTATTATCAAATGACTTAAGTGACACAGAACGATAGGTACTATCAACATTACAAACAATATTCACAAAGCTGACAGATGAGAAATCACATACAAGACGATGTTGATCATCTGACCTTAAGTGGAGCACAGAAGAACAGCAAAATAAATCTTTGAAGCAGAAGATATCAGCGACTGAGAGCAGCAACAGTTTGGTTTCTTTCTGTCAGAACCATGTGCATAGAAGAAGAAGAAAAGTCTGATGGTATTGAAAGGCCTTCCAAGTCTATCACAGAGCAAAAAGCAAAACAGAGAAAGAGAAAAGCATCACCAAGGTGTAAGCAGTCAGAACTACAGCACGTGAAGAAATCAGTCGTCAGACAGTAAGGCAACTCCAAGGCATTGAATGGTTTGGACAGAAGTTGATCAGTTGTGCAGTTCTTCAACATTAATGATAACCATAATCTAAAACTTCAACAGTAATAATAACAATTTAATATTCTAAGTACAATGTGTACAACATAATAAGTACAAGATTTTCAACAAGAATCACAGAATAAAGTTCCAACATAACAACATCTATAACATTAAACTTGTAGACGAAAATGTCAGATGGTTTGTTTGTAAGATCAGATCTCTCTGTACGCACCTTAGGAATGTGAAAACTGGTTCATAACACACTTTAATTTCAGAGTGCTTGGAGAATGTGTCAAAAATCAATAGGAATGACAAAAATTGATATGTTAGTAAGACAGTAAGTATTTAACTCATGGTATATCTTGTTCGTAAAAAAAAAAAAAAAAAAAAAGAAAAGTGCATAAGCTATAGCTACATTAGATTATAAAATTAATTCATGACAAGAAATAATATATTCTGATAAAAATTAATACAATGATATGTCTGGATGCTGCTTTATGGTGTCTTTCTTCTCCTTCAACAACCCTTAAAAACATAATCAATTTGTAAAAAGTATAAGCCACAACATCAGTATCGTTGTACTTTTTAACCTAAAAACAAGTGAAAACTATTTGATCACACAGGCCTGCATGTTCCACTGCTGAGTATATCATTTATACGGTCATAGGAATGGCATGGTGCGTTCATAGCTGTACAGAAATATATCATATATATCTTATCCAAGTTCTCTACAACATCTTGCTGATGAATTCTCATCAGCATAGCTTTTCTTATCAACTTTTTCTTTTTCAAAACAGTCAATCTTCCATCTTTATAAAAATGAATTTCAAATTCAGCATCACTGTTAAGCACATTTTTCTGTTCCATGACACTTGAAGCAGAGCACCAGCTGTGTTCAGATCACAATTCGCTTGACAAAGATCTCAGGTTACACCATGGTTTTTTTTTTTATTTAAAATTTTTGCAAAAAAAGAAAGGTTGCATGTACTTTGCTGCAGTTCAAAAGCTATGATACATGCATTTCAAGACAACTTAAGTTTCCAAAGGAACCCTACATAATAAAGAGATGTTACTTTTTGCTCAGATGGTCCCAAGAACGATGATGTGATAAAATTTCAAACAGAACTATCCCACCAGTTGACCCCCCCACCCCCCTCCCTTCTGAAATAGAGTCAAGCAAGTTGTGCTGTGTTACTGATGCTTGAAAATCAACTTGTCTCTGACACTAGTTGCTGATGTTGTCACATTATTTTCAACATATATAAAATGTGTAGTATCAATGAATCCTCATCATCCATCCTTAATTGTATCTGAGAATGTATATACATAAGTAGAATTTTCCAAAAAATAATGTAGAATGTGTTAACAGAATATGACCATGTCTGAGGCAGAAAAAAAACAACCTCAGACAAATAAGAAAAGTAAATTTTTGTTTAATGAAAAAAGATATTGTTCATGTCTGCCTGTCACTTACAAAGGAAGATTACGTTACAATGATACAAACTGGAGACAACAGACCCAACAGATTCCCCTTATTACCAACACCCTCTGAACAAATAACTCGGCTTTAAGCAAATGATACAACTCTGTTCCCATCACCAGTACATCACATTAACTAACACACTGACAAATTTTCACAGTTAAGTCAAGGCATTCTGTTGCTATGCATGATCACCTAGGTATGCTTATGTTATTTCCACGCTATGAGCATCAGTGAAGTAAGTCTGCGTCAATGGATGGTCCAATGGTCCAATTTTTCATCGCTATGCAAAACGCAGTCTAAATCTTTACAAAAATCACATCCAAAACTTCTATAAAAAAAAAAAAAAAATTAAAGATTAAAAACAGTAGTAACTCCTTTGTCAAGAATATACATTTTAAAAAAGCAAAAACAATGTGTATGAAATACAGTATAAAACTTGAAAAGAGACTGAATCAAAGTCTGACAAAAGCCAACAGGTAAAAACCCAAAGCAAGCCACAGAGATCGCCAGGTGTGCAACACAGTGTATGAGCAAAGCAACAGCCGACATGCAGCAAAACCCACAAAAGCAAGGCTCAAAGCTTGAACAAACAAAGGCACACACCACTTCAAAATCTATTTCAATGACGTCCAGTTACTTCAGTGCACTCTGTTCTTGTGACCAGCCAAAATAAATAACGGGGAATGAAGCACAGTCACGCATTCACAAGAACACCACCCACGAACACACCACCAAACTCAAACTGACAACAACATCATTTTTAAACTGGGACAACATTTCAGTCATCAAGTAATGCTCTTTTTTTTCCATTACAGTCATATAAATTCTATTTTAATTCAAATTACTCTTGAGACAGGAATGTAGTCTACAAGCAGAGGTAATCTTACAAAAGAAAAATGAACATAAAAAAATCAACAAATTTTAAGATAAAAAAAAAAAATTTCAACGTTATCCAAAAAATGGATGTTTTCCTGTCCTGTTGTGGAGAAGAAAAAAAAGAGATGAAAAGAAGAATACTCTCCTAGATATCAGTCCAAACAAGAATGTGCTGGTGATAAAAAATGAAACCATTCCACACCTCTCCACCACTCAGAAGTTTATCTGCTAGCTACGTACATGTACACAAAAATCAACACATCTAAAGCAGATCTTTCACCTTGGTGTCTATGAACAAATATCTAAAAATTAAAAAGTGGTTTTGATACAACCTGTGGTAAGAGACAGATCAAACCAATGGCAAATTAAAAAAAAAAAAAAAACAAGAATGTAAACTGTCAGAAAATACCGACAAATATAAATGCAACAAAAAGAGAAACCTCCCCCTCCCTAAAAATTCCACCATATAAACACATTTAAAAAAAACAACTTTTTTTTTTACCAAAAATACATCTCCATCCAAAAAAAAAACAAACTGCAATCTACTGGAATGTAATGAACACAGAAAACCTGTTATCACACTTGTCAAGAAAGACACGAGAAACGACCAACAGCACAAAAAAAAAAAAACCAGTTCACAAAGCGGTCACGGCCTTATCGCACGTACGACACACATGCAGACACATCCCCCGCTCTTCTGCTACGACAGACTAAACACGCTGGATGGCTCCACTGGACCCTGGCCTACTTGGCTATACCCAGCCTGCCCTGCAGGAACTTGGAGGAGACTTTGGGGAGCGTTCTTCTTCAGGTAGTCCTGCCCGTTGAACTTCTGCCAGTCCTCCTCAAACTCGTTCTCCAGAATCTCCGCCCCTTTCTTGCGGGTCAGGCCCGTCTCTTCCAGGCTGAGCTCGCACATCTGCATATCGTCCACACCTGGAAGAGGGGAGAGAGAGAGAGGGAGAGAACATGGTGGTCAGTTGTTGTTGTTGTGCGTTCCCCAGCTTAACACTCTGGGGGTCACCCAGGATGTGCACTCTGACTCACTCATCCCCACCTCCAACTGCCAGCAATACCACCCCTCTCACAATCACCCCCCCACCCCTGTCTCAGCAATCAACCACCCCTGCCTCAGCAATCAACCCCCCTGCTCTCAGCAATCAACCCCCCCTGCACTCAGCAATCAACCCCCCCTGCACTCAGCAATCACCCCCCTGCACTCAGCAATCAACCCCCCCTGCCTCAGCAATCAACCACCCCTGCTCTCAGCAATCAACCCCCCCTGCTCTCAGCAATCAACCCCCCCTGCTCTCAGCAATCAACCCCCCCTGCACTCAGCAATCAACCCCCCCTGCCTCAGCAATCAACCCCCCCTGCTCTCAGCAATCAACCCCCCCAATCACCTCACTCCCTCCCTCACTCACCAGCCAGCAGTAGGATGGCAGGCTTGTTGGGGTAGATCTCCATCTGACGTGCGATATACTTGCCGTCAAAGTGGGCGTACCACATGCCGTGCTTTTCGTTCCCATCACGGAACTCGTCTGCGGGTCTGGCAAAGGGGATTTTGAAATAGCGCTGCACAGCGTTCTTGTCCTGCTGTGCCTGCTGTCTCTGCGCCATCACCTTCTCCGCTGTGACAGTATTATAACATTGTGTATGTTACATAATGCCACATTGTCACATACATAATTACATAATGTCACGTTAGTATCACACATCAGATTACATAACGTGTCACGTGTAGTATCCACATACATATTACATAATGCTGCCATTGTGTATCACAACATATAATGCGTCATAGTACCAACATATTACACAATGCTTCATGTAATCAAACATATTACACAATGCTGTCATGTAGTATCACATACATATTACACAATGCTGTCATGTAGTATACAACATATTACACAATGCTGTCAAATGTAGTATCACAATATACATATTACACAATGCTGTCACATGTAGTCATACATATTACACAATGCTGTCACATGTAGTATCACAACATATTACACAATGCTGTCATTAGTGTCACAACATCATATACATTACACAATGCTGTCACATGTATTACAACATCATACATATTCCACAATGTTGTCACATGTAGTATCACATCAAATCATATAACACAATGTTGTCACATGTAGTATCACAACATCATATTAACAGTGTTGTCACATGTATCACATCATATTGCACAATGTTGTCAATTATCACATAATAATACACAATATTGTAACATGCAGTATTACAACATCATACATATTACACAATGTACTTCACATAGTAGTATCACAACATCACATACACAATACGTCACATGTAACACAACATCACATTAACACAATACTGTCACATGTAACACAACATCACATACACAATACTGTCACATGTAACACAACATCACATTACACAATGCTGTCACATGTAACACAACATCACATTACACAATGTTGTCACATGTATCACATCACATTACACAATGTTGTCACATGTATCACACACAATCACATCACACACATACGCATGCATGTTACATATCACATCACACAATGTTGTCACATGTATCACAACATCCTATTACACAATAAAGTTTGTACCATATACAGCACAGTTCCTATAATCCCCACTAAAACTATTGTCCTAAGAAGGAAAAAGATTCTAGGTTTCAATCCTGAACTATCCCAGGATTTTCTACAGACTTTCAATGACAGTTTACCATGAAGACTAATCCAAAGTCCATTGATCAGAAAGTCCCTGGTGCCAGCCCAGAGTGAAAACATGCTGAAATGCTTGAGACAAAAATAAGTCTTACCTAAAGTGTGCTGATAAATCAGCTGTGATAAGAAGAGAGGCATGAATGCACATCCAGACAGTTGTGTGTGCATTCACATAGGTATGCAAATACTACCTTCCCATCTACTTTCCATGCCTATTCTACCCCCCCCCCCCCCTTCTCCAATACACACACATCCCACACACATCACAAGTAAGACTCTATAATATAGATAATCTGTTTTTCCTCTGTGTCAATTAATCTCAAAATAGAAATTGAATTTACCACAGTGCCAAAAAAGGACATACAGTTCAAACATCGGTCTATGATCTTCAATCTGTTCTCTCTCTCCTCTCATGTCAATTATCTCATAAATAATATTGATAATTATACAATTCTAAAATAAGACATTAATAATATAATAATATCTATCTATCTATCTATCTATCTCTCTCTCTCTCTCTCTCTCTCTCTCTATCTCTATCTATCTATCTCATCTCTATCTCTCTCTCTCTCTCTCCCCATATACTGAGTACTGACCTCAGTTAAATGAGAACAATTCGTATTATAACTTACAAGAAATAACAAAAAAACCAAACTAATTAAAAAAAATATTGGTTCCAAACAAAGAGTGGTAAAACACCTAACACAGTGCACAAGTCAAAGTCTTAGCAGTGAACAGATCAAGTTGAAATTGAAGTTGTCTTGAACAAAGAACAGAAAAATCAAACAGAACATTGAACCCAGCTGCATGAATAAGGAACAAAATCGCTCCGAAAGTAACGAAAATTGAATCAGAAAAAAAAAAAATCAACACAAAGAGAAGTAAAACGGCAATCAGTTTTATTTTTCAAGCATTTAACAGAATTAACGTTCTTTAACAGATCTTGTATTTACCATTTTCTTTTCCCTGAAATTCAGTAAGAGAAGAAAAAGAAAAAGAAAGAAAGGCATCAAATGTATTGTTCTTCAGCATAGCAAACTGCTACATCAGAAAAGCTTCACACTCATGACAACTGAAAGGACTATGGCTGACATACATTATGCACCCATTGCTTCACTTTCACGTAGAGCCTGGGCTAACTGCTTTTGTTGCATTTTGTTGCCAAAGATTTCATGCAACATACTGCAAGCCAAATATTTTCTACTCTATGTCTGCTGAGTTATTTAGAAGTGAAAAAAAAATCATATGTGAAATTATTCAGGTTGAGAGTAACGCTCTTAATTAATCATTAATGAGAATATGCACAATAATGTTGATCTGAAGATAATGTGGTAGAGATTATCTTGATTAACTGAGTGTGTGTATGCATGCATGCATGCGTGTGTGTGTGTGTGTGTGTGTGTGTGTGTGTGTGTGTGTGTGTGTGTGTGTGTGTGTGTGTGTGTTGTGGTGTGTGTGTGTGTGTGTGTGTGTGTGTGTGTGTGGTGTGGTGTGTGTGTGTGCGTGTGCGTGTGTGTGTGTAAGTGTGTGTGTGTGTGTGTGTGTGTGTGTGTGTGTGTGTGTGTGTGTGTGTGTGTGTCTGTCTGTCTGTCTGTCTGTTTGTCTGTGTCTGTGTGTGAGGGAGGAAGGGAGGGGGAGCAGGAAGGAGGGAGGGATGGAGAGTGAGAGTGTGAGAGAGAGAGAGACAGAGACACAGAGAGAGAGAGAGAGAAGATGGGGAAGTGAGCTGGCAAGATGATTTTTAGATACCAAAATATTCATACATCTTTACCATGAATAAAAACAAAAGAATGATTTTTTTTTTTTTAAACAAAAAAAACCCCACAAACAAGACAAAACAGCATAAAAACATTAACACATACTCTCTACACATTCATACACACAGATACTCTCTACACATTTCATACACACAGATACTTCTGTACAAGAAAAAAAAATAATTTTAAAAAAATGAGCATTCGTTTTACACTCCCAAACCCAGTAAAATATCTGCAACATGCTGGTTAACAACAAAATGTTTTTTTTTACAAAAAGCAAAAAAAGTCCTGCAAAGTTTCCAGAGGTCATTCTCAGTCTTCTCCACCATCTTGGTTTTCAATATAAAGATTCAGCTAAAAGGGGATTGAAGGGGAATTTGTCTAGTTTCTTTCTGAATGAATTTCATTCTTTGATAAATGTGACAACTGCTCCAGATGGCTGAGACCACTGTCAGACCACACACACTATGTAAGAGACCAACTTTCAGTTACCTGAACTCAGGCACTTAACCACAGAGCGATGCATTTTCGCTTATAGGACAGACAACCATAGTTGCTGTGTGTGTGTGTGTGTGTGTGTGTGTGTGGTGTGTGTGTGTGTGTGGTGTGTGTGTGTGTGTGTGTGTGTGTGTGTGTGTGTGTTTGTGTGTGTGTTTGTGAGTGTGTGTGTGTGTGGGTTGCAGTTGTTTTGGTTTTATTTGGGAGGTTTGTGTGTTTTTCTTGGGTTTTTTTATATACAGATGTTGCATTCTTATGGACATTCTATTCCTTTTTTTTTCTTTTGCGTTCCTCAGCTAGAGCTCTGAGGTTCATATATGGTGAGATTTTTGCGTACATGACTGGGTTTTTTCCCCACGATTAGGTAGCCGCATTCTGACTCTGAGTATGGCGTATAAACAGTACACCTGTGTGTATGCTGGTTTGGTTTTGTTTTTTTGTCATCCATTCCTACTGGCATACAGTGGCCTAGTCTTCAGAAAGGCAGAACAGGTTTTCAATGTGTGTTCAAGATGTTTTGTGTAAGTTCGTACACAAGGCCTCAGTTTTTAGTCTAATCTGAGGGACTTCGATATTCAGTTTGATTTTAAGTGAAATTAGGAAAAAAGGGCAAGGCTGGGAATCGAACCCAGAACTTCACAGTTTACTTGTTGGCAGGCGAATATCTTAACCATCCTGCCATTGTCCTTCTTTGTTCTATTCTAAAATCATCACATTTGGGAAATAAAGCATGGATTGTGGTTATAAATCAGGGAATGCATTACACAAGTGCCAACGCCGATTCAGTGAGTAGTTACAAATTCTTCATGCAAAATGCCTTTTCAAATACCATTCATCACTTGATAAAAACTGCATGCACATACACAGGCAAACACATGTTAGCCCTCAGCAAACATGCATATGCTAAGTGGGCATGCACATGCGTACACACACACACACACTCTCTCTCACACACATACACACACACACTCACACAGTCTCTCTCTCACTCATACAAACAAATGCACACAAATGCACACAAACACACACACACACACACACACACACACACACACACACACACACACACACACACACACCAGCACACACACACGCAGGCACACACACATGCAGGCACACACACACGCAGACACACACACACACACACGTGTACTCCCCCACCCCAACACACACACACACACACACACCACACACACACACACACACACAACACACACTCACACACACACACACACACACACACACACACACACACACACACAACACACACATTATACATGTACATCACATAATCGTTATGATTAAAATACAAGCGATACTGTTCTCAACCAACATCGATTATGAATCAAATCAAACTGAAGAAAATAAGCATCACACAGGACACATGCTTTCATTAGAAAAGTACACTGCAGTTAACTCTCAACACACTTTGATTAGTCACAGCAAAGCATAGTGGCCTCTCCGTCCTTATGTCCTTATTCTACTACAAAAATAAAATGAAACATGTACTTACCCTCTATATGTATTTATTCTACTTCAATAAAGCTGAAATGAAACATGTCCTTACCCTCTCTATGTCTTTATTCTACTTAAAAAAACCCAAAATGAAACATGTCCTTACCCTCTCTATGTCTTTATTCTACTTCAATAAAACCAAAATGAAACATGTACTTACCCTCTATATGTATTTATTCTACTTCAATAAAGCTGTAATGAAACATGTACTTACCCTCTATATGTATTTATTCTACTTCAATAAAACCAAAACAAAACATGTACTTACCCTTTATACGTCTTTGTTTTACTTTAATAAAACCAAAATGAAATATGACAGAAAAATCATTATTTCTCCATTGTTTCGACTACTGAAAACCAAAAACAGAACCACCAAAAACAATAATAAAATATAAAAAAAAACACAAGAAAGGAAAGAAAATCATGAAAAATGACCAGTACCCTCCTTTCAATTACTTTTTTAAAAAAATTTAAAAAAACAAGGAAAAAAAGCTCTTAACAAGAAAAGACAGAAAAGCCACTAAATGAATTACTTCATCTTTTTTTTTTTTTTTATACCTGTCACATTACCTTTTACGACCACATCCATTCTTTTTTTTTTTGGTCTAACAATCTTCTTTTCTGAGAAAATTGAATGTAGAATTTAAATTAGAAAGAGCATTTGGTGCTATGCAATCTTTTATATGCTGGACATAATAACACCCTCTAATTTCTCAATGCCATTAACTAAATTGATCTCAACCAAGATTTCAACAACAACAACAAAAAAGTCATTTCTCAAGACTATGATTCTACAGATCTGACAATGCATTAATCCCCAAGTTAAACAAACACATTAACAGACTTTATCTTAACTCAGAGAAAAGAAAGAAAAACCCATAAAGGTCATTTCCAAAGCCAACATTTCTGCAGACCTGACAATGCCATAAATCCCGTCAATGCACATGGCAAAGATGGGTCAAATAAACCAGGAAACTTTACAACAGAGAGGCCACAGAGCTAAAATCAATCAAGAAGCTTCACTGAAAAAAAAAAAAAAACAGCAACAACAAAACAACAACAACAACAGCAACAACAACAACAACATAGTGTAGCATGTTACAGCTGGACACAGAGGGTTAAATGCTGAAGTGGCAAAGTAGTGTGGGAAAAAGAAAGCACGGACAGTGTCTTACCTTCTTGGGGGGCCACATCTTTAGAGGGACACACATACAGTCACACTGGTCACACTCATGACATACATACGTGTATATTTCAGCCTGTCTTTTTTTTCTCCCTACTGTTCTTGTCAACATTCGAGTCACAGTCCAACTATACTTTAGTTTGCATCCTGGTTTTCATACAGTATTTCATAGTTATTCAATCTGGAAATATTTCGCCTAAAAAATGTCAGAATTATTGATCCAGTCACTATGTCATCTCTGATCATTCACAAGATAAGTAGAGGTTTTATTATTTGTCAATTTATGGATGAACTAACTTTTCATCATGGTTGTCAATTCTTAAATCTGAAATAATGCTGTCTGAATGAATATGATATTATACCTAAAAAAAACCCAAAAAAACCACTATGTTTTTGAAGATATAATAAAAAAGAAATGACTTGCTGATAAAAAAAAAAAAAATTAAAAGAAAAAGACTTCCTAATATCAGTAAACATGCTTCTTTCAACACGACAGTGTAATAACTCTATTTCCTAAACTTCAGTCAAGTGTCAGAACTCCTCTACATTAATTCAGACAGGAGACACAAGCCTCAGCTTTGGCCAGAAAGTCCTTCTACAAAAGCAGGTATTCCCACTGTTCGTTGAGATCAAGGGCAGAAAAGCCACCTACCTGCTTGCTGCACGGTTTTGGGGGCCCGCTGCTCTCCCTTGTCTGTGCGCCTCTTGTTCTTGGACTTCCAGGCATGGTACACCTTCAGACGGCGGTGGAACTCTTCACGACAGGCATCCAACAGTTCCAGGTCTGTAAAAAGGTAATAAGGTAAAGGTGTCCCATAACACTAAGTAAGGTAAAGGTAAAGGTGTCCCATAACCTAAAGTAAGGTAAAGGTAAAGGTGTCCCATAACCTATGTGGTCGAAGAGGAGCGAGGCATCAGAGACCTCAGCTTCTCCAGGGGCCAATTTGTTGAGGGCGGCGCCCTTCTCCTCTCCCTCCTGCTTTACCTTCCCTGACCCTAAAGAGGGCAGGTACGCATTTACACTGGATGAACTGGGGGACTGGCTGAAGCCAAGGACGCAAACGGTCACCCATCCAACTGGTAACCGATGCTCAACGCTGCTTAACATTGGCTGGGGGAAAGCGAGCTCTGACCACTGAGCTATCCCTCAGAACATAACAGAAAATGATAATAATAATAATACCAACAGTAATACACCTTCAGATAGTGGTGAAACTCGTCACGAGAGTGGTCCAACAGTTTAGGTCTGTACATAACAGATAATAATTATGATAATAATAATGATTATTTGGAATGCCCAATTTTACAGTTTTAAAAAGCCCTAGGTGTTTATGTGAACTGATTTACAAACAACATACTGAAACATACACATACACACACTTATGTATAAAATATGATACAAGCCCTCTTCTTCTCTCTCTCTTAAACACACACACTCACATGCAGAAAACATAAAACATCACACATACCTTCCCAAATTTAAAACACTGGATTTTCTATCACCATGGCTGAGGGGGGGAACCCTTGTAAAACAACCACAAACAAAATAACCCCCTATCCGTCCTAAAAAACAACAACCAAACAACCCCCCCCCCCCCCCCCCCCCTTCAAACAAATATACCCAACAAAAAACCACGATGGTTTTTTTTTGTTGTTTTGTTTGTTTTTTTACAAAGAGTCAGTCATGTCATCCATGTCGTCAATCATGTCAAGTTTTTTTCAGGAGCTGTGGGTTGGGTTTTTTTGTTTTTTTTTTACTGTACTCAGACCACAAATAAAACAAACAAACTTCTAAAATCACGCACCACACGAAGTGTTGATGGCGTCACGCAGTTCAGCGTACTTCCACTTCTGCAGGTCGTACTTCTTGTTGGCTGCAGCCTGCTGCATGGCCCGCACTGCATCCGACCTGAAACACACACATCACAGTTAGTCAGTCAATCAGTTACAAGTCACTCAGTCAGTTCAGTCTTCCCGTACACATCAGTCAGTCAGAAGTCAGCCATGTTCACCATATTTCACTGTCGCTGTCCTTCTGTCTGTCTCCCCACATATCTCTTCACTACTACTTCAGGTGACACACTAGTCCATTCACATAATGTCCACATCACTATCTGTCTATCTCCCCACATATCTCTTCACTACTACTTCAGGTGACACACTAGTCCATCACATAATGTCCACATCACTATCTGTCTGTCTCCCCACATATCTCTTCACTACTACTTCAGGGACACACTAGTCCATCACATAATAGTCCACATCACTATCTGTCTATCTCCCCACATATCTCTTCAATACTACTGTAGGTGACTACACTGTCCATTACATATGTCCCTTACTACCTTCTTCTCCCCACAGTATCTCTTCTACTACACATGTCAGAGTGAACCTAGGTCCATACATAGTGTCCACATCACTTCTGTCTGTCTCTCCCCACATATCTCCTTCACTACTACTTCAGGAGACACATTGTCCATCTATAGTGTCCACATCACTATCTGTCTATCTCCCCTCATATCTCCTCATACTACTTAGGTAATTTATGGTCCATTATAGTCACACCTTGTCCATTACTGTCTCTCCTCAACCTCACTACTCTTCACAGGACCATTAGTGTAATACGTCTGTGTCTATCTCCCACAATTCCCACAGACTTATGCATGGTCCATTATAGTGTCCACATCACTGTCTGTCTGTCTATCTCCCCTCATATCTCCTCACTACTACTTCAGGTGACACTAGTCCATTATAGTGTCCACATCACTGTCTGTCTGTCTATCTCCCCTCATATCTCTTCACTACTACTTTAGGTGACATGTTGGTCCATTACAGTGTCCACATCACTAAGCTGTCTGTCTCTCTGTCTCCCCTCTCCTCACTACTACTTCAGGTGACACACTAGTCCATTACCTAGTGTCCACATCAGTGTTACCGTTGTTGTTGTTGCCCATTTCCAAGTTTAAATCCTGGCAGTCACCCAGAATAATTATGCACCCTGACTCACTCACCTGGAAATCACTGTAAGACCACAAGTTCAGACTGGATGAGAAGCTTGTGTAGAATTACTATTTTGAAGTACCTTGCCAAACAGACAGCTATACTCCAACTTCAGAGGATTTTATGCAAAGCCTTCAGAATGAGAGATACTATGATGTCATTAGTTTTGTTTTTGTTTGTTTGATTATCCTCCAGTAGTTGTTCAGTTTCCCACTGTGTTACATTTATTTGTCACAGCTGGCTGTGCTGTCTCTATCTCTCTCTGTGTCAGTGTGATCCTCCACACCAAGGAAGAGAAGAAGGAGACAGACTACAGACTCAAGCAGCAGCAGCAGCAGTGAACTGACCTGGGTAGGGGAGGAGGCAGACTGATGTCCTCCACAGCGTTCTGATCCTCCATGGCCAGACGTAGGGCCAGTCTTCTCCTGTCCCTGTGCTCCCATGGTCCTCGTCAATGGGCTTGTGTACTCTGCATGACACAGTGACCATAGAAGTGGTATGTCCTTCTATCTGTCTATAATAATGTTCTTGTCTGCGCTCAGCACACAGTGACCATAGAAAGTTAGCTATGACATATCTCTGTCTATATGTCTCTGAGTCTGCTTTAGTCACACACAGTGACCATAGAAAGTAGCATGATTCTTATCTATATGTCTGTCTGCAGCACACAGTGACCGAAGTCATATTATCATAGTGTAGCACATGAATTCTCATGTGTCTGACAGTTAACTATTTCTGTACTGTTATCTGTAGCACACAGTGGTCACACAAAGCATGACTCTCTATCGATATGTCTGACAGTTTACATCTGTACTGCTGTTGGCAGCACACAGTGACCACACAAATTGTACCACCCTCAGTATATACATGTCTGACAGTAACTACTATACTGTTATCTGCAGCAAACAGTAATCCAATTTTCTAGTGTCATGGATTCTTTTGATGTGCATAAGTCTGTATAACCACACAGGTCAAACTGGTTTCGAGTCTCCTCCGAAAGACTTGACATTTAGTTCCATTTTCCTGTCAAACTGGAAAAAAAGGGCAAGGCTGGGAATCAAAAACCCAGAACCTTTCAGTTTACTTGTGAGGCATGTGAACATCCTAACCACCCTGCCACCTTCCTTCTTGGCTACTGAAATCATTTCTGCTGTTGACACCATGCACAACTGGTTCCTCACTAGTCATGAGAAAGAGAAAGGAGAGAAAGGCAGACAAGAGTACAGTGTGATAAGTCATTGTTATTGAGAGACAGACGAGGAGGAGGAGAGGACAAGAAGAGACAGAGGAGGAGGGGGAGGAGAGAGAGGAGAAACAAAAAGCAGACACTCACCTCTGGGCCTGTTCCTTGGCCTGTTTGGCCAGCTCTACTTGCAGAGCCTCCTGCAGTCACAAAACGACAGCTACATCATCATCATCATCATCATCATCATCATCATCATCATTATCACAGCTTTTTTCTTTTACAAAACAACAGCTACATCATGCTGCATCATCAACATCATCATAATCATCACAGTTATTTTCACACACAAAACAACAGTTATGTCCTACATCATCATCATCTGACATCATCATCATCATTATCATCATCACCATCACCATCATCATCATCCTCATCCTCTTCATCATTATCACAGCTTTTTCACTTACAAAACAACAGTTACATCCCACATCATCCTCATCACAATCCCCCCCCCCCCCCCCCCTTCAAAATCCTACTGTTGACATTGTAATGTAAACATCCACAAAGCCATCCAAAAATACCATTTTTCACAGAGTGGAATATACTTGTATGAAACACTTACTGAATTATTTTTCCAAAACTACCCACAATCATAAAGCGAAAGGGTTTTAAAAAAAAGAGAAAAAAAATCAACACAGTACATATCAACAAGCAGCTGTGTGCAGAATGTGTGCACAGAGAAAGGGCATGTCTCTCAGCCAGTGTATGCAGGGAAAGTTAACCCCTACCCTTAGAATATTTCATAAAACTGCTACTCAAGCTCAATACTTAGCATTAACATAGAGGATTATTTTTACTGAAAGACATTATACAGAAAGCACTCATGGTAGATTTTCCTGACAAAATATTTCCAGGAATTATTCTCTTGGTTGCCATAGGCTCTTTACCTTGTGCTGATTTCATACTTTGTAACCTTGTCTTAGTTTCTGGAGGAACAGAAGTAAAAAAAAAATAAATAAATAAATAAAAATTTTTTTAAATAATAATAATTACTTAAAAAAAAAAACCCACACACACCAAAACAAACAACAACAAAAAAAAAACCCATTCAGCTTGTAAATCCAGAAACAAAACCAAAGGTCTCTTGCTTCTAAGAGGTGTACATTTCCTGCTGGGCCATCAAGCCACTGTTTTTTCAAAAGATAAAGGAGAAATGACTGATGACTTACAGCCGCTTTCCTGTCTTCCTCTTCCTGCTTCTTGCGCACTTCTTCCTCCTTCTTCCTCTTCATCTCCATCTCCGCTTTCCTGTACACACACACACAACATCGTTTTCTGTCAGATTGATATGTTTTAAGATTATCATCACACGTTTTCTTCAAAATCGTTATCAATGTTCTGTATTTTCACAATGCAAATCATCATTTCCTAACTTCGATGGAAAAAGATCTATTAGCAGAATCGGTATATATTTGGGGGTTTATTTATAAGCAATTGTTAAAACAAACTTGTATGTGGGCAAAAATGATGCATACACAAAAATCTCACAGAGGAACAATAAATAAATGAAATAACAAACTTGTCTTCTTGTCTTGTAATATTTCATTTGTAACCTCAAAAAGGTGGAAACATTTCTCAACACAATACAATTTGCTTTAAAAAAATTTTTTTTTACTGTTTGTTGAAATGGAAAATTGTGATACACAGGAAAAGAAAAATTAGCCACAGAGTGGCTTGCTAACATGAGTCTGTATATCTATATATCATCTGCTTTTGGTGAATGGTAATCAGTCATATTTTGAGAACTGAGAGAAAAAATAAAGAAAAAGAAAGTCTTTCTTTTCAGAAGGGAAAAAAACTTTTAAAAAGTAAAGTGGCAAATAGAAAACAATAGTGCATTCCACAAAGACGCTGTGCAATGTCAGAAAATGTCCGACGAGGCCAACTTACAGCTTTCTCTGTTCATCCTCTTCTCTGCGCTTCCTCTCTTCCTCCTCCTTCCTCTTCCTCTCTCTCTCCATCTCCTCCTGTAAGGGACAAAACACATCACAATTTTATGAGTCACAAACAAGACAAAAACATCATCTATCCTTTTGCAGTTACACAGCTGTCTTATATGTTAACTGGTTACTAAGTGACTTTCTACCTACATTATCTTTACCAAGTGCACACTCTGGATTTTATTCTATCCAGTCCAACAAAAAGAAATGTCAATAAGAAATCAGTCATCTTCTTGCAGAAGTTTAGAAAATATGGAAAGTTTCAGTTAAGGTGTTGGATTACAAAATTTTCCTTGAAAATAAGTCAAACTAAAAAAGAAAATCAGTTGATGTCCCTGTCTTTTACAAAATCGTCATTATAACACTTTACCTGAAACTTTTCCTTTTTCTGAAAACTTCTTTCCCAAAACTATACACATTTTTAAAAAATCAACTCCCTGATCTTTCCTAAAACTGTACACATTTTCCCAAAACTTTCTGCATCTTTCACAGAAACACAATTTTTAAAACAAAACTTTAAGCATCTTTCCTGAATTGTAGGTTTTACAAACTTCCTGTGTTTTTCCTGAAACCTGACATTTCTTCCTATCTCCCCATGTTCTTTCCACTGCAAAAACAGAGACAGACAGACAGACAGACAGAGACAGACAGACAGACAGACAGACAGACAGACACAGACAGACAGAGAAACAGACAGACAGACAGACAGACAGTGTGACAGTGACCTGAATTTTGCGCAGACGTTCCTGCTCCTCGGCGACTTTCTGCTGCTCCAGTTTTTTCTTCAGGTCTGCCAGGCTGGTGTCCATGTTGGTCATCAGCGTGTTCGTCGTCCTCGACATCTCCTCCCGCGATATGTTTGTCGTCTGCACACACACATGCACACACACACAGAGGCACACACACAGGCACACACCACACACACCACACACCACACACACACACACACACACACACACACACAACACACACACACACACACACATGTTAAATCCTGTTCCACTTTTCAAAAGAGTAGGCCATTGTGTGCTGGTGGGAACAGATGACAAAAATGACAAAACTGCATACACACAGAGACTGGATGTAAAAAAGCACATGAGTGCTTATTCCATTATCCTCAATATAAAAGAGTAAATAGATAAACAAATAACACACAGATAATCAGTTTTCACTCACATATATCACAGGTGATGCTATATCCCTGAACTAACCACTATAATAAAGACATACATTCAAATTATAACAACACTAATGATACTAATGACACCAGCATCTTTGTAAACCAACACGTTAATAGAAATATTAACAGTTCTAAACATTAAATACAACACACACACAAAAAAAGAGGTAGATATGTACACCAAAACCGTTAACTATATTTGGTGCTGTGGAGTAATATTTGGGAGTCTGCTGATCCAGATTTTCAATTAATCTGATATTCACTGAGTCTACTGACCCTGCTTTTCAATTAATCTGATTTTCAGTGAATCTACTGCCCATTATTTTCAGTCAGCCTACTCCCCCTGATTTTCAATAAGCCAAGCCTACTCCCCCTGATTTTCAATAAGCCAAGCCTACTCCCCCTGATTTTCAATAAGCCAAGCCTACTCCCCCTGATTTTCAGTGAGCCAAGTCTACTCTACCAAGTCTACCAAGTCTATTTTCAGTCAGCCTACTGACCCTGATTTTCAGTCAGCCTACTGACCCTGATAAAATCAGTGAGCCTACTGACCCTGATAAAATCAGTGAGCCTACTCACCCTGATAAAATCAGTGAGCCTACTCACCCTGATTTCAATGAGCCAAGCCTACTCACCCTGATTACCAGTGAGTCTAATCACCCTGATTTTCAGTGAGCCAAGCATACTCACCCTGATTTTCTGGACAAAAGCAGTCAGCGCGGCCTCCATGTCCTTGACCTGCTTGTGGCAGTTTCCTTGTCCTTCTTCATCTGGCCCACGATCTGGCTCATCATGTTCAGCTGTGTCTGCAGAGACTTCACCTTCTGGATCGTCTCGTACCTGTACACATATGTAAGTGCAGGTGAAGGTGCAGGTGTGCACGCACACACAAACATGCACATACGCACACACGCATGCACACACATACCCATGCACACACATGCACACACACACACACGCACGCACACACATGCACACACATAACACAACAACAACAACAAACACAACATACACACACACAACACACACACACACACACAACAACAACACCCCACACACACACACACACACACAACACACACACACACACACACACACACACACAAAAGAATGAATAAACCATGATTTAGTTGAGTACTGACTTGGGTTTAAACCTGCGGACACACATCCACATGCGGATGGACTTCTGGATCATGACGAACTGCTCGGCACGGTAACGGATCTTGTTCCTCACTGCAACACACAGTCTTCATACATTAGTTATATACATACACTCATAAACACCATAAGCACAAACTATCCTTAAAGCAGTAACCAATATGACACAATCATGGATGAAATTACTGCATCTGTGATAATATTTCTATCATATTTCATGTATTTGACACGGTTGAATTCAGATTATGTTCTTTTAGTTTGTTCACTTCCACTGTTATCACTTTAAACTGTTTCTGACATATTTTTGGAAAAATACGATAAAATTACACTACAAAAAGGCCATTTTTTCCCCTTTGAAAGCAAACTAACAGCATAAAATCTGACAATTGCTAAGTACATTCACTCAGAATAGCCTAGGTGTATATGCATGTGTGGATATGTATGCAAGTACATATGTGCCTGATTGCATGCCTGTATGTAAATAATAATAATAATAGATGAAATTTATATAGCGCTATATCTTGTAAAAACAAATCAAAACGCAAACATGCATGTGCCTATATATGCTTGTGTTCCCTTCTCTTTCTTCTCTGCATTTTCTATTGGGTGGAATGCATGACATCATGTCTTCTCCTGTGCTTGTAACTCTGCATGAGGTCTGCCCGCAGGCCTCAGCCAACACAATCCCAAAATTCAGAGCAGCTTATTTGATTCTACAGGTTGTATGCTAGGTATGCCTGTTTCCATAACCCACCAAACGCTGATATGAATTAAGGGATCTTTAACATGCATATTCAATCTTCTGTACGTGTATATACAAGAAGAGAATTAAGGCAGAGGCAGGTCTGCACTTTTTAAGCCAACCTAGGAGATGGTAAACACCCCCACCCTCACTTCACCCGATGCCGCAGCAAAGATTAGAACCCACAAATTCATGGACCCACTGAGTCAAAGTCGAATGGTCTTAACCATTCGGCTAAAGCGTCTGTCATACTTACATTCCTATCTAGATCCCTCAACAACAAGAACAAAAAAACAAGCAGTGCAAACGATAAGAACCACAAAGTAAAGACTGGGAAACAAAATACAGTTGCATACAGGAAAAAGGAAAAAAATGGGTTGGCACTGCACCTGTGGCGACGCGCTCTCCCCGGGGGAGAGAGCAGCACGAATTTCACGCAGAGAAATCTGCTGTGATATAAAGTGGTACAAAATACAAAAATAAAAAATAAAAATAAAAAAACAGGGCGAAACAGATGGCCAAGACGTGGGGACAACTGGAACGCCTAGCCCAGGACCGAGATGCCTGGAGACAGCTGGTTGGCAGCCTATTTTATTTTTTTATTTTCTTATACCACTTTATGCCACAGCAGATTTCTCTGCATGAAATTCAGGCTGCTCTCCCCAGGGAGAGTGCGTCGCCACAATTGCAGCGCCTACCCTTTTTTTTTTTTTCCCCTCAGGGATGGTGTCTAAACACGACACCTGTGTGCATGCTGTTCTTTTTTTGTTTTTTTTTATAAATTTTGTCATCCGTTCCTACCAGCACACAATGGCCTGCTCTTCTGAAAGGCGGAACGGGATTTTAACGAGTGCGCAAGATGTTCTGCGTGCGTTTGCACACGGGGCCTCGGTTTATAGTCTCATCCGAATAACTTTGACATTCAGTTAGATTTTTTCGTCAAATTGGGAAGAAAGGGCGAGCTGGGTACGAACCTATACCTAGTTACCTATACCTAGCCTATGCCCCAGAAGGGACCACAGGCAGACATGACATGACATGACAGGGCGAGGACCCCCACTCACGCTTGATGACGGAGAGTGTGCACCACTGGGCCTTCTTCCAGCGCGAGCACAGCAGCCATTTCTTCACCTTCTTCACCAGCTCTGCCAGGTTTTCGGGGTCGCTCTTCATGATCTGGTCAAACTCCGCAAACTTGCCCGGCCGGAAGAACACTTTGGTCAGCCCAAACTTGAAGTCCTTGTCGTCCAGACCCAGCGCTTTGAACAGGGACTGTAGGAAAGAGGGTGGTCATGTTATTTATTATTTATTTATTTATTTATTTATTCTTTATATCGAGGATAACAGAATAAGCAATCATGTGCTTTTTTTCATCCGGTCCCCGTGTGTATGCAGTTTTGTAAATATTGTCATCTGTTCCCACCGGCACACGATGGCCTACTCTTACGAAAAGCGGAACAGGATTTAACGTGTGCGCAAGATGTTCTGCGTGCGTTCGCACACGGGGCCTCGGTTTAAAGTCTCATCCGAAGGACTTTTGGGAGAGTGGAGTCAGCACTGATGTTAACTCCAGGAAGAAAATTTCCTCGACCGGACTCGAACCCGGGTCTTCAAATTGCCAGCGCAATGTTCTGACCACTAGGCTATCCGTCCCCCTAATCAATCAATCAATCAATCAATCAATCAATCAATCAATCAATGTTAGAGTTGATGAGTATTTTAATTTTTTTTTTTTAATTTTTTTTTTACAGTTGATGAGTATGGATATGTTTCACAAGATCCAGGACTTTGAACAGGGACTGTAGGAAACGAGGATGGTCATGTTAGAGTTGATGAGTATGGATGTTTCACAAGACCCTGGAATTGAACAGAAACTGCACGAAAAAAAAGTTGACTATATTTGAATTGATGAGTATGGTTATGTTTTACAAAGAAAGTATTTAAGTTGCATAGACACAGACATACACAAATATCCTCCCAACACACACACTTTTAACATTCAGAAGCCATGAGTTTCTGATTCTGTACAACATTCCCTCAAGCTTTTGGTTTATTGTTGTTGTTTTTTCATGTATTGCCTTTTGCTGCTATCATTTCCATCTGATTTATTTTTTTATTCTTTTTCTTTCCATTTATTTAACCCATTTAAAGGCATGTGCATGGTATAGCATTTCTACTCAAGAAAACAGACGACAGTACGACTGAACATTTCTTGTCAACATAATCTTCAATAAAGGCACATACACTGTGTAACATTTCTACTCAAGAAAACAGACGACAGTACGACTGAACATTTCTTGTCAACATAATCTTCAATAAAGGCACATACACTGTGTAACATTTCTACATCAGAGAACAGACGATAGTATGACTGAACATTTCTTGTCAACATAATCTTCAATAAAGGCACATACACTGTGTAACATTTCTACATCAGAGAACAGACGATAGTATGACTGAACATTTCTTGTCAACATAATCTTCAATAAAGGCACATACACTGTGTAACATTTCTACATCAGAGAACAGACGATAGTATGACTGAACATTTCTTGTCAACATAATCTTCAATAAAGGCACATACACTGTGTAACATTTCTACATCAGAGAACAGACGATAGTATGGCTGAACAGTTCTTGTCAACATAATCTTCAATAAAGGCACATACACTGTGTAACATTTCTACATCAGAGAACAGACGATAGTATGACTGAACATTTCTTGTCAACATAATCTTCAATAAAGGCACATACACTGTGTAACATTTCTACATCAGAGAACAGACGATAGTATGACTGAACAGTTCTTGTCAACATAATCTTCAATAAAGGCACATACACTGTGTAACATTTCTACATCAGAGAACAGACGATAGTATGACTTAACATTTCTTGTCAACATAATCTTCAATAAAGGCACATACACTGTGTAACATTTCTACATCAGAGAACAGACGATAGTATGACTGAACATTTCTTGTCAACATAATCTTCAATAAAGGCACATACACTGTGTAACATTTCTACATCAGAGAACAGACGATAGTATGACTGAACATTTCTTGTCAACATAATCTTCAATAAAGGCACATACACTGTGTAACATTTCTACATCAGAGAACAGACGATAGTATGACTGAACATTTCTTGTCAACATAATCTTCAATAAAGGCACATACACTGTGTAACATTTCTACATCAGAGAACAGACGATAGTATGACTGAACATTTCTTGTCAACATAATCTTCAATAAAGGCACATACACTGTGTAACATTTCTACATCAGAGAACAGACGATAGTATGACTTAACATTTCTTGTCAACATAATCTTCAATAAAGGCACATACACTGTGTAACATTTCTACATCAGAGAACAGACGATAGTATGACTGAACATTTCTTGTCAACATAATCTTCAATAAAGGCACATACACTGTGTAACATTTCTACATCAGAGAACAGACGATAGTATGACTTAACATTTCTTGTCAACACAATCTTCAATAAAGGCACATGCACTGTGTAACATTTCTACATCAAGAACAGACGATAGTACAGCTTAACATTTCTTATCAACATGATCTTCAATAAAGGCACATGCACTGTGTAACATTTCTACATCAGAGAACAGACGATAGTATGACTTAACAGTTCTTGTCAACACAATCTTCAATACAGGCACATGCACAGTGTAACATTTCTATACATGTGTGTAACATTTCTACACCAGAGAACAGACGACAATACAACCTAACAGTTCTCGTCAACAAGTCAGGACAGAGGACAACACACAGTCACCTACCTTACAGAAAAGACGAGGGTCCAGGCGAGAGAGTTCTGGAGGCAGGAACTTCTTGTACATGTTGTACAGCTCAGAGAACTGGGTGCGTGAGGGGTACCCCTGCTGCATCAGCTCCAGCACCGACACCATACCTGACACAGCAAACAGGGTCAGGGCTGAGCTGCTAGTCTCTCTGAGTAACACTATCATAATATAAAAAAAAAAGGTAAAGGTGTCCCATAACCTGTGTGGTCGTAGGGGAGCGAACTGTCAGAGACCTCAGCTTCTCTAGGGGCCAGCATATTGAGGGCGGTGCCCATCTCCTCTCCCTCGCTGCTTTACCTTCCCTGACCCTATCATTATATATTAGTTGAAAAAAAAATAGTTTGACTGTTGTCACGAAACTACCTGCTAGCTGTGCTGTTAATGACAGTGACATTTTGGAAATGAGTCAGATAAAAATCAATTTTGAAAAATAGGGACCGTTGCATTCCTTTGGGTGTAGGTGGAAATATGCTTCCTTTAAATTATGCTAAAACATCCTGTGCACTGGAAAATACACACACAACCACGTATGCACGCACGCACACACACACACACACACTCAGAAAAAAAAACAAAAAACACAGCCAAACAAAAGCAAACAACAGCAGCAATGTGAAAACTGCCTTACACCATGACTTCAACTACAAAAATAAAAAAGACACCAAGTTACCTGCACACTGTCACAGACTAAAATTCACCTCCACACAACACATCTGACACCTGCAGAAATCCCTATCTTACCTTCACACAGGAGATCTATGGCTGAATTTGCCAGTACAGTAAGTAGCAAAGTGCAGTCTACCTGTAGTGCAGGTGTAGTTATTTAGTACAGGTGGAGGGAGAGTGTTTTACCTGCACACTGCAGCTGGCTGAGGATGTTGGCTCCCTCAAACAGGTGATCCACCATCTTCAGGTTGGGCTTGATGCAGCGGATGAAGTTTGTCCCCTGAGATAGAAAATTGTTTTGTTTTTTTAAATATAATTTCATAGAAATTGATTTTATACAACATTATTTTATAATGATAAATAATGTGATAAATGACTGTTGATGCAGTGGATGAAGTTTGTCCCCTGAGAATGAAAAACTTTTTTTTTTTAATATGATTTTATAGAAAACGATTTTATACAATATGATTTAATAATGATAAATAACATGAAAAATGAGTGTTGATGCAGCGAATGAAGTTTGTCCCCTGAGATAGAAAATTGGTTGGTTTTTTAAAATATGATTTTATAGAAAACTTATTTATTTTATAAAACGTTGTTTTATAAAGATAAATAACATGAAAAATGAGTGTTATTACAGCGCACATAGTTTGTACACTGAAGTAGAAAAAGAAACAAAACGTGATTTTATGATATATGATCTGATAATAGTCAATAAAAAACATTATAAATAATATATAAACG
Source organism: Stramonita haemastoma (assembly GCA_030674155.1). Lineage (NCBI taxonomy): Eukaryota > Metazoa > Mollusca > Gastropoda > Neogastropoda > Muricidae > Stramonita > Stramonita haemastoma. The sequence goes on from CM060333.1 coordinate 15,904,450, forward strand.
AGTTATGAAATATGATTTTAAAACAGTAAATAATATGATGACTGTTGATGCAGAGGATAGTTTGTCCCCTGAGACAGGAAAAGTCATAAAACATGATTTCATCATATATGATTTTACAAGGGTCAATAACATGAAATATATATAAATTATAAAATATGATTTTATAATGGCAAATGATATGGTAAACGACTGTTGATACAGTGGATAAAATCTGTCCCCTGATACAAAAAATAAATAAACATACTGATTTTATGACAGTACATAATGTCATAAATGACTTTTAAGAAGGATGCTTTTTCTTTTCAGTTTTGGGTTGCCACCAGAGGTTAGTGTGGTGAAAAAATCTGTGTATGTGAATGTGTGTGGTGTGTGTGTGTGTGTGTGTGTGTGTGTGTGTGTGTGTGTGTGTGTGTGTGTATGTGTGTGTGTGTGCATGTGTGCGTGCATGTGTGTTTGCATATGTGCATGTGCTCTTAAATGCATACATTCATCTGTTAGTTTGGGGATTTTGTAGGTGGGTTTGGTTTTATTTAATAAAAATTCTATCCACTTGCTAAACTACAGAAAAATGAAAAACTTTTAACAGTTTTTTTCCCATTCAATAAACTGGAATTTTCAAAGAATATTTCCCCATAATAACAGGAAAAAAGACAGGCAGACTGCAGCTATAAAAAAGGAAAATGGACAGACAGAAAAAAGAGAAACAAACAAATATTCCTGATCTAGCGAAGAGAACAAAGAAACAGAACTCAAGTAAAGTAAAGGATAGAAAAAGAGAGAAAAGATAAAGTAGCAGCACTCACAGTGGACTTGAGTTTGTCCTTCAGAACACAAATAAAAAAGAAAAGAAAAAAACAGAGAGAAACTAAAGCAGCATCACTCACAGTGGACTTGAGTTTGTCCATCAAAACACAAGAAAAGAAGAAGAAAAAAAAAAGACCGAGACTGTAGCAGTGTCATTCATAGTGGACTTGAGATTGTCCTTCAGAACACACACAAAAAAATTAATAAAAAAAAAAACTACAGCAGCATTACTCACAGTGGACTTGAGTTTGTCCATCAGAACCTGCAGCTGTTTTCTGAACTTGGAGCCGACGCTGATGAAGTTGAGTTTGCCGGC
>CM060333.1:15910569-15915569 GCA_030674155.1 Stramonita haemastoma
TGTCCACTCAATGCGCTTCACATTCAGACCTTCCTTCTCATACAGAGCTTGTTCCTGTCACAGACACATGTTAAGTGATAACATACACAACAACAGCCAGTCACTCAGACAAGAAAATGAAGAGAACATCATTATTCATCCCCTCCCCCCCTCCCATCCCCCCAATAACCCAACAATACTTTTTTACTGACTCAAAGTGGTATAGCTTTTTACATGACATTTCAAAAAGCGAATAGGTTCACTTTTATTGAAATCACACAACAATTTTCAACATACCCAACTTCTCAAATTTTCAACATTCCCAACTTCTCTTGCCTATGCATGCACTTAAAGTGTATTGCAATGTTTGGATATATAAGAAAATATCTTATTTTACTAAGATATTACTTCACACAAAGCCCTTTCTCATCCAGCTAAGACTGACCACTTGGCTGGATACAAACTTTATGACCTCACTTGCATCCTTTAATAGGATCCCCAAACTTAAGCACAAAGATTCACTAGGTGCTTATTTTGTCTTATTCATTTTTTTTCCCAACATATATTCTAAGCATATTTTCTTTCTCTTTTTATCATCGTCTTTTGAGGGCAGCTTCAAAAGGCCACAGGAATATCAAATATTCCTTTGAATGCAACTGACACTTTTAAATTTTGAAATGTGTCTTGCTGTAAGGTACCACAGCAGGTTGAGTTTCAATCACTGCCGGGACCTCTGATGAGGGCTCATCCAGGAGCCGAAACTCAAGTCAGGTCAGGCCAAAGGCATGGTTCTTACACAGAAAAGCCTACAATGCTGCCTCTGAAAGACATTATTCCCTAGAATTTATTTTCATTTCAATTTTTTTTTTTTTTTTTTTTTTTGAATCTTTGATAAGTCATTTTCAAAATGATTGAGAAGTTGATACCTGCACTTATCTTTCCTCATTACTTTTTCCTCAAAAACAATTTTCAACACAGTGGACAATTTCCATGGTGAAAGTTCCACTAAGTTGGCAAAAGCTTCATCTTTATTGAAAAAATTAGTCATGCTGATATTTTCTTATATCTTTAACCAAACTTGAAATTCTTTTTCTGTAAGATATACAGATAATACTTGCAATTTTTTTAAAGAACACTAAGAGATAACAGTTACCCATTCCCTACTTACTTCACACAAAGCCCATTCTCACAACAGAGAGACACATCCACTATAAAACAAGCCTCTGCCCCCAACTTATGCTACATCTCTTCCTCCCATTTTCTATTCAATGGTGTCAAGCTTTCTGCTCAGCTGACCTCTTTGAGGATGCGCTCGTTGAAGAACTGCTGCAGTTTCTCGTTACAGTAGTTGATGCAGAACTGCTCAAAGCTGTTCACTTGGAAATACTCTGCACACATCAAACACATTTCACCAATGCTTTTCAGAAAATCGATAAAATGTATGATATCCGAAAAAAGTAACTTATAAAAGTAATGTTTACACACACTCATGCAATGATAAAATGTATGATAATCTGAAAAAAGTAACTTATAAAAGTAATGTTTACACACACTCATGCAATGATAAAATGTATGATAATATGAAAAAAAGTAATGTCTACACACAACCACGCATTCACACATGCTTGCACATACACATGAAATGATCTGAGTGTGTAACGTATAGAAAAAGCTACAGACACACACACACACACACACATCTGAGTATGCAACCAATAAAAAAATTTAAAAAAATAAATTTAAAAAAACAACTGTAAACAAATACACACACGCACATCCTGCCTCAATGCTCATCATCCTGCCTCAATGCTCATCATCCTGCCTCAATGCTCATCATCCTGCCTCAATGCTCATCAGCCTGCCTCAATGCTCATCATCCTGCCTCAATGTTTATCATCCTGCCTCAATGCTCATCATCCTGCCTCAATGTTTATCATCCTGCCTCAAAAGTATCACTATCAAAAACAAACGATAAAACAAAAACAAAAACGGACCGAATCCTGCAATGTCGAGGATGCCGATGTAGGCGGTGGAGGTGGCGAAGGGGATGGCGTTGTTGACGGACATGACGATGTAGTCAAACATGCGCCCATACACCGCCTTCGCCAGGGCGTCACGGGCACTGGACGCCTCCGACACCTTCAGGGGCACTCTGTGATACAGTGCATTACAGGTATTGTTGTATATACTTCATTACTCACACACCTTCAGGGGCACTCTGTGATACAGTGCATTACAGGTATTGTTGTATATACTTCATTACTCACACACCTTCAGGGGCACTCTGTGATACAGTGCATTACAGGTATTGTTGTATATACTTCATTACTCACACACCTTCAGGGGCACTCTGTGATACAGTGCATTACAGGTATTGTTGTATATACTTCATTACTCACACACCTTCAGGGGCACTCTGTGATACAGTGCATTACAGGTATTGTTGTATATACTTCATTACTCACACACCTTCAGGGGCACTCTGTGATACAGTGCATTACAGGTATTGTTGTATATACTTCATTACTCACACACCTTCAGGGGCACTCTGTGATACAGAATATTACAGGTATTATTGATGTTACAGTGCATTACAGGTATTGTGGATGGTGTATACTTCATTACTCACACACCTTCAGGGGCACTCAGCCATACACAACATCGCAGTTATTGTGGTTGGTGTATTTTTCATTTCTATAGTTTGACATGTATCTACATTCCACTGGACGCCTCTGACACCTTCAGGGCACTCTGCCATACAGAACATTATACAGGTATTATGGTAGGTGTATACTTCATTACTCTGACACCTTCAGGGCACTCTGCCATACAGAACATTATACAGGTATTATGGTAGGTGTATACTTCATTACTCTGACACCTTCAGGGGCACTCTGTGATACACAACATTACAGGTATTATGGTAGGTGTATACTTCATTACTCTGACACCTTCAGGGGCACTCTGCCATACACAACATTACAGGTATTGATGTATATACTTCATTACTCTGACACCTTCAGGGGCACTCTGCCATACACAACATTACAGGTATTGATGTATATACTTCATTACTCTGACACCTTCAGGGGCACTCTGCCATACACAACATTACAGGTATTATTGATGGTGTATACTTCATTACTCTGACACCTTCAGGGGCACTCTGCCATACACAGCATTACAGGTATTATGGTTGTTACAGTGCATTATAGTTATCATGGTTGTTACAGTGTATTACAGTTATTGTGGTTGATGTATGCTTCATTACTATACTTTAACATGTATCTATATTCTACTGGATGCCTCTGACACCTTCAGGGGCACTCTGCCATACAGTGCATTACAATTATTATGGTAGGTGTATACTTCATTACTCTGACACCTTCAGGGGCACTCTGCGATACACAACATTACAGGTATTATTGATGGTGTATTCTTTGTTACTATAGTTTAACATGCATCTTTATTCTACTGGATGTCTCTGACACCTTCAGGGGCACTCTGCCATACAGTGCATTACAATTATTATGGTAGGTGTATACTTCATTACTCTGACACCTTCAGGGGCACTCTGCCATACAGTGCATTACAATTATTATGGTAGGTGTATACTTCATTACTCTGACACCTTCAGGGGCACTCTGCCATACAGTGCATTACAATTATTATGGTAGGTGTATACTTCATTACTCTGACACCTTCAGGGGCACTCTGCCATACACAACATTACAGGTATTATTGATGTTACAGTGCATTACAATTATTATGGTAGGTGTATACTTCATTACTCTGACACCTTCAGGGGCACTCTGCCATACACAACATCACAGGTATTGTGGTTGTTACAGTGCATTATAGTTATTATGGTAGGTGTATACTTCATTACTCTGACACCTTCAGGGGCACTCTGCCATACACAACATTACAGGTATTATTGATGTTACAGTGCATTACAATTATTATGGTAGGTGTATACTTCATTACTCTGACACCTTCAGGGGCACTCTGCCATACACAACATCACAGGTATTGTGGTTGTTACAGTGCATTACAATTATTATGGTAGGTGTATACTTCATTACTCTGACACCTTCAGGGGCACTCTTCCATACACAACATCACAGGTATTGTGGTTGTTACAGTGCATTATAGTTATTATGGTAGGTGTATACTTCATTACTCTGACACCTTCAGGGGCACTCTGCGATACACAATATCACAGATATTGTGGTTGTTACAGTGCATTACAGTTATCATGGACGGTATACACTTCATTACTCTGACACCTTCAGGGGCACTCTGCCATACACAACATCACAGGTATTATGGATGGTGTATGCTTCATTATTATACTTTAACATGTATCTATATTCCACTGGATGCCTCTGACACCTTCAGGGGCACTCTGCAATACAGAACATTACAGGTATTGTGGTTGGTGTATACTTCATTACAAGAGTTTAACATGTATCTATATTCCACTGGACACCTCTAATACCTTTAGGGGTACTCTGCGATACACAACATCACAGTTATTATGGTTGTTACAGTACATTACAGTTATTATGGTTGGTGTATACTTCATTACTCTGACACCTTCAAGGGCACTCTGCAATACAGAACATTACAGGTATTGTGGTTGTTACAGTGCATTACAGTTATTATGGATGATGTATTCTTCATTACTATAGTTTAACATGCATCTATATTCTACTGGATACCTCTGACACATTTAGGGGCATTCTGCGATACAGAAGATTACAGTTATTATGATTGTTACAGCGTATTACAGTTATTATGGTTGTTACAGTGCATTACAGTTATCATGGATGGTGTATACTTCATTACTCTGACACCTTCAGGGGCACTATGTGATACAGAACATTACAGGTATTGTGGTTGGTGTATACTTCATTATATGCATTTATATTCCGCTGGACACTTCTGACACCTTCAGGGGCACTCTGTGATACAGAATATCACAGTTATTATGGTAGGTGTATACTTCATTACTCACA
>CM060333.1:15918069-15940569 GCA_030674155.1 Stramonita haemastoma
ACACCTTGAAGTCACGCACGTCGTCCAGAACTGGGTCGTGCAGGCTGCCCAGCTTCAGGTACTGCAGGTAGAGTGGATATATGCACACCTGTTTTATTTCTGGTTCAAGGTGAGGTACTTAAATATATATGTATACATGTACAAGACTTATAGGTACTGTGGAGCACACACACACACACACACGCACGCATGCTGCTTTATGTCTGGTATGTGGTAATGTACTTGTAGGAATCATGTAGTGGACACACAATACACACAAGCTGCGTTATGTCTTGTCTGTGGTGATGTACATGTACAAGACTTATAGGTATTGTGAAGTGAACACGTGACATACAAACACCCCTTGCTTTGTCTCATTTGAGATGATGTACATGTACAATACTTATAGGTAATGTGGAGTAGACACACATTGCTTTATGTCTGGTATCTAGTGATTTACTTGTACATAACTTGTAGGTACTGTGGAGTGGACACACATACACACTGCATTATGTCTGGTTCATGGTGATGTACATGTACAATACTTATAAGTACTGTGGAGTAGACACACATGCACCCTGCTTTATGTCTGCTTTGTGGAGGTGTACATGTACAATACTTACAGATACTGAGGACTAGGTTTATACATATCTTAACCACTGTTCTGTAGTGATGTTATTCAATATAAGATGCAATAACTACAGGTACTGAGAGCAGACACACTTACTCTTACTTCCATGGTGATATAACTTTAAATGAATTAACATGAGGGTATACAAGAGCTGAAGACACTGTAGAAAAAAAGGCTTACGGATTTACCTCCGGGTTATATTTTTGTAATGACTGAACAAAGACAAATGTATCATCGCAGTTCATTCACACATGTTTCATAGCAGAGGTAACAAATTCACATAGAAAGATAGAAGTCAAGACATCCAGCTCACAGTTAAAAAAAAAAAAAAAAAAAAAAAATGTATTCCATTGCTTAGAAACAGTAAATTATACTTATTCATATAATAGAGTTTTCAGTACTAGGCACTCCAAAAGATGAAAATCATGAAAAAGCATAATTATTATCCTTGTAGCACTTCATTTACTGACTAATAGTAATACCCTTAAAAAGTAGCATTTTCTTAAGATGTTCATAATCCTTGTAACACTTGATATGTGGACTTAGAACCCTGAAGAAAACAAAATCCATTTCCTTGAGACATTTTCACATTGTTCCAATTCAATCCACTTTTAAATGCCACAAAATTTAAAGACACCCCCCCCCAAAAAAAAAAAAACAACACCCAACACTGTTATATCACACAAACACTCCAGTAACCACACACACACACGAATGAAGAAAGCCAGACGTGACAAGATCCAAAGCAAGCATTTCGTGACAGAGGGAGGAACCAACACCAATGACTGACATGCTCACTGACAACACTCCACACACAACTGTACAAAGCTGTCGTTGCTGATTCTGACGCACTCACTAGAAAAGAAAAAAAAATTTTCAAGGGATCCAGAGAGAAAAGGCTTGGTGCACACTAAAGTGATGAGGACATGAGGAGAGGGAAGGGGAAACACAACACACTGGTTGATGGTTTTTAAGGAAAATTTGAAGAATGTACTTGTGAGTGCACAGTTATGTGCACGCACATGTTTGCAAGAAAAACACACACTCTCGCACGTGCATGTAAATCAACGTACATACCCACACGCGTGCACACCCACAAGCGTGTACACCACACACACACACACACACACACACACATGCACACACAGACACACACAGACACACACACACACACACACACACACACACACACACACACACACACACACAGAGTTATGCTATTCCTTTCCACACAAAAAAAAATTATTAAAAAAAAAAAAAATGTGCGCATGCATAGAATTTTTATACACATACAAACCAAACATTCAGTGAGTTAGAAATGTTACTTAAGTCTTACATGTGCCTTTTTTTTCATTTCTTTGTTTTTTAATGTGCATTTGTTTGGGTTTTTTTTTAATGTGCATACATTCAATATTCACGAGTAGATCTTTTGCCTTGTATGTGAACCACACGAAAGAAATCATACACACTCTCAACATTATCAAATTAACATACGATATATGATTTGTTGTATTCTCAAAAACAGAAATGTGAATGATCTGAATGTAGCATGAACTGTGCAAGAGAAAGCTCTGGTGAAAGAGTTTTGTTTTTCTTTCTAAACCTGCAAAAGCCTAATCTATACGCAGCCCTCCATTGTAACACAAGACACCTTTCAAACCAGATTTATTATCATTGCTGACTATTGCAAAGCGAACAGATTTAGCCACATTACGGCTGTCAGTATTGCAAATCCCTAAAAATCAACCACAAACCCTACCAAATATACTGATATTGTCAAACAGTAATCCACGCCAACCTACAAATAACACAGTTCATCACCTGTCACTTTTGCCATTGAGGCTAATAAGATTAAGCTGTGGCTGTGGCTTTTAGCATTTCCTCTTTATTTATCATTCCAATGACTTTTTTTTTTTTAATCCCCTCCCCCCCATCATGGTATTAGTGTTTGAATCTCTACACTGAGAGAAAAAACAAAACTTGTTTCTACAATACAAAACCATGGCCCTTCCTGAAATAGCTATGAGACACCCTTTTCAAAATTCTATGCACACACACACACACACACACACACCACACACACACACACACACACACACACACACACACACACAATCAACTGAAAAGTTGACAAAATTAGATCAATTTTTCTGCAGGACATGCTGCTTTTTTATGCTTTTGAATCAGGATTTTTTTTCTTTTTCTTTCCTTCTTGCTTTCTAAAGAAAATAACTAGTGATGTGTCTTTGTTTTCTTTTACTTCTTTATCCCTATGGTTCTCTGTTTTCTTTTACTTCTTTATCCTTATGGTTCTCTGTTTTCTTTTACTTCTTTATCCCTATGGTTCTGTTTTCTTTTACTTCTTTATCCCTATGGTTCTTTGTTTTGTTTTACTTCTTTATCCCTATAGTGCTTTGTTTTACTTCTTTATACCTATAGTTCTTTTTTTTGTTTTACTTCTTTATCAATGGGGATTTTACTGGAAAGCTGTGCATCTATTCTATCTGCATATCTTAAAAAGAAAACAAGAGTTTGTATGGACACAAAACTGTCCCTACCTTCACCCAAACCATTTCTTAATCCCCACATTCCAAAAAAAAAAAAAAAAGCGAACTAACTTTTCATTCAGCAGACTAACTCTTACAAGCATACCCACAACCAAAAATTTTGTTCACTTTCTTCCATCTCACACACAGTGCAAACATGTATTAGCAACAAGGAAGGGGAAAAAAAGTTGAAAAACGGGGCCGAATTGGCAAAAATGATCACTCACCCATAACAAATCCAAACATACAACAAAAAGCATCACAGCGGAGTCACAAAATGCACAGGAATACAATTTCAATACTGTTTAAATATGTTAATTTTTCAGGCATCTATATGTATAATCTTTACTGTTTGATGAATGTAGTCCTGATATATTTGCAAATGGAACATACTTTTGTGATAATGTCATGATAATTTCACATTTTTGTCACATCAAATTAACCCAGCTGAAAATTTCCTATGTTATTTTGATGTGAATCGACAATTTACCTCCCTTGCATCACACCTTTCTGAGTAACTACATTATCTTATAAATCTATATATCTTTACTATTTATCCTTCCTCTCATTTCTCATTCAGTTTTGAACAGCTGATTTTATTCTCTTATTTCATTCATCTCATCTACACATATGAAATCATCTTATTTCTTTGACAAATCACTGTAAGAAAATCAATTCTGCTGTGTCTCTGACCTAACTAGAAGTACGGCTAAATGGCAAAGTGTTTATGCCCTAGGCTCTGGGGACAGGAAAAGCATGATTAGTAATGAAACATGGTAAACAATCACAATGAATTGCATGAAGTATCATTAAATCAATACATGAGTAGTTTACCCGTAAAATTTACCTATCCCTGAGAGGGTTTTTTTATTGGGTACTTTCTTATTTTCACTCCTTTCATGGGTACTTTCTTATTTTCACTCCTTTCATGGTACTTTCATGGTACTTCTTATTTTCACTCCTTTCATGGGTACTTTCTTATTTTCACTCCTTTCAAACATATCATGTGCGCACTTGCATGAACATGCAGTAACACACATACACACAAAAATACACACATATGCACACACATGCACATGTGCATGCATGCATGCAAACACACAAAACACACACTCTTTTTCTTTCCTTCTCATTCTACCAGTCAAAAGATCAGTCAAATACTATGCTAATCTTTATCTTGAAATACTTGTTCGCACACACCCATACTTACTCTCACTCTCTCTTGCAGACCCCCCCCCCCCTGCCCCAACATATACACAAGCACACCGACACTCACACCCACCCATTCACCCACCCAAAACACACTCCATCAAATAATATAATAAATCTTCAAAATAGTTTACACCAGCTGACACTAACACAAACAAAACATTACGTCACACTACTACTAGTTAACATTAACAAAAGTATATGTATAAAAAAAAATTAAAACATTAACAAAAGTATTAATCAATAATAACGCAGACAAACCACTAAGCACGGCCATAACACACCACACTACACTACAGCGCTGACCCCCAGCAGCAGCAGCGAACTCACCTGCTGACTCCTCCTATCCGCAGGCAAGGCTTTCTCAGTCTGGCGTGAGCAAAAGAACTGCGTGTTGCCCCGCCGCAAATACTATACAACACAACAACACAACACAGCACACATAACACACACCACCGCTCCACATGCCACCGTACATAGCAAACACATCATGTCAACCCGTCTTCCATTGAGAGACGGCGATTCGTACGAATCCGTCTTCCAAGGATAGACACAGGTTGTGCACAGCGAAATATCACATTTCATCTTTAACGGAAACATACAGAAAGATTTTCCTCTTGCCTCCTCTCTGCGCTAAGAGAGCTGCTTTCTGTCAATGAACAGATCGGTTTAGATGGATGCAGTTATCAACCAACCAGAAAGGCTGGTACCCTTATTTCCCCACTCCAATGAAGCAAAACCACATGCAGGCTAGAAAACAGTCACTAAACCACAAACTAATTTCTAAACCACTCTGTGTGACAGAAAGAAGCAGTCTTGTAGACAAGGAGGCATAATGAAAAAAAAAAATCTTTCTGAAATATGCTTGCCAGCTCACAAGGCTTTTAAAATTTCTGTTTTTGCTTTGTTTGGGTTTTTTTTTTCATTACTCAGCGAGAGTGCTGAGATTTACTTATGATGACACTTTGTGTCTGCAGCAATTTGCCTGCCATTAAGGTAGCCACATTCCTATTTCAGGGATGTCTTTTTAATGAAATTAAGACATACGTAATGGCTTCCTCTTTCTCTCAAGCACTATGCCAGTTTTTTGTTTGCAAAGAACACCACCACCAACAACAACAAAAAGAAAAAAATTAAGAAATTATAAGAAAGATTCAACAAATTTATTACTTACATACAAGTTCAAAAAGAAAATTAATCTGTTCTTCAAAACAAATTATTGCCATTGCATATCCACCCATGTCAAAAAATGAGAGATGCTTCAAGAATGACAGAACAGCAGGGAGCTGGTTGGAGCTGACAAGCATGACACACATCAAATACCTATAGATTACTATGAGCACACATCAAATACCTATAGATCACTATGAGCACACATCAAATATCTATAGATCACTATGTGCAATATCAACTTCAGCTGTGCATATCAAATAACATGGTATAAACAGCAACTTGTGTCTTCTTTTCTCCATCTTAAGAAAATAATGACTACAATATTTCAGCTGCCTTGCTTGCCTATCACTCACTCGTTCTACCTCTTCAAATATTTTCAGTGTTTCATAATTTCATATACACTTAAAAAACAAAAAAAAAATTAAAAATCAAGATCAACAACCATACCTGAAAGTATTAAAATGAAATAAGATTTGAGAAAAAAAAACAAAGATTTATTCTTCTAGTTTTACAATCAATCCAGATATTTCAAATCTGAAAATTAAGCACAAACTGGAAATGAATAAAAAGAACTGACTGGGACATGAAAGAGAAATCATGTGCACACAAAACTAAGCAAGAATTCTGACACAACAGAAGTACAACAGAAACTTATGTGTGGACAGAACTAAAGAAGAAATTTGAAACAACAAAATTTTGAAACAGAAGTACAACAGAAAGCAAACAACAAAAAAGCAACAAATTGAACTTTTTCCCCTTTGAACCACAGTAAAATGCTAAAACCACTCACTGTAACTGGTAAACTGCCTTTACCGTTCACATTATAAACCCATTTTGATGTTCCTTCACACAAAACAAAGTCTAACAATTCTAACAAACATGTACAAACAAGCAGAGAAAAATATCCTCTTTCACAAAATAAAATAACTCCACTGTTGATAACAAAAAGAACTTTTTAATCTTCAACACTAGTTCTGTTTCACCATTACTGCAGCTTCCATAGTCAAAACTACTATGAAGTTTGTATACATGTGTGTTTATGAAAACAACTGAAAAGACAAAAAGTGAAGGAATAGTAAAGCTGGAACAAGAAAAAACAAATAATAAGAAGAAACAAAGTAGCAACATGACACTTACAACCTGGACAAACAGAAACACAAAAAACCCACATTCTAACAAACAGACAGACACAATGACAACCCCAAAAAATGTACATACAACAGATAAACGACACAATGGAAAGTGACACAACAGACAGACACATACATACAAAAAAACAATAACAGACACAACAGACAGACACATACATACAAACAAACCAATAACAAACACAACAAAGACAGACGAACAGACACATACATACAAAAAAACAATAACAGACACAACAGAAACAAATATGCACACCCCCACACAAGCAAACAAACCTATAACAGACACAACAGATAGAGACAGACAGACACATACATACAAACAACCAATAACAGACACAACAAAGACAGACAGACAGACAGACACATACATACATACAAAAAAACAATAACAGACACAACAATGACAGACAGACAGACACATACATACATACAAAAAACCAACAACAGAGAGACACAGACATACAAACAAACAAAAAAGACGCAACAGAGACAGACAGACACATACACACAAAAAACCAATAACAGACACAACAGAAACATACACGCCCCCCCCCCCCCCCACACACACACAAACACGGACAGAAAGACACATCATCAGTTTTACATGGAACTGGTCCGGAGGCCCCAGCTTGAGCTTCTGCTTGAGGTCCTCAGGGGCCCCAGCACAGAGGCGGTAGAAGATGTGGTAGTTCCGCTCGTCCTTGCTCTGAGTGCAGATCCTCGACTTCTCCAGCAGGTAGTGAGAGATGAACCCCCACACACCATGCTCTGAGGACACACAGCACACAGCCCACACACCTTTTTTGTACAAACCGAGGCCCCGTGTACAAACACACGCAGAACATCTTGCGCACACGTTAAATCCTGTTCCGCGTTTTAGTAGGAGTAGGCCATCGTGTGCCGGTGGGAACAGATGACATTAAAAAATGTATACACATGGGGACTGGATGTAAAAAAAAGCATATGATTGCTTATTCCATTATCCTCGATATAAAAGAATAAATAAATAAATACACCACTTTCTGACATGAATTTCGGTGTTTTCACATTGTTTTAATACAGTTGTGTGCAAAATTCCTATTTCAATACCCCAACAATCAAAATTTATCTGCCCTGTTTGTACTGATGTTGATAAGTGTAAATCTAAAAAAGAAAAAATGTTCAGAAATATTCAGTAATAAACCACTCTTCTTTTATATAACTGCCTCGACAAGTCATGGCAAAGCACATAATCATATTGTTTAAAGCCCTACTGACCAAAACACAACAATTCTTATTTTTCACTTTTTTTTTAAAAGGCTTTTTTAAAAACAATAAAACACAGAACCTGGTCTGAACTAAAGTTATTCAAGAGCAACCTGACCACATTTTTTACACAAGACAAATCAATGACATGTATACATAATTCTTGCTCATTTCCTGCATCCCTCCACTATATGCACATGAGAACCGCGCGCAGCCCCTACTGTCAGTTCGTGCCTAGCCGAGCTACTGTCCAGACGTTTATCATATCGCCTCTCGCTGTGTCGGCAACGCCCATCACTATCAGGAATCTCAGCACTAGCTATAATAGTTTCTAGACCTTGCTTTTCTTGGTTTGTTTTATTTTGTGTATAACTTGGGGTTGTTGTTGTTTTTTGTAGTGCTTGTGAAATCTATTTTTGTGGAAAAGTTTCTGGGGAAAAAAAAAAAAAAAAAAATGGAGACCCATTCTGTGGACTACACCAGTGACCAGGATTCGGTTATGGAGTCAGAATCCTATGAAGAAGAACCACAAGCTGGCACCTCTGCTGAACCCTTGGTGGAAAGGGAGCCATCTCTCCGAGACATTTTTTCAATCATTCAGAACCTTTCCAAAAGAATGGACAATTTTGAAAGAAGTGCACCGCACACCAAGAAGAGGAAAATTAGCGCTGACGCTGATAAACCCCTCGCTGAGAATGAAGGGAAAAGGAAGAAGGCAGGCAGTGATTCAGAATTTGTCACTGACAGTGTTTCTGATAAGGCAGAGGAACTGGAAAAAGAGCTGATAGCAGATGCTACAGAGGAGGAGGATGACGATATTTTTGCTGAAATGGCATCATCTTTTGACGATAATGAAGAAAAAGGACCACCGGTCTCAGGAAAATTGGCAAAGCTGCTTGAATCCAGATTTGGATCAAAACTTCCAGACAGAAAGCTGAGGGAAAAACTGACAAAGTACCCGATTCCCGAAAACTGCGCATACCTGGGCGTTCCCCGAACAAACCAGGAAGTTTTTTCTGTCCTCAAGCCCTTCACTAGAAAGACAGACATTCGGATGGCAAATACACAGAAAACACTGTCAAAAGCTGCCATAGCCATAACCCTCTGCACCGACCGACTTTTGAGGGTAAGAGATACCATCTCAGGGCAGGATGCCACTACAGTACGCAGTGAACTGACCGGATGCATAGCTCAACTTTCAGATGCCCTTGCCCTCACAGGTCACGCCAACCATGACCTGTCCCAGAAACGGAGAGACATGCACCGACCCTGCCTACCCCGTGAACTCTCTGGCATATGTGCACCGCAGGTTGCCATGACCCCAGATCTACTGTATGGCTCTGATTTTCACAAATGTCTAAAAGAAGTGCAAGAGTCCCAGAAACTCGGTCAGAACATGCGTGGTCAGCAAAAGAGGAGCACGTGGCAGCATAACAACAGTAGCTCTTTTTTAGGCCGGAAGCCATGGAGGCAGGGGCAGGGGGGGAGTTCCTTCGGTCAAGCAAACAAAGTGTTTTGGAAGAAGGGTCAGAAAAACAGCCACCGGCAGTAACTCGATCTTTGACAGAACCGCCCCTCCCTTCTGGAAACAAGGTTAGTGAGTTTGAACTTTGCTTGCCTTCTTTGTGTGCTTATCTTGAAATGAAGCATGATAACTTTAAAGCAGGAAGCTTAAAGGAAAAGCTGTCGCACTGGAATGAACTAACTTCTGACCCTGATGTACTTGAAACAGTTGAAGGAATTAAAATCACCTTTGATGATTGCCCAGTAGACATAAAGCAAAGTTCGCAAAGGTTGTTTAGCAAGCGTGAAAACTATGCTGTTGACTCTGAAATAAGAAACTTGTTGAAAAAAGGTGTGATAAAAGAGTCTTTACCTGAATCAGGACAAGTTGTCTCACCTATCTTTGTTAGGGAGAAAAAAGACGGATCATTTAGAATGATTTTAAATCTGAAAGCTCTGAACAAAAATGTGGAATATAAGAAATTTAAGATGGAAACAATATATACAGCTTTGGATCTAGTTACACAAAATTGCTTTTTCGCATCAATTGATCTGAGAGATGCGTATTACGTCATAGCAGTAGAGGAGACTTTTCGGAAATATCTGAAATTCAGATGGAGAGAAAAACTGTACTGTTTTCAGGCAGCTGCTATGGGACTCAGTCCGATTCCCAGAAAATTCACAAAACTCATGAAACCTGTCCTAGCACGCTTACATGATATGGGTCACCTGATCACTTCATTCATTGATGACAGTTTGATTGTGGGAGAGACTGAAACAGAAGTTGTACAGTGTGTGGTAGACACGATACAATTATTAGACTCCCTAGGTTTCTATGTACATGAAAAGAAATCACAGTTCATGCCTGTGCAAGAAATCACCTACCTGGGTTTCACAATAAACTCAACAGACATGACAGTCACACTGACAGATGAACGGAAACAAAAACTGCTGTGTGCATGCATTCTATTATTCAGTCAGGAAAGTACAACTGTAAGATCTCTGGCATCTTGTATTGGACTAATGGTTTCTTGTTTTCTTGCTGTGCCATTGGGTCCTTTGTACTACAGAGCACTTGAACAAGATAAGTGTTCCGCACTTAAACTAAGCAAGGGGAACTGGGGAAAGCCTGCTGTGTTATCAGCTGAAGGGAAGACAGAGCTAGAATGGTGGATTAATAACATAGACAAGCAAAAGGCTCCCATTCAGAGATCAGACCCCACCATTACTATGAAGACAGACAGTTCACGTACAGGATGGGGTGCTTGGGTTGTTGATACCAAATCACAAACACAAGGCATGTGGAGTGAGAAAGACAAAGAAGGACACATAAATGCTTTGGAGCTATTAGCTGTCTTTTTTGGTCTCAAGTCTTTGTTGCATGACCAACGTAATGTTCACATAAGAATTATGACTGATAACACAAGCACTGTTGGTTGTATTAACAACATGGGTTCGAACAGATCTAAACATCTGAATGATGTATCTCAGCAAATCTGGCATTGGTGTGAAAGCAGAAACATATGGCTCAGTGCTGCTCACATTCCTGGTGTTGAGAATGTTGAAGCTGACAGTCTGTCTAGACAGATCCACATTGACACAGAATGGAAACTGGATTCAATGCTACTTTCTGAGGCTATGAATATTCTTGATATAAAACCTGTCATTGACTTGTTTGCCTCTAGATTAAATTTTCAGTTTTCCAGATATGTGTCTTTCTTGCCTGACCCAGGAGCATGTGCTATTGATGCATTTAGCATGTATTGGGGAAATGAGACTGTTTATTGTTTTCCACCTTTCAGCATTATACCCCGGGTCCTGGCAAAGATAAAGAAAGACAAAGCAAGAGGGGTTATAGTAGCGCCAACCTGGAAAAATCAGCCCTTTTGGCCAGCACTGATGAAAATTCTCACAGCCAGACCTGTCCTCTTGTCAGCCAGAAACACTCTTCTGACACAACCAAGTCAAAAGGAGACAAAACACCCACTGAGGAAAAGCCTGACGCTGCTAGTCTGCAAAGTGTCAGGGATAGATTCAGAACACAAGGCTTTTCTGAGGAGACTACCAGTATTCTCATGTCCTCATGGCGACCCGCAACAAAACAGATGTATGATGTGTACATACGAAAGTGGGAGAGGTACGCGTGTGAGCAACAAGTGGATTCAGTTTCACCGCCTCTAGCCACAGCTGTAAATTTTCTGGCATCGCTGTTGAAAGAGGGATATTCTTATAGCGCTGTGGGCACCGCTCGTTCTGCGCTAAGTTGTTTTCTCTGCAACTATGAAGGGGCAACGTTTGGTCAACACGAACTTGTAAAAAGATTTATGAAGGGTGTGTTCGAAAGAAAACCACCACTACCAAAGTATCACCACACTTGGGATGTAAACATTGTGCTAAAAATGTTAGAAACGTGGGTTCCAGTGCAAAACCTGACGTTCAAGGAACTGACAATGAAACTTGTGATGTTAATTGCCCTTCTGTCGGGTCAGAGGTGTCAAACTATTGCTGCTTTGGACATCGACAATATGCTACTTTCAAGGGAAAAGTGTGTTTTTTATGTAAATAGATTATTAAAACAGTCAAGAAGAGGAGCCCATCAATCACCTATTGAACTCATGGCTTTTGTGGAAAAAGAGGCTTTGTGTGTAGTTCACACTTTGAAAGAATACCTGAGACGGAGCAAAGAACTGAGGGCTCAGAATGCTACCCGACATTTGTTTATCACTCTCCAAGCACCGCACCGAGGGGCCACTAGCGATACCATCGCGCGCTGGCTGAAGTGGACGATGGAGAGGGCAGGCATAGACATTACACGCTTCACGGCACATAGTACGAGGTCAGCCAGTACTTCCGCTGCTAAACTTGCAGACGCTCCAATAAACATCATCATGAAAGCAGCTGGATGGACAAATGTTTCCACGTTTGCTAAGTTTTATAATAAGAAGACGGGGCCAACACTGACCATGGGCCAATCCATCATGGAGCGTTTCCTACAACATAAATAAGGTAGGACAGTTTCTTGTTTACATGTGGTGGATGTGTTTGTCTCGAGAACACTGTGGCTCTAAAATCTCATGTGCATATAGTGGAGGGATGCAGGAAATGAGCAAGAATTAAATACAACAAAGCGAGACTTACCTAGTAAGGTGAAGCTGGTTGTAAATTCTTGCGAATTTATTGTAGACCGGAACGGAGTGCACATGCCCACCCCTAAAATGGTCTGCATGCATACCATGCAAGTAAAATGAAATGCATACCATGCAAATGAAACAAATACCACTTTGTGGAACTTTGATCTAGAACTGACAACAGTGTTCTGCACACCGTGCATCAGTAAGACATCCCACCCTTTCAAAATGATAATAATGATAACAATGTTTATAAAATATTTAGTGTTCCTGTTATAGTATGACACAGTGTTCTCTCGAGGCTCTAAAAACTGACAGTAGGGGCTGCGCGCGGTTCTCATGTGCACTCCGTTCCGGTCTACAATAAATTCGCAAGAATTTACAACCAGCTTCACCTTACTAGGTAAGTCTCGCTTTGTTGTATTTAATTATACTCTCCACCAGGACTGCGTTTCTCAACAGCTATCATAAACTTTGAAACTTCAAAAAAAGGTGTCACACACAACATATCAATGAGCATTAAGATGTTAAGGACAAGAAGAATTTCAGGTGATATGGATTTTTAAGTTAAATACAGTCTACACACATGTTCAACTGTACAAGCTGGCACACAGATGTACACAAACATGCATGGGCATGCCTAAGCATACATCACACACACACATCTCTCTCTCTCTCTCTCTCTCTCTCTCTCTCTCTCTCTCTCTCTCTCTCTCTCTCTCTCTCTCTCTCTCTCTTTTATCTTTGCTTTTTTACTTTTCTCCTGTTTTGGCAGGGTCTTTTTTTTTCTATTCCCTAATCAGGGCAAGGGCCGGATGAAAAAAAGTATGTAAATGCTTACTCTGTTACCCTTGAAAAATAAAGATTATTCATTCATTCATTCATTTCATTCATTCATTCTCTCTCTCTCTCTCTCTCTCTCTCTCTCTCTTCTCTCTCTCTCTCTCTCTCTCTCTCTCTCTCTCACCACACACACACACACACACACACACACACACACACAACACACACACACCACCACACACACACACACACACACACACACACACACACACACACACACACAACACACACACACACACACACACACACACACACACACACACACACACACACATACAATCTTTATTTACCCTATCCACTAACCACCAGACAGACAGAGACAGACAGAAACCAGTTATACCTTAAGGCCAGTCAGTACCTACCTTGTTGTCAAAGTGGATCTCCACAAACTTGCCGAATCGACTGCTGTTGTTGTTCCTCACGGTCTTGGCATTGCCAAAGGCTTCCAGCAGGGGGTTGGCTGAAACAGAAGAGGGAGGGAGGGGGGTCAGCAATGCAGCACAAAATGTCACCGTGTGCACTGTGTTGTCTTCCTTGTTTGACTATCATTTCAGGCAACGTTTGTTTTGCAAGGTCACTGTGTACTCTGTGTCGTCTTCCTTTTTTTTTGACTTTCATTTCAGACAACATTTGTTTTGCAGGGTCTGTATTTTCAGTTTGGACCTCTGTCTGTATGTCTTTGTCTCTCTGTAACCTCTCTCTCTCTCTCATTCAAATATTCACTCACACACAAACATGAACACATGCAGGCAAACATGCATGCATATGCACACACATGCACGCACGTATGCATGCACACACGCACGCACGCACGCACGCACACACTCAAACAAACCACACACACACACACACACACACACACACACACACACACACACACACACACACACACACACATACCAACTAGATGGAGACAACATTAAAAGATAATATAAATAAAATATATGTGTATAGAAACATATATACACATTACAAGTAAATAAAACTATTCACCAAATCAACATTTACCTTCACAGAAAAAAATGTACAAATAAAACACAACTCTACAAACAGAAATCAGGCCTCAGCACACTTTCAACAAACTTGGGCCACCTTTTAAAATTACTGTTTGGGTCTTTTTTTTTTAATATTTTTTTAATTTTTCAAATAGAATACAAAAAAACATAATTCGGAAACATAACCCACAAACACATAAACTATTACCGACTACCAATTACAGCAAGGAAACCACCAAAACATCCTAAGAAAGTCATAAGAACAAAACAAGACTACTATCATCATTACCAACAACCACCCTTTCTGAATCCAAAAACTGTATACAGAAACATGGTCACCATGGGGAACTTTTCTTCTTCTTCTTCTTCTCTCATTCGCTACTAAGGGGGAACAAAAACAAACAAAACTGTTTGGGTCATTGAGCGAGGGATGCAAAAACAAGGCAGGTGAGTACTCACACTCCAGGATGCGCTGTTCGATAGGTCCGCATAAGAACAAAACAAGACTACTATCATCATTACCCCCTTTTGAATCCAATAATTGTATACAGAAACATGGTCACTCAGGGGGAACAAAAACAAACAAAACTGTTTGGGTCTTTGAGCGAGGAAGGCAATCCAATCCAATCCTATTATGTTGCTTAGAGCCCCGCCGACCACATAGGCCATATCAGGGCTGTCACCTCATCACATTTTAAAACTCGTATTAAAAGTGTGCGACTATGTACAGTTTAAAACGGGGTATAAAACCAACTCGACTGTCCTTGCTTGCGAGGAAGGCAAGAACAAGGCGGGTGGGTGAGTACTCACACTCCAGGATGCGCTGTTCGATAGGCCATAAGAACAAAACAAGACTACTATCATCATTACCCCCTTTCTGAATCCAAAATCTGTACACAGAAACATGGTCACTAAAAGAGGAACAAAAACAAACAAAACTGTTTGGGTCATTGAGCGAGGGACACAAGAACAAGGCGGGCAGGTGAGTACTCACACTCCAGGATGCGCTGCTCGATAGGCCCGCTGTTGGTGCCCCAGTTCTCCGTCAGGTAGCGCAGGATGTACTTGGTGCTCTCCGTCTTCCCCGCACCTGACTCTCCGCTAACGATGATCGACTGACTCACCTTCGCCACCTTCATGTCCCGGAATGCTTTGTCCGCTGAAATTTTGAAGAAAAACACAAAAGGGCATGTCACCAGATCAGCATGCACACAGGTGTCGTGTTTATAATAATAAATAGTAATACATGGAATTTATATATAGCACTAAATCTTGTAATGCAAACAAATCAAAGCGTGTTTAGACACCATCCCTGAGGGGGAAAAAAAAAAAATGGTTAGGTGCTGCACTTGTGGCGACACGCTCTCTCCGGGGGAGAGCAGCCCGAATTTCACACAGAGAAATCTGCTGTGACATAAAGTGGTATAAAATAAAATATAAAATAAATGTCAGTGATGTTAACATCAGTGCTGACTCCACTCTCCCCCAAAGTCCTTCTTTGGATGAGACTATAAACCGAGGTCCCGTGTGTGAACGCACACAGAACATCTTGCGCACACGTTAAATCCTGTTCCGCTTTTCGTAAGAGTAGGTAGGCCATTGTGTGCTGGTGGGAACAGATGACGTTTACA
Source organism: Stramonita haemastoma (assembly GCA_030674155.1). Taxonomy (NCBI): domain Eukaryota; kingdom Metazoa; phylum Mollusca; class Gastropoda; order Neogastropoda; family Muricidae; genus Stramonita; species Stramonita haemastoma. The sequence continues at coordinate 15,934,104 of CM060333.1, forward strand.
AAACTGCATACACACGGGGACTGGATGTAGAGAAGCACAAGAGTGCTTATCCCACTATCCTCGATATAAAAAAAAAAATTATTTTAAAAATAATACAAAATCAAAAGGACTAGCAAAAACAATACTGCAAGGCACTGTCCAAGGAGGAAGAAAAAGAGGTAGACGAAGGAAGAGATGGGAGGACAACATCAGCGAATGGACAGGCCTAGAACTCAACGAAATTTTGAGAAAGGCAGAACAAAGAGAGAGGAATTGGGGGAACTGGTTGTCAAGTCTTCATGGGTGCCCCCACAGTCGCCAGACTAAGGGATAGATAGATAGATAGATAGATAGATAGATAGATAGATAGATAGATAGATAGATAGATAGATAGATAGATAGATAGATAGATAGATAGATAGATAGATAGATAGATAGACAAAATAAAGAAACTGATTTTTTGTTTTTTAAATCACACAAACATCACACAAAATGGTCTTTTTTTTTTTACATCTATGGTGATGAATATTGACAAAGTTTGTTTTTTTTCCAGATACAGAAATTGGTTGGTGTTGCAAGTTATGGATATATGAGAGAGAGAGAGAGAGACAGACAGAGACAGACAGACAGACAGACAGACAGACAGAGACAGAGACAGACAGAGAGAGACAGAGACAGAGAGAGACAGAGAGAGACAGAGAGAGGGGGGGGGAATGTTGTGGCCAGTGGGAAAGGCCACACTGCATGCATGAAAAGGAGAATGCTGAAGAAGGGCAGTTTTCACTGTCAGCCATTGATCCTTGCTTTGACATTCCTCGTGTCTCACTTTGAAATGGGTGTGACTACAGACAAGATGGGATAGCTTTCACCGTGTTCACTGCTCTCTCTCTCTCTTCTCTCTCTCTCTCTCTCTCTCTCTCTCTCTCTCTCTCTCTCTCTCTCCACTCTCTCTCTCATCACCCCCCCACACACACGCAACATACACACACATCAACATACACACACACACACACACACACCACACACACACACACACTATACACACACACACACATACATACACACCACACACACACACACAACACACAACACACACACACACCACACACACAAACGGAAACTTGAAGGAAATAATTTGCATAAAATATGCATACATGGAACACATGTCCATTTGATCATTATATTTTTTCTTTTTGTTTTGCATTTCTCAATCAATATTTGCAAAGTGTACAAAGGTGACTTGACACCACCATGGAGACTGCACTGAACTGCTGTGTGCATTATTTATTTTTTGCCTCATGCATAATACTTTTGCTTCTTTCCACAGATCAATACATAGCTAGCCATTCATTTAGAACTATCCATGTGTTCCGAAACCTATAACTGTATATGCATGGATGCACCAATGCAGTAATGTTCTTCATTTCATGCATGCAAATATGCGAACACACAATGCATCTACACACATCTGCACATGCACAAATGCACACACATGTATACAACTGCGTATGTACACACAAACATATTTGCACAAAGTATGCATGCATGCACAGAGCGTGCGCAGCACGCGCGCACAACACACACACACACACACAACACACACACACACACACACACACACAACACAACACAGAGATAGATAAAGAAACAAACAGAAACACAGAAACAGAGAGAGAAAGAGAACTGGCAGATGAATGAATCACAAACAAAAGAAACACAAACACAAAATCAGAGAGACAAAGAGAACTGGCAATCTACGACAGAATCACAAACAGGGGTCAGTTTACCGATAGCGTAGACATGAGGGGGCAGAGTTCCCAGTGACTTCCCTGGTATTTTTTGACGGTGGCGGAAGAGTACAGGTCAGGGATCTCAAAGTAGGGGTTGATGGCGATCAGAATGTTCGCCGTGAACGTCTGCACAAACGTGGAGATGACCATGCTCAATGACTGTTGGTTACATTGTTTTAATGATGTAAAGGAATAGGGATGGTAAGCAAACATGTATTGTATATGTATGCGTGCATGTGCAGAGACACACACACACACACACACACAATACTGCAAACACACACACATGCACACACTACTGCAAACACACACTATTGCAAACACACACACACACACACACACACACACACACACACACATGACACACACACACACACTCAACACACACACACAACACACAACACACAACACCACACATCACTACGCATTGCTTCTAAGTATGCTTTATAGTATGTAAGCATACACATGCAGACATACGCAAAACACAAAACACACACAGACATTAACACACACACACACACACACACACACACACACACACAACACACACACACACACACACCAGAGGAATGTGCATGCTAGTATGCAGTAAGTATGTAAGCATACACAGCAGACATACGCAGACACACAACACACACACACACACACACACACACACACACACACACACACACACACACACACACACACAACACACACACACACACACACACACACCCTAAACTTAACCACAACTCAACAATTTCTATTTAAACAACAAATCGTGACCAACACTCCCAAACTGCTCTATTTTTTTTCTCCCTAAAGCTTCATCCTTTAATCCTTCCCTCGGCAAACATGTAACACCTCTTTAAATCAGACCTGGAAATCAATGCGGCAACCCCACACAGCTATTCAAAAACAGACACGGGGCCCTGCATTGATCAGTTTTACATCTGTTACGAAGCCTTTAGCACGAAGTCCTGACATCTTTCTCTCCTTCCGTCTATATCTCCTAGGCCACAATGCCTACACCCTGATGTTGCTCCATAAAAATCAATAGTCTGAGAGAGGTCAGGTGCTCTGTTCTATGTTTAGTGCTACCCGGGTGTATTCCTGTCAACATTTCAGCATGAATCGAGGCTGCGTACATGCACAGCTGGAGCTCAGGGAAGACTATCCTTAAGATGCTCTTTCAGAAAAAAAAAAAAAAACAACCAGCAAAAACAAAGTTGACGAGTGCTATGATCTTATGCTAGAAAAAGTCTTAGATTTTTTTTTTTTTTTGGTGGGGGGGGGGGGGGGGGATTATAAAAATGTTAACTCAGTGGTTTAAGTTGTTTTTTGTTTTTGTTTTTCAGTGGTTTAAGTTTTAACACCTGTAGTAGACTGAGGGTAGGGGTTTTCTTAGGTTCTATTTTTAAATAAAATTATCTGCAGACCTGTCAATGTCCTAGTTAATTTATCTTTTATGTGCATGAGCATTTATGAACCACTTTACGCATATATCACAGATTGAATGACTCATGCCATACTTCAGTGGATGACGGAACAGAAGTGCACTCAGCCTACAAATGCAAATCAGCCCGCACATCTGCAGTACATGTATCCTTGCCAGTCTATCTATGTGCTCGGCTTGAAATGGAGTGTCTTGCATGAAGTAACATCTCCTTCAGAAAATTTTTCTTTAAATCTCTGTGATTTATCTATCCCTATCCACTGTTTTTTTTTGTTTGTTTAATTAACTACACATCTCAGAGCCTGCTCGCTGCTTTTTTTAAAAGGCTGTGGCAAAGACAACAGACATTTATAGGTTATAAAAACAACCTCTAGGTACATGAATTTACGGCCAAAACTGTACAGAAAACTCAACCAAAATGAACAAAGAAAAAAGATAATGCAAAAAGACACCCTAGTGAAAGAAAATCTTTTTAAGAGACTGGGTAAGTAAAATTGAAAGAAAAAAATAGATTCAAAATAAACAGGATGAAATGAAAATGGTGGGAGGAAAGAAATTATAAAAACCAGAAGATAAAAATGGAAAGACAAAAAAAAAAAACCTGAAAAAAGAAAATAAGGATAGAAACAAAAGCAGGAAAAAGAAAAAAAAAAAAGGAATGCAAAATGACAAAAATTAAAACAGAAAAAGTAACAAAATCAGGCAACCATTGCAGGAAAAAGCCGATCTATAGAAAAGAAAAAGAACGTTAAAACATGAAAGTAAGAAAATACCAAACCAAAACACAATCGAAAGTAACTCAGCACAAAACAAACTAATACATTACATTTTTCTAAACTACTCACATAGATCTGGTTCTTCATGTAACGAATGCGGATGTTGTTGAGAAGAGTACCTCATTCAGGTACATCAGGGCACCTGAAAACACACACACACACACACACACACACACACACACACACACACACACACACACACACACACACAGGAATTACACATCTTACTTGGCCCTACAATGACATTAGACAAAACCGACATTTCAAGACCCAACCTAAGCATTGCAAATCAATCAACTTTCAACAGATACATTAAATATTAACCTCTGAAGCCAAATTGCCCTTACTGAACAGAACAAATTATGTAAAAAGAAAGAGAAACAAAGAAAAAGGCAGACAGACACTGCTGAGACAGACACTGAGACAAACAGAGGCAGTCTTTATTGCCCTGGAGTCCCAACAAAAATATACCTTTTTTTCCCTGCATCTGACCACAGAGTGAGACAACAAAAGGGAGGAAGAAGGGAGAGACAAAGGGGAGAAGAGTGAGGGGGGGGGGGGGAAGAGAGAGCAGCAAGACAGAGATAAAATGGGGGCATAGAGAAAAGGAAGAGACGGTGAGACAGAGAGAAAGTCAAACACAGACACAGTTTGACAGAAAAGAGAAAAAAATAAACACAGAAAAACAATGAATGAGAATAAAGGAAGAGGAGGGAAAAAGGAAGAGAGAGAGGAAGGAGAAAAAGGGAGGGAGGGAGGGAGAGGGGGGAGGGAGGGAGAGGGACAGAGAGATAGACACACACACACAGACACACACAGAGACAGAGACAGACAGACAGACAGACAGACAGACAGACAGACAGACAGACAGACAGACAGACAGACAGACAGACAGACAGAGAGGCAGAGAGGCAGAGAGAAGAACAGACAGATAGGGAAGTCAAACAAAGAAAAAGTACGACCACGACTTTGAAAGTAAGGGCTCCTAGTTCTACTTGTTGTAATCAACACCACAGCTCACACAGGAAGACAAAAAGAAAAGAGAAAGAAGGAAAAAGTGAGCACCTGCTACTTTATTTTTACACATGACAAAAAGACACTTTATGTTTCTACTGGGCACTACAGACTAAATCACCATATGTCTACAAAGCTGAAACTTGCTCCTTCTCTCCTGTGTGCCTGTGGTAAAGAAAACCAGACAGGCGAGCACATCCTTCAGAGGTGTACACTATTCAGTGAACTGAGGAAGAAAGTGTGGCCAACGGAGATAACCCTACAGACCAAGCTGTACAGCCCACAAGAGGAGCTGGAAAGGACATGCCATTATTTTCCCAGTCACATCTGATGGTGTAAAGCGAATGAGAGAAGAAAAGAAAAGAAGTTTCTACTTGACAGAACCGGTCAAGAAACACAGAAGATTCATATCATTTATAACCATCTATTTAACAAAAGAGAGAAAAATATGGAGAAGGGCAAGATCAAGATATAGGCAACATTTCTTTAAGAGAGAATCAAAAGATATTCACAATTAATCAACACACACACACACACACACACACACACACACACACACACACACACACACACACACACACACATGAGTCACACACATACACAACACATGAGACACACACACACACACACCACACACACACACACACACACACACACACACACACACACACACACACACACACACACACACAAAAACCACACAGAATCTTACAGTTGTCCTCAGTGTCCTTGTTGTCATATTCCTCAGCAGGGAAGGTTCTGTCATACAGGGAGTTGATCGTCTGCACATCAATAGGTACAATCAACCATCATCAATCTACTCAATAGGAGTCGATTAAATCATGGTATAAGAAAACTGGTGGTCTACAGGTAACACTCCTATACTATAGACCTATAAATTAAAGTGATAAGGTAAAGATAGGTTCAATCCCTATTTGAACCTGAACCCCCATCCCCTAGACCATGACTCTCTGAGTGGTGGTTTGGGTGCTAGTCTTTCAAATGAGAATAATCTAAGATCCTGTGTGCAGTATATATTCAGCACAAGTAAACAAACCCATAGCAATAAGACAGTTGTCTCTGACAAAATTCTGTGGAAAAAAAAAAAGCAACTCTCATACTCAGTCACAGGGGAAAAAAATTATACATATACATGCAAACATGAGCATTTTTTTAAAAATTAATAAAAAAAAATGTGTGGCACTGCTCTTGTGGCAACATACTCTCTACCCAAGAAGAGCAGCCTTAATTTCATGCAGAGAAATCTGCTGTGATTGAAAGTGGTTTTTAATACAAATGTATACAACAAAATACTTTACTGTGAGCCAAATTCACTAGTATTACATACCTTTCATGAATACATTCCAAATAAACGTTGCAGGAAGTGAAGTAGAAAACAGTGTAAAAATAAAAGAAAAAAATCTTATCCTCTCTACACTACATCTGAAAGTTAATAACTTAATTCATAC
>CM060333.1:15948069-15963069 GCA_030674155.1 Stramonita haemastoma
TCAGGAGAAGAAGAATAGAACTTTCAGCTTTGCAACACATTATTTTCTCAGAAAAAAAACAACAAAACAGAAGCAAGCTGCACAATGTATTTATAATTTACTGCATCCCAGTCTGCAGTTTTTACGATACAGACAGAACTTTCTAAATTTATGAAGCTTCCTTTGGCAGTATGCAGCTCAGTGGTAACATGAAGACAGAGAGATACAGCCTGATCCCCCCTGTGCTGTTCAATAATGAATGATCCTCCATACGCTCCTACACATCCAAGAGGTGCACGACCCGTGTCTCTTCTTTGATGCTCACTTGATAGGGATCCATCTTCTGCTCTGCTCTCTGTGTTAGTATTGATTGTACATAATATGTTGTATACAGTTTATGAATATACTGTGTACATCAAGCTGTGTTAGTCTTGTGTTGATGTTAGTGGTAACTAGTATGATAATCGAACACATGCACCACAACATGCAAAATGTGCATGATGTATACACTCATTCATTGATATTCACACAGTACATTATATTCACTATCATATGAACATGTTATACATGTAACAACAACAACACCACACGTTACACACATACATGCACACACATGAATACATGATTACATACATGTAGTGTACACACACACACACACACACCACACACACCACACTACACAACTACACACACACACACACACACAATGCACACTACACACAACCCACACACACACAACACACATTGTTTCTAGACACAATGGCACACACACACACACTACACACACACACACACACACACACACACACACACACACACAACTAACACACACACACACACACACACACACACACACACACACACACACACACATTTCAAAAACCAAATTATCAACATTTGTATACTATATGTATACACAATGTTTATGTCTGGAACAACCTAACAGCAAGCCTCTACACACCATAGAGAGCTGCAGCCCCTTTCTCATGCAGTATACTGTGTACTACAGTGTATGCTGACTGGATCCACTGCCTACCATCATTGATCAATACAAACAGATCTGTCTGAGAGTCTCTTCAGGAACCAAAGGATGCAACAACAACACCCTGGCTTGCAGCAGAATTACTGAAGACTTTACTACAGGTATTCTGATACCACAATAATTAATGACTGGAGAGAATCTCCTTTCTCAGGAGGTTACCTCTGTGTGTTGTGTTGTGTGTGTGTAGTGTTGTGTTGTTTGTGTGTGTGTTGTGTGTGTTGTGTGTTGTTGTATGGTGTGTGTGCATGCATGCGTGCATGTGTTTCTCTGGATGTAAGTATGTGTTTTTTTACTACCCCATAATGGTGTATGTGACTAGGCTGAACAAATGTAATGTTCCGGAACCTGTTCGTTCGAGGAGCTGTGGGTGTGTGTTGTGGTGTGTGTGTGTGTGTGTGTGTGTGTGTGTGTGTGTGTTGTGTGTGTGTGTGTGTGTGTGTGTGTAGTGTGTGTGTGTGTGTGTGTGTGTGGTTGTGTGTGTTGTGTGTGTGTGTGTGTGGTGTGTGTGTGTGGTGTGTGTGTGTGTGTGTGGTGTGTAGGTGTGTGATGTGTGTGTAGTGTGTGTGTGTGTGTGTGTGTGTGTGTGTGTGTGTGTGTGTGTGTGTGTGTGTGTGTGTGTGTGTGTGTGTGTGTGTGTGTGTGTGTGTGTGTGTGTGTGTGTGTGTGTTGTGTGTGTAGTGTGTGTGTGTGTTAAGTGGTGTGTGTGTGGTTGTGTAGTGTGTGTGTGTTGTGTGTGTGTGTGTGTGTGTGTGTGTGTGTGTGTGGGTGTGGTGTGTGTGTGTTGTTATTCCTTATTTCTAGGATTTAAAGGAATAAGCCTCATGTGCTTTTTTTACATCCAGTCCCCATGTGCATACTGTAATGCCTATATGGTTTTGTCAATGATGTGTCTTGTCTTTGTTATCTGTTCCACCAGCATACAATGGCCTACTCTTTTGAAAAGCTGAACAAATTTTAATGCATGCACAAGATGTTCTGCATGTGTTCGCACAAGGAAGCTTGGTTTACAGTCTCCCCTGAAGGACTTTTGGAGAGAGTGGAGTCAGCACTGATGTTATCTCTAAGGGTAAAAACCTGGGCCAGCAGATCACACGCGTGCATGCGTGCGTGTGTGTGTGGTGTGTGGTGGTGTGTGTAGTGTGTGTGGTGTGGTGTGGTGTGGTGTGGTGTGGTGTGGTGTGGTGTGGTGTGGTGGGGTGTGTGTGTGTGTGGTGTGTGTGTGTGTGTGTGTGTGTGTGTGTGTGTGTGTGTGTGTGTGTGTGTATGTGCATGTGTGCATGCGTGCGTGCGTGCGTGCGTGCATGTGTGCATGTTTTTTTGTGGTCCCATAAAAGTAGCATCATACTTCTTCGTGTCAACAGAGAAGAAAATCCAGGTTTATTTCATGGTTGTTTTTTTTTAAAGTTCTGAATACAAAACCAGAATAAAGTCCTTAGAAAAAGATTTGTTAAAACTGCAAGTGTTAAGGAAATATTACTGTGTGCCTGTTCTGGTTGCTGATAATTCAAGTGAGACAACAACCATGGTTTGGTAAAGTTCTTAAACTAAAAGCTGTAAAGGTTTTATATTTCTTCACAGATGTATCAGATACCATAACACAAAACAAAAAGTATGAGGTTCATATTTAAAGAGATGCACAGTTTTTCTCCCATATTTCACTTGTAAAGTTTTGAGTGGCGTCTTACTAATATTCTTAGTATTCATCTTTGGCTGAAGATGAGCTGAAGCCTCATGTGCAACAATGTATTTTAAAAACCATGAAAACAAAAAGTTGTCCCCGGTAACAACTAACATTTGCAAAATATACCACAATCTTTTTTTTTATATTCTCCCACATCACAAATAAGTATCACACACACACTGATAGTGATATCTGTAGGTGTAAACTGAAGACAAAAACTACACAGGTGATGCCAGCCTATTGTGCCACCACACCTTCCTCAAGGAGATTAGCGTTTCATTCTAAGAAACCGCTTTCTACACATTGCCACACAATAACTGAATAAGCCATACAATACCACATTATACAACATTACACCACACAACAGGATACGTTCAAATACAGTGTGTAGGCTATTTTAAATGGCATAAAAATTAAAATGTGAAAGAACAAGTTCAGAAAATAAAAATGAACACGGTACAGGTCTCTTCTATATATTTAAAATTAAATAGCATTTCTATTTCTATCTCATCTGGGAAAATAGTTGCAGCCCAATTGTGAGTTTACTCTCAACTTTCCTCAACACTATCACTGTTGAGTCAGAGAATGAACACAAGACTGCTGCAAAGTACTAAACTTGTACTGTTACTTTTTCAAATATTATACATAATCTACATTGGCTGAGGTATGTAAGGTCATATTTAAAGCATTCTTTTACAGTCTTACAGTTAAAGATGGTTTTGGTGGGGGATTTTTTTTACTTAAACGCTGAGCTGTTCAGACAGGGAGTTATTAAATGGTACTAAGAGCACACCTAGGCTCTTAACAGGCCCCCTGTTCAACAACCTCACCAGCAACTCAAGTTTCACCACTTCCTCATTTAATCAGCACCTGCGTTTTCAACAAGTGTATAAAACTGGGTAGAAAGTTAGAGGTAATTTGGAGGTGTGTGTGTGTGTGTGTGTGTGTGGGGTGGTGTGTGTGTGGTGTGTGTGTGTTGTGCGTGTATGTGTGTGTGTGTGTGCGTGCTGTGTGTGTGTGTGTGCATGTGTGTGACTGTGAGTGAGTGGGTGGGTGTGGGTGTAGGTGTGTGTGTGTGTGGATGTGTGTGACCAAGTGTCTGTGTGTGTGGATACATGAATACATGCATGTGTGTGTTTGGTGGGGAGGGGGGGGGGATAAAAGTAACTCAAAGGGCAATCCTGATACCAGGACTAGTGTACTGAAAGTGACAACTGAAGCATTAGCTCTGTCCACTACAATCCAATCTCACTATGTTCAGCTTGACTGTTCATGTGCAGCGAATAGGGGGAATCCTGTCTTGAGATTACAGCGACACCCGACAGTCTGAACTAGCCTGCCTAACCATGTGGGTATTTTTTAGGACTGAGTGAGAAAATCATGGTGTTTGTTCAGTTACACAGCTGACTTGGTCATTGCACTTTTAACCATGATATTATTTTTTCCAACTCTGTCCTCAATCAATATGATATAATAAATATATATTTATATTTTTTTGTCTTTCTCTTTTCTCTTTTTTCGCCCCACACAGTACTTTAAGTTAAACTCTTAAACTGATCACCTCATGCTCTGATTCTACTGACCAGTGTCAGGTCTAAGTCAGTAAGTGAGACTTTCTCCTCTGGGAACTGTCCCAGCACCTTCACAGAATTCTGGTAATGCTTGGTTATCATGGGTCTAAGGTCAACCAACAACCATGCCTGAGACATTCGGCTGCATAATTTGCTTATCACTTTGGAGTGCTCATTTAGTACAATATTATCAGTACTTGGTTTGAATCTAGTATTATAGTGAAAACAGATCCTTGTATTGTCAGTACTTGGTTTGATTTTATAGTGAAAACAGATCAGAGTAGACTAGGTACTGTAAATATCTGGTTTGAGTTAATGATGAAAAGTTGAAAACAGATCAATCAGAAAACCTGTCAAGACCTCTACCAATGGCCACAATGAGGAATGATTTCATCTCGACAGAACAAAGAACATTTTTTTGTTGTACAGCAAAAGCCAGCATCACTTGCTTACTTTTGATTTAAAAAATGAATTATAAACTTTCTTCATTTTGTGGTCTTTTAAATCAGCAAAACACCAAATGTTGCATCCTTACTTTCATTTTAAAGATTTTTACTTCAAGCATGCTCATATTCAGATTTTAAAAACATAAATTTTTCTTCATTTTCAAATGTGATCAGATTTGTAGTGGAAATTTGTGCAGTTGTTTAGCTTGATGAATTTGTTCTCTTATTCCAGACATTTATAATAGACTATCATGAATCTGGAACAATGGCTACATAAACCTCAATCTACAAAAGGGAAAACTGAAAACAAATTTATATTAATTGATCCGCTATATTAGGTCAGATAGTTTATTATTAATTTGTTTATTCATTTATTTATTCTTTTACATCAAGGATAATGAAAAAATCACTCATGTACTTTTTTTACATCCAGTCCCTGTGTGTATGTGGTTTTGTAAATTTTGTCACCCATTCCCACCAGCAAGCAATGGCCCACTCTTTCGAAAAGCGGAACAGATTTTAATGTGTGCGCAAGATATTCTGCATGTGTTCGCACACAGGGCCTCGGTTTATAGTCTCATCCAAAGGAGCCAATGAGCAAGAAGCATACACAGACTGACAGTTTCATACCTTTTGAGGAAGGGGGGAGTGCGGAGAGAGTTTCCTTTGAAATCAACCCATACATGGTGAATTAATTACCTTGCTGCACAGATGAGTGAATGCCGCAGCTGTAGTCTAGTGGTTAGGGTGTTGGACTCGTAATCTAAACGTTGCGGGTTCGATCCCACTTTCGGATATGGCGTTGTGCCCTTGGAAAAGGCACTTTACGGCTATTTTCTCACCCCACCCAGGTGTAAAAGGGGTACCAACCTTGTGTTGGGGGTTAACCCTGCGATAGACTGGCGTCCTATCCAGGGGGGAGTCTATGACTCTCAGTCGCTTAACGCCACAGAAACCGGGATAAGCACCAGCCTGATGAGCCTTAGGCTTGGGACAGACTTTAACTTTAACTAACAGCTGAGTGGTACACTAATCAATTCATGCCCATGTTATTCTAAAGGCTGGGTCCTTTCATGAACAACTCCCATTAAAACTCAGTCAGCACAAATGGCTACACTACACTAATTGTCTGATTTTCTCATGCACGCTGTGTCGACATTTAACCTAAAGAAATTCTGGAAAGGCCTAAATTGGCAAAGACCCCATTCTTATCCACTACCATGGGTTCTCTCTCTCTAGTCTTTCCCCCTCCCTGAGCTCTATCTCCCTCACACACACACACACACACCACACACACACACACACACACACACACACAACAATAACATATGTAACACACAACACACACACTACACACACACACACACACACACACACACACACACACACACACACACACACACACACACACACACACACACACACACACACACACACACAACACACACACATCTATACACACACACACAAGTCACACACATGCACGCACGCATACGCACGCACCACAGCGCACGCACGCACATCACCACACACACACACACACACACACACACAAACAGTGTCATGAAACATTTAAAGTCTTATCAAGAAGTACTCTTTTTTTTTAAATGACAAATCAGGAAAATTCTGGTCAATGGAGAAAGCTTTAACCAAGATAATGCAGTCTGAAACTGAGTATTCATGACATTTCTAAGGATAAAAAGTTTATCTCTAACTGCTCCTTTTCTCAATAAAGAAGTATGGCTTCAAGACTAAGCAGGGCTGGCCTGGTAATCTAATACTGATAGTGGTGATACCAATCAGAAATTACATCTCAAGTGTTCAGCAAATAGCACACAAGAGAAGGAGGGGGTGGGGATGAAAAACCAGTCACCCCCTAGTTTAGTGTACTGGTTTATTTTTAACTTCAACAGCTTTTTTACCCACCCACCCCCACTGAAAAAGGTCAGCACTGACTAGTTCCCCAACTAGCCTACCGGGTTCTGTTGTGTGTCGGTAAGATTCCTCCTTTCAATCTGTTCTGCTGGTCTACATGTATGTACTTTGTAGAGTAGAGCAATCAACACAAATTACTGCAATAACTCTCACCTTGATCTTGAAGCACTTCCAGTGTTTGATTTATACCAGGAGGTTCCAGAAACTGATACAGATTATCACAAAAAAACAAGACTTTTTTCTCTTACATAATAAAGCACACAACTTCAACTCAACATCACTTACATTACACAGATACAAGAACATAAGGCAGAACAGAACTGAATAAGCTGTCGTGTGCACAATGGAGAGTGGAACACTGCAACAGACGCACCTGGCTAAAAACAACCAGAAACCTGAACTTGGCTGAAAGCTGCAGACTAGAACAACTGAAAACTCCTTTCTTTTCCCACACACTGTCACAACTCCATGTCCGGATATGTCAAGCTGCCTTGGGGTAACACTAACAACACTGACACGTCTTCTGTACACAATGAACGCCTAATGCACACACACTCCTCTACTGGCAGCCTGGGAGGCTGGTTTGAGTTGTCTGCATTCTTTCAGCTTGAGACTTTTCAACAGTTTCAAATGTCCATGGCATTTGAGGGACTGTGTCCTGGTTCAGGTTTTACTTTGAAATGAAATGTGCAAGTGTGGGTGTATACTGTATTATATGTGTGTGTGTGTGTGTGTGTGTGCGTGCGTGCGTGCGTGCTGCGTGCATGTGTCACTGTATACGTACACGGTACAGTTACTCAAATGCATATGTGTGTGTGTGTGTGTGTGTGTGTGTGTGTGTGTGTGTGTGTGTGTGTGTGTGTGTGTGTGTGTGTTGTGTGTACTGTGTGTGTGTGTGTGTGTGTGTGTGTGTGTGTGTGTGTGTGTGTGTGTGTGTGTGTGTGTGTGTGTGATTTGTTTAATTCATTCTTTTATTTAGATGAAAATGCCCCTTTAATGGAATAAGTATTCATTTGCTTTTCTACATCTTGTCCCCATATATGCAGTTTTATAAATTTTGTCATCCCTTCCCACTGGCACACAATGGCCTACTCTTCTGAAAAGCGAAAGATTTTAACATGTGCGCAAGATGTTCTGTGTGGGTTCACACACAGGACCTTAGTTTAAATAGTCTCATCCGACGGACTTTGGGGAGTGGAGTTGGCATTGATGTTCACTTCAGAGGAAAAATGCTCTTCACAAGCATGAGTGTGTATGTGTGTGTGTGTGTGTGTGTGTGTGTGTGTGTGTGTGTGTGTGTGTGTGTGTGTGCGGCTGGCCGTGTGCGTTAATAATATATTTTTTTTTTTAAATGATGTGTGTGTGTGTTTATAATATATAACACATGTATTAGTTTTGCCTTTTCTAGTCTTAAGACTATGAAGAATACCATGCGCAACATGTGCAGTTTTCACCAAAAACTGTCAGTGATACTGATCCCTGCACTAAGTGAAGTCTGCAGGAGCTACTGCATTTCAATGCCTATTACCTGCAGTTGTCAGGCAGTGATTAATCCTGCCAATGCAGCCATGTGGATTATTTTTTTGTATTTTTTCTATTTTGTACCACTTTATGTCACAGCAGATTTCTCTGCGTGAAATTCCGGCTGCTCTCCCCGGGGAGAGCGTGTCGCCAGATGTGCAGCGCCTACCCATTTTTTTTTCTTTTTCCTGTCTGCAACTGTATTTGTTTCCCTATCAGAGTGGCTTTTTTCTACAGAATTTTGCCAGGGTCAACCCCCATGTTGCCATGGGTTCTTTTACGTGCGCTAAATAGTGATGTGTCGGTTTATTGTCTCATCCGAAAGACTAATGCCCAGACCACCCTCATGATCTAATGGTTGGGGAAAAAGTTTAAGAAAAGATTAAGGAAAGTCTTTCACTGAACTACGCTGTCACTCTTCCTGAAAGTTCTATAAATCATGATCTGATCAGCAGGATGAGTAGCCTTTGGCTTACAAAAAAAATAATACCAATAGAATTTTTTTTTTAAACAAATTCAGAATAAAAAGAACATGAAAAAAGACATTAGACCAAGCCAAGGTAGCAACTCTGTATGTAAAGACAAAACAACCACACAAGTTTACAAACAGTTTGTTGGCATGACTGTAGATTTCACTGACAAACACCTAAAACATGCTTGAAAAAACATTTATATTATATCTGCTGTGATGTAAGCCCACAAGAAGTCCATGCTGGGGGTCAGATTAAAAAAAAAGCCTGACTTTTTATTCTAAACTATCAATAATTTGAACTAGTTGGAAAACAAACAAAAAAAACCCTTTACCTCCACCACTGTCTTCCATATTTTACGAAGTACGTATCCCCACAAAATTATAATTTTATAATTTATGTCTTCATAACACTGTTTTTTCACTATCTTTTGATAAAATATTTTTTAAAAGCTGATCTTTTCTCTATGGCTTAAAAGTTAACAACTGAAGAAAAAATGTGCAGCACCAAATGGTAACTTTCTCTCTCTGACAATAAGATTTAGCCACTGCCTACTTTAGTTTCTGAGGTTTCTAGGGGTCAGGGAAGGTAAAGCAGCGTGGGAGAGGAGATGGGTGCCACCCTCAACATACTGGCCCCTACAGAAGCTTGATCTCTGACACCTTGCTCCCCTACAACCACACAGGGTATGGGACACCTTTACCTATTTTAGTTTATCAATCATTCATTGCCTCCCAATATTATATGTCACAAGCATATTTGTCTCCCCCCAAAAAAATCAAGATGTACAACACAGCCTTTACAAATATAACAAAGTGTGTGCATAATATATAATGTGTGTATATGTAGTGTGTGTATACTTCATTACATGTGTGTATACATGTGTGTGTGTGTTTGAATGTACACAGCTTGTGTGTGTGCTGTGTGCAAGCGTGTGCGTGGTGTGTGTGCGCATGACTTGTATGCATGCATGCATGTTGGTTAGCTGTTCAGTTTTGTCTTTCCATTTAAATGTGTGGTGTGTGTGTGTGTGTGTGTGTGTGTGTGTGTGTGTGTGTGTGTGTGTGTGTGTGTGTGTGTGTTCTGTGTCTGTGCATGTGTGTGACTGTGTGAGTGTTACTTTGATATTGTTGTTGATGTTGAACATCAAGCAAACAAATACAAAGAATTTGGGAAAGATAGGTAGTGTAGGTGGTGTGTGTGTGTGTGTGTGTGTGGTGTGTGTGTGTGTGTGTGTGTGTGTGTGTGTGTGTGTGTGTGTGTGTGTGTGAGTGAGAGAGAGAGGAGTGAGAGAGAGGTGTGGTGGTGAGTGGTGTGTGTGTGAGTGTGTGGTGGTGGTGTGTGTGTGTGTATGCGAGTGTGTGTATACTGTTGTGTGTGTATGTGTATGTGTGTGTGTGTGTGTGTGTGTGTGACATTGTGTGTGTGTGTGCTCCAGTACAAGTATATGGCGGGGGGTTGTGATCTATATCGGGAAACAAGGAAATCGAGATAAAGACAAATATAAAAATACAACTGAAACGCTTTTAACCGGCGAACCTTCCGGCTTCTGCTTCACCCTCGGCGTCAATAACCTTTAAGATCCGTATACATGCAAGTGTTACGTGGTGTATGATCAATCTACACGTTCAATGGCTCCAGGAGTCATTCGTTACTTTTAATCGACACTCTGTAACGAATCATCTCGATGGAATCCCGTGTGGTTATCACTTGCTTACAATAACTGTCAAGTCTATAACTGGTTAAAAACGTCTGTGGGGTGAGGTCATGAGTGCGATTTCTCGTCTGCTCCACACAAGCATTCATGTTCGTCTGCATACAATCGAGCGTGGTTTTCGCCAGATTTCGGTGCCTAAAAACAGCCACAAAAACTGGAGACACAAAAAGATCGGAATTACCGCTTATCATTTCTACTTATCTACACCAAATACACACGATCAAGTAAAGTATTCAACAAGAACTTACCTTCAATTTGCAAAAAAATGACCACACGTAATTCCTTTCCCTGCTTTGATCAACTGGTGTTTCCACCTGAAGTGGAACGTCCGTCAAAGGGTCTTCACAGATTAATGCGCCCCCACCTGGAGAAATAGTCCTAATGCAATGCCGCTGTGCAAAATCAAAGTGGGTTTTTGACAATTTGAATTTTATTTACACAAATTCTTTCATAACTTAGTTTTATTCTGTATTAATATGGACATGAAATATTGTGAAAAAATTACTTGACAGGTGTCACGTCTTGATATCAGATTTCTCCAAGGGAGACAATACATCTGTAATTCTCCCCAATCAAGCAGACGACCACACCCAAAAGAAATTTATCGACCTGTAATATTTGATGAGAAAAGAAAAGTTACATAGTCTGTTGCTTGTTTTCTTTTAAATGTCCCTTGCTCGACCCGGGAGGCTGTACTCTGACACCTGTCAATGGTTTCTATTTTTATAACAGAATTTTGTGTACATTTAAGATCCGTGCACTGTGGACAGAACTGGTATACTAAATTCCTAAATCAGTATACTTATTCGAAACACAGCTCTGGGAGACCCCAGTTATTATATTATTATAATAAAGCTTCGCTGGAATAGATCAGGCATTGTTTTGCATAGATCAGCTGTTTCCTCAAAAAGGAGAAGGTGGTTTATCAGTTGACCCCCACCCCCAAAATGCGTCCCTTAACTAAGTAGGTAAAACAACGAGTTAAATCAAGTTTAGATTCTAGTCAGCAAAAATAATGGCCAATTTGATCACACACACACACACACACACACACACACACACACACACCACACACATAGGTGGAGAATATATATGATATAGATAAGAAATAAATATGAATATAGAATATAAGATGATAGTATATAGAGAAGAAGATAGAGATAGATAGAAGGCTACTTTTGTGATTTTTGTTGTGTTCTTTCCAGTGATTTCACTGGTCAGTTTATACTCTCTTTTTTTCAAAGGTGGACAGACAAAATAAAACTTTCTGTGTGCAAGCATCCTGTTTAATAATAATAATGGTGTAGCATCTTTCGAAAACATACTGGAAAGATTTGTCCACAACTGAAAGTATGTCTCTAAAACCAACCTTGCTGTTGACGTGATGCTGTCAATGACAACTTAACTGTACTGATTTTTTTTTCTTTTATTCTTAAAGAACTCTCCTCCCGTTTTAGTCAGTGTGGATTCCATGTGAGAACTTACCTTGTGATGCTGGTTTGTGGAGTGTGTGGACGACCTATCCAGTGGGGCCATCATCTTGGTATAACTTTATGACCATAATTATCTCTGGGGCTGATGGACTAGTAGTCTACTGGTAATACTCTCATCTAAAAGACAAAAGGCTGCAGGCGAGATCCCCACAGAAGCTGGACAGTTTCCCATCTACTATACAACCAGCGGCGTGGCCTGGGTCATTCTTATGAATGAGATGATTTTTAACTGATATTCCAAATGCAGCATTTTGAACATGTGAAGAACCCACGGCAACAAAAGAGCTGTTCTTAGGCAACTTCTCTCGATTAAAGCTCGTACTATCGTGGCTAGAAATAAATAAAACATGGAGACCAGATTGTTTGGGTGTTTTTTTTTCGTTTGTTTGTTGTTGGGTTTTTTGTTTGTTGTTGTGTTTTGTTTTTTGTTGTTTTTTGGGGGATGGGTGTTGTTGTTGCTTCGATTGATGGTAGATGCTGTTCACTTGTGGCCACTCCACACTCTTCTCTTCCCGGAGACAGCAGCACAAATTTCATACTAGAATTTGATATACCGCGAACGCATTATACAACTAATGCAGAAACTGAAGTTTCGTGAGTTAGCCGTGTAGGCAACTGACAAGTGTCAAATTTGCAGTTATATCAGCCCATTGCTAAATAATCAGTCTTGCCAGCCAGCTCAAAGAATTATTCATTAGTAAGAATTGAAAGGATGGATAGAAGAGTACCAATGATCTGGTTGATAAGAACTTCACCCCGATCCTATTTTTGCTTACTGGGGTATACTGATAATTCTCTATTTTCGTTTCAATGACAAGCACTACGCTCCATCGAAGAGCGGCAAGGATTGCCGTATATCGGTATTGGTATACCAGTAGCGGTAGGCTCTGTCTTGTGTGTTTGGCCATCTGGCTTATACAACTGGTACAGGGTTCGAGTTCGCACATAAACATACGAACACGTGTAGGTTTGTACATTTGACAGTGTAAAGGGGGGAGGGGGTGGTAAATGGGACGAAGGGAAAGTGGGGAGGGGAGGAGCAGGGTGAAGGTAAGTGCCCTAAAAGTCAACCCCCCCCCCCCCCCCCCCCAAAAAAAAAAAAAAAAAAAAAAAAGGAAACAAACAAAATAAAAACCTAGACAGCTAGTGGTTTTTCTTTTCTTTTTTTCGATTTCTGATATTTTTGTTTGTTGGTTTTGGTTTTCAAGGTGGTGGTTTTTTTTTCATTTGGCTTTTTTTCTCACACCAGTAGCAACATGTTAAACTGGGGTTGTTGTTTTCATCCATTGTGCAACCAAAGTTCAAATTGAAAAAAATGGTATAAGTGTATGTTTTATTTCCAAGTGTTCATTTCTTCCTTTCCTTCCTTAAGTTTTGATTAATTGCTAGTGGTTTCATTTCTCTTCCATAAAAAAAAAGAAACCCAACAAAACAACAACAAAACCTGGACAAATGCATTCACATTTGCGTTGTGGTTAAAGGGTGGGGGAGGGGTGGAAATAAGGGAGTGGAAAATAACAGTGGGGGCGGCGTTGTGGAAACCAAATTGTGAGATGTTTCCTCTCCATTTCAGTGATTTTACTTTTTTTTTCTTTTTTTTTCTTTTTCTGTTTATCTTTCGATGCTCAACCATGGTGGGGTTTTTTTCATTCATCTATTTGTTTGCTTCTTGATTTTCAACACGTCTATTTCACTCTAGATGTGCAGAAGTAGGGGGGACTGGATGTTTTTTTGTGTGTGTTTTTAAAGCACAAGACAGCTAATTCCATTATCCTGGATATAGAAGAAGAATTAAGTAAAATTAATATCTCTCTCTCTCTTTTCTCTCTCTCTCTCTCTCCTCTCTCTCTCTCTCTCTCTCTCTCTCTCTCTCCAACGATGGTCATGCACAGTCACAAAATACAGACTGAAAAACTTAAGTAAAGCATCCACGATCAATTGACATTCTAGTGAACTAAAAGCTGTGCTGTGTGATCTGGCCCATTCAAGAAAGACAACCCATGGCGGCTTGAAGGATCGCATTAGCCTATAGGCCTATTATTTTGTGGCCGGTTGCTTTAGAAAGACTATAGTCTGAAAATATTTATTGGTAAATTAATGTTACAGTGAAAACAATTGTTTTAATAAGTTTTCTTTTCTAACATAAAAATTTTGTTTCGAGTTTTGTCTCGAATCATTTTCCTTGTCGGAAAATAGTTGATTTTGTTATGGAGAGGAGGACCATTTTATAATGCTGTTGTTTGTTTCCCTCTTTTTTTTTGTTTTTTGTTTTTTGTTGTTTTTTTTAGGTTAGTCTGTCTGGGGTTATATTTGCATTCAGATATAGATTCAGAAATTCACATTCAGAAATTGTGTTCACAGCAAGATGAAAAATAAGTCATAGAAAGATGATAGCCAGGATTATTCTACAAAGAAAAAAGGTGTTCTTTTCCTCTTTGGGGGGTAAAGTTTTAACAGGGTGTGGTCAAATTTGTTTGGGAATACCGTGGTCCTGAAATCATTTTTTCCCCATAGCAAGTTTTTATTATTAAAAACTTGTCTTTCCTCACTACTTTCTCCTCAAAAAAGCAAGTTTTTATTACTAAAAAGTAAAAAGTGGTTAATTATAATTATGGTTGTTGACTCTTCGTGGTGTTGTTTTTGTTGTTTTGTTTGTTTGTTGTTGTGGTTTTGGTGGGGGGGTTTTGGGGGGTGTACTTTTCCTTTGATTTTTTTATCAGCTGAATAGGTTTAGAAGTATCAATTTATTGTAATCATGTTTACAGTAGGGAAAACAGTGAGTTTTGCCTGTGAGAAGATGAACAGAGAATGTTGTAAAATACAGTTTAGTTTACAATTCCCCTTATCTTTTCTGGAAAACAGAACAAATTTGTAAATTGATATTTCCCTCTGAAATTATGTTTGTTGCTGCTGCTATGATAAGATCCTTCTTATGGCAAGATTGCCCTGGTGAATGTTCAGTGATATTGTGTGTTCTTGGGGAGGGGGGGGGGGGTAACATTTTATCACTCAAAATAATCTAGATTTTTGTGTGTTGAAATCATATTTGTTCTTAACAGCATACTGATTTTGTTATGGAAAAGATTTTTGATAATGATGTTTTCATGTTTTTGTTTTAATATGTTATTTTGTAATGTGGTAAGGC
>CM060333.1:15968069-15993069 GCA_030674155.1 Stramonita haemastoma
TCATTTCTGGAACACGGAAGATCAAGTCACCTACCTAAGTGCAAAGGTGACTCTCAACAATCACCACAGCAAAAAAGTGATGACCAGACACTGAGTTCGCATCTCTCTTCTTGGTTTTCATCAATGATCTGCTGCCTGAGCTGTGAAGAAGAGAGTCAAAGCCATGGCCCTCTACACTGATGACCTTTTGACTAGATAGTCCAGTGGTTAATGCAAGGATATTGGGCAAAACCTGCACATGAGAGTGACAGCATGTTTTTCAGCATACACATACTTTGGACACTATTGTACAATACTGGCATAGGAAACGCCATGTTGTCCATCTGTTTCCCCACTTTTTTAATACTTTTTTTCTATCATGCAAACATGCCCTCTGAGGGATTATGAATATAAAGCCAGAGAGGTGTTCCTTGTTTTGTTTGCTTGTTTGTTTTTTTCTCTTTAGTTTATCAATTATTGTTTATTCACCAGAAGGTACAATGACACAATGATACCACTTATTATAGACCATGACAAACATAACCTTCTCCTCTCTCCCAACTTAACCACAAGCCCAGTTTCCCCAGCATCCTTCCTCCAAACTCCACTGTTAAACCTCCTTTACTTACCACTTTCCCTCAATATACCCACCCCTCTCACCTATCCCCCTCCTGTCCTAACTCCCCCCTACCTATCCCCCTCCTATCCTATCTCTCCCCCCCTTCTTATCCCTCTCCCCCCCTCCTGTCTCCCCCCCTCCTTCCCCCCCCTCCTGTCTCCCCCCCTACCTACCCCCCTCCTATCCTCCCTCCTGCCCTATCCCCCCTCCTGCCCTATCTCCCCCCTAACTATCCCCCCCTTCCTGCCCTATTCCCCCCCTCCTTCCTATCCCCCCTCCTGCCTATCCCCCTCCTGCTATTCTCCCCCCTAACTATCCCCCTCCTGCCTTCCCCCCTTCCTGCTCCTATCCGCCCCCTGTCCTATCCCCCCTCCTGCTATCCCTCCTGTTATCTCCCCCCTAACTATCCCTCCTCCTGTCCCCCTCTGTCCTTCCCCCTGTCCTATCCCCCCCTCCTGCCCTATCTCCCCCCTAACTATCCCTCCTCCTTCCCCCTCTTGTCTCTCCCTCCCTACCTATGCCCCCTGTCCTATCCCCCTCCTGCCCTATCTCCCCCCCTAACTATCCCTCTCCTTCCCCCTCTCCCTGTCCTATACCCCTCCTGCTCTATCTCCCCCCCCCCCTAACTATCCCTCCTCCTATCCCCCTCCTGCCCTATCCCCCCTCCTGCTCTATCTCCCCCCCTAACTATCCCTTCTCCTATCCCCCTCCTCCCCCTATCTACCCTCTACTTATCCCCCCCTACCCCACTCCTCCCCCCTCTACTTATCCCCCCTCCCATCCTATCTCCCCCTCTCTATCCCTCCCACCTCCCCCCCCTATCCCCCCCCTATCCCCCCCCTACCCCCCCCACCTTGTCCCACTCTCTTCCCCCCTTCCACTCCTGTCCCCCTATCCCCCCTACCTATCCCACTCCTCTCCCCCTCCTGTCCCTATCCCCCCCTCCCTAGTCCATCTCCCCTCCCCCTTTCCCCTCCTCCTATCTCCCCCTCCTCTATCTCCCCCCTGTCCTATCTCCCCCTCCTCCTATCTCCCCCCTCCTCCTATCTCCCCCCTCCTCCAGGCACGAACAGGGAAGATAGACAACACATCTCCTCCAAAGCTCAGAGGATTAGAAGTTAGGGAGGAGATCTTTATAGAGATCTGCCATTTCTAACTCAGCTAACTAACTGCACTCTAATTTTTATGGCATCTTATCAAACAAAGAATTCCAAACTTTGAGGGTTAATTTCCTATATTAGTTTGAAAATAAAAAAAGATATATATTTACAATCATTTACTTCATCTTGCACTTGTTCAAGACAGGTAAACAGCAATGCCTACAAATTCATATAAAAGTTGTTGCTTCTTTTCCATGATGTGGCAACTTTTATCTGGACTATTAAGCAACTTTAAACAATTAAAAGGGATTGAATTGTTTAAGATAGTCTTTGAAGGGGAAGTAATATTGACATGAAATAGCCACACAGCATGTGTGTGTGTGTGTGTGTGTGTGTGTGTGTGTGTGTGTGTGTGTGTGTGTGTGTGTGTGTGTGTGTGTGTGTGTGTGTGTGTGTGAAAATCCTGAGATTTTGCAAAAAAAGATCTTGTAACATGTTTATATATGGTGGAAAAACTTTGGAAGTTGTTAACTATTTTAAATATTTAGGAATTATTTTTAGTAAGAGTGGCAATTTTGCAAAATGTAAGGAAAATGTAAAGTCATGTTTAGTCTGATAAGGACTGCATGGCAAAAAGAACTACCTATACATGTGACACTTGATTTGCTCGATAACATTGTTTTAACTGTTTTGTTGTATGGGTGTGAAATTTGGGGTTATGAAAACATAGTAATAATTAAAAAGCTCCAGTTAATTTTTTTTTAATATATTTTTTGTTTAAAGCGTATGATGTCAAATCGTTAGTATATGGAGAAGGGGGCAGATACTCCTTGTCTATTTCTGTTCCAATGGTTCATTTCTGGATGTAGCTGCTTGACTTTCATCCTTGAAAGCTATCATCAAATGTTTACCAGATGATTAAGAGACAGTTTTGTTCAACTATCAGTTTTACCAGTTCATGTAATTATCAAAATGATAAAATAGTTTGTTAATGAACGGAGAGCTGAGCCATGGGATAGTAGTAGATGCCTTTAGTACAAAAACTATCAAACCAATTTTAGTATGGAAAAATATATAATTTGTCTGCCAGATGTATATGTTTACACTCTTATGAAATTTAGTTGCAGTTGTCACAAGCTTTCTATTGAGATTGGATGTTTCCATAACATACCACGGGAAGAAAGAGTATGTTCAAAATGCAATATGTCTGTTTTAGAGGAGAAATTTATTCTCATCATGGAATGTTTCCTACTTTAAACATTTACGACAAGATTTTATTCCTCAGCATTTTCTTCAACCCATGTCCAGTTATGATTTTTGCAGTTTGTGGAAATGTAAATCTTGAAAAGTTCTTCCTTTCCCTCAAAGCTCATAACATTTGAAGGTTTTTCTTGAAATTTCATTTTGTTGTCTTTCACAAGTGTAGAATGTGTCTTTTACAGAAATTGATATACTTTAAAATGTCTGGAGTCTATAATATTGTTTGTTTATCATTTTGCAATGAATTGTTGCTTTTCAGTTCCTGTTACTATTGATAATACTAGTATTAGTATTGTTGAATTCGTTTGTTATCTTCCATGCCCCCAAAAGGGGTGAAAGGAATTAAATCTTGAATCTTGGGGGGGGGGGGGGTGTGTGTGTGTGTGTGTGTGTGTGTGTGTGTGTGTGTGTGTGTGTGTGTGTGTGTGTGTGTGTGTGTGTGTGCGTGCATGTCTGTTTATTTTTCTTTCTCTATTTCTGGTCCATCAGTCTGGAATTACCCCCCTCTCTCACTTCGCTAAAAGCCTTCTTATGACAGTGTTCAACCCAGTCTCAAGATATGCTTATTTCAAACATAAAATTTTCCCCTCCTGTTTCATTTCTTATATGTCCCTGCATTGCCCCCAGATAACAAATTTGCCAATGGCAACTGCCTTCAAACTGTAAGTTGTTTTACCTGTGTTAATTCATACTGCATGTATTTAGAATTTCTGACACATTCTATATGCGTGATAAAACGTTCATTTATTTTAAGGAAATATTACCTCCCTTCAAAGGCTTTCATAACAGTTATGTTCCTTTTTATTGTTTGAAGTTACTCAGAAGTCCAGAGGAAAATCTGTATCTAATGTAAATGAAGCAGCATTTTTTAAAATATAAAATTGTAGACTGTGCTGTTTACCTGTTTGAAACAGTACACGGTGATAAGAAATGTTTAAGATTAAGCTTTTTTAAAATTTCTGATCAGACATGGGAAAAGAACCTTTAAAGTGTGGAATTGTTAATTAATGTTAATGTTGCAAAACTATGAAGGCAACAATTTAAGCTTAGAATTAGAAATGGCAGATCTCTACGGGGATTGCCCCCTAACTTCTAATCCTCCGAGCTTTGGAGGAGATGTGTCTGTCTGTCTTCCCATGTTTGTGCTTATTATTCTCCTTGTTGGAGGAGGGGGCTAGGTAGGGGCAGGGGGATGGGGAGGAGGGGGATAAGCAGAGATTGGAGGAGATGGGGTAGGTAGAAGGAGAGGAGGGGGATAGGGGAGGAGGGGGGAGAGGAGGGGGAAGGGAAGGAGGGATGGGGAGGGGAATGGGATGGGGGGGGGAGAGGAGGGGGATAGGGAGGAGGGGGGAGGGGGGACAGGGAGGGGAGGGGGACAGGGGGGGTAAAAGGAGGGGTAGGGGAAGGAGTGGAAAGAGGTAGGGGGTAGGGGGAGGGGGACAGGAAGGGGGTAAAGAGGAGTAGGGGGGATAGGTAGGGGGGAGGGGAGGAGGGGGATAGGGGAGGAAGGGGGTAGGGAGGAGGAGGGGGTAGGGAGAAGGAGGGGGGTAGGGAGGAGGAGGGGGGGGATAGGGGAGGGGGGGTAGGGGGAAGGGGGAGGGGTAGGGTGGAAGGAGGGGGATAGGGGGATAGGGAGGGGGGGGATAGGGGGAGGAGGAGGGGGATATGAAGGATTTAAAGTATCAAAAAAGTGCCATTTCACCGTTCTACTATAACTCCCAGGGGCACAGATTCATTGTTTCCCACGCTAATAGTGTTCACTGTGATAGTAGGTATCTGTATACAAACTGGCTTGCTGTCACTCTTCATGTCAGAATTTAATCCTTGGCAGCTGTGTCTAGGATGCAGTGTGTAGTCTTTTTATGGGACAGACATTAGGCTACATTCCACCTTTACAGTAGAGGGCGAGTAAAAAAAATATATATATCTGCTGATTTTTACATATTTTTAAAGTATGAAAAATGCATTATGTACCTTCTTTGGGGATTGAGCATATGGAGCAATACCAGGTAATACTTGTGTTCCCACAGTGTTGACCCCGCCCATGCGTATTGTGTAGTTACGTAGTTAGCAGAGCGCAAAGGACTTGGTTAAGACCTAGACACTCCTTGTCAGGACCCATGTCTTTCCTTTGCTGTAGGCCTCACGGTTTTGTGCTAACATGCTGTCATGGCAAAACTATTTGTGTCTGCTCAGTCTGTTGCGACTCATCATGGATAAGACAGCTGGGTCAAGTTTTCACCTATGTAAAATTAACTAGCTACCTGACGATCATTCTGAACACATGCCACACTGGTACCTCGGTTAGCGGGGGTCACCTCGTAATCACTGCCAGAACGGTCACACACCTGGAGACTAAAGTTTCCTCCCAATCTGTCATCAGCTTCGTGGGAACGAGCGGCGACTTGGGCAGCAACACCCGTCTGCTGAACTCGGCTGTTGCTGGTGTCCGATTCCCCGGCTGACCCTGCGGAAGGCATGGGGTAATCTGAGGATGTCGAGCTGGGGAAGGAAGCATTGTAGCCGCTGCCGGTCAGGAGAGAAGAGTCCCCTGCACTGCTGGCTTCTGGAGAACTGAGGCTGGGGATGTTCACCACATCTGCTTTGAGGATGACAGTGACCGGTGCCTGTGAATTGGACGGAGCAGGCAAGACACCATCCAGACGAGCAGCAGAGGCCTCAACCAGCCCTGGTGTTGTCCGCTGTAGGTTGCGATGGTCAACGTAGACTGAATTGTCCACGCGTAGCTCTGCGAAGCCCTCTCTTCTTCCGTTCTCCTGCAGCTGGGGGGTAGAGTGAGGAGGGGGAGGGAGGGGTGCCCTTGCAGGGGGTGGGGGTGCTGCAGTCATGGGAGAGGGTGCTGACGAGTGTGGGCTGTGGACCAGAAACTGTCCGCTTGCCAGGTTTGTGGGGATGGCATGGCCCCGCGGGGATGTCTGCACAGCCCTGGTGAAGGACAGTGGGGAAAGTTCTGTGCTGTTATCCTCCTTAGTGTGGGTGGAGTCCTG
Source organism: Stramonita haemastoma (assembly GCA_030674155.1). Lineage (NCBI taxonomy): Eukaryota > Metazoa > Mollusca > Gastropoda > Neogastropoda > Muricidae > Stramonita > Stramonita haemastoma. The sequence continues at coordinate 15,974,036 of CM060333.1, forward strand.
TTGTCCTTAGTGTCAGTATTGTCCTTAGTGTCAGTATTGTCCTCAGTGTCAGTATTGTCCTTAGTGTCAGTGTTGTCCTTAGTGTCAGTATTGTCCTCAGTGTCAGTATTGTCCTCAGTGTCAGTATTGTCCTCAGTGTCAGTATTGTCCTCAGTGTCACTGTTGTCTTTAGTGTCAGTGTTGTTCTCAGTGTCAGTGTTGTCCTCAGTGTCAGTGTTGTCCTCAGTGTCAGTGTTGTCCTCAGTGTCAGTGTTGTTCTCAGTGTCAGTGTTGTTCTCAGTGTCAGTGTTGTTCTCAGTGTCAGTGTTGTCCTTAGTGTCAGTGTTGTCTTTAGTGTCAGTGTTGTCCTCAGTGTCAGTGTTGTCCTCAGTGTCAGTGTTGTCCTCAGTGTCAGTGTTGTTCTCAGTGTCAGTGTTGTCCTTAGTGTCAGTGTTGTCCTCAGTGTCAGTGTTGTCCTCAGTGTCAGTGTTGTTCTCAGTGTCAGTGTTGTTCTCAGTGTCAGTATTGTCCTCAGTGTCAGTGTTGTCCTTAGTGTGGGTGGAGTCAGTGTTGTCCTGAGTGTCAGTATTGTCCTGTATTGTCCTTAATCTTAACATTGTCCTTAGTGTCAGTACTGTCTTTAGAGTCAGTGTTGTCCTTAGTGTCAGCATTGTCCTTAGTGTCAGTGTTGTCCTTAGTGTCAGTATTGTCCTTAGTGTCAGTGTTGTCCTTAGTGTCAGTATTGTCCTTAGTGTCAGTGTTGTCCTTAGTGTCAGTGTTGTCCTGAGTGTCAGTATTGTCCTGTATTGTCCTTAATCTTAACATTGTCCTTAGTGTCAGTACTGTCCTTAGTGTCAGCGTTGTCCTTAGTGTCAGTGTTGTCCTTAGTGTCAGTATTGTCCTTAGTGTCAGTGTTGTCCTTAGTGTCAGTGTTGTCCTTAGTGTCAGTGTTGTCCTTAGTGTCAGTGTTGTCCTTAGTGTCAGTATTGTCCTTAGTGTCAGTGTTGTCCTTAGTGTCAGTATTGTCCTTAGTGTCAGTGTTGTCCTCAGTGTCAGTGTTGTCCTCAGTGTCAGTGTTGTTCTCAGTGTCAGTGTTGTTCTCAGTGTCAGTGTTGTCCTCAGTGTCAGTGTTGTCTTTAGTGTCAGTGTTGTCCTCAGTGTCAGTGTTGTCCTCAGTGTCAGTGTTGTCCTCAGTGTCAGTGTTGTCCTCAGTGTCAGTGTTGTCCTCAGTGTCAGTGTTGTCCTCAGTGTCAGTGTTGTCCTCAGTGTCAGTGTTGTCCTCAGTGTCAGTGTTGTCCTCAGTGTCAGTGTTGTCCTTAGTGTCAGTGTTGTCCTTAGTGTCAGTGTTGTCCTTAGTGTCAGTGTTGTCCTTAGTGTCAGTGTTGTTCTCAGTGTCAGTGTTGTCCTTAGTGTGGGTGGAGTCAGTGTTGTCCTGAGTGTCAGTATTGTCCTGTATTGTCCTTAATCTTAACATTGTCCTTAGTGTCAGTACTGTCTTTAGAGTCAGTGTTGTCCTTAGTGTCAGCATTGTCCTTAGTGTCAGTGTTGTCCTTAGTGTCAGTATTGTCCTTAGTGTCAGTGTTGTCCTTAGTGTCAGTATTGTCCTTAGTGTCAGTGTTGTCCTCAGTGTCAGTGTTGTCCTTAGTGTCAGTATTGTCCTTAGTGTGGGTGGAGTCAGTGTTGTCCTTAGTGTCAGTATTGTCCTTAGTGTCAGTATTGTCCTTAGTGTTGTCCTTAGTGTTGTCCTTAGTGTCAGTGTTGTCCTTAGTGTCAGTATTGTCCTTTGTATCAGTATTGTCCTTGTAGTCAGTTTGCATTAATATCAGTGTTGTCCTTAGTGGTGGAGTCGGTATTGTCCTTGTTAAGTATTGTCCTTATGTCTTGTATCAGTATTGTATTATATCAGAATTGTCCTTTGGTGAGTCAGTATTGTCTTGGTATCAGTACTGTCCTTGTTGTGATCAGTATTGTATTATTATCAGTATTGTCCTTAGTGGTGGAGTCAAGTATTGTCCTTAGTGGTGGAGTCAGTATTGTCCTTAGTGGTGGGAGTCAGTCAGTATCTTCATCATATCATCATCGTCATCAACACACCCAGTGTTTGCATCACTAAAGCTTGAAAGCTAGAGTTGTGATGTTGTGTGTATGTATATGGGTTGTGTAATGATGAGTGTCATAATTTTACTATTTTCATATTTCTTTTACAATAGTGGTTAACTCATGTGTTTTTTTTTGTCAGGTTATCTGTACCCTATGATCAGGAGGATATGCTTATGGGATTGCACCACCAATGCACCAATGGCAGCCTTCAGTCTCGTAAGACTGGAGTTGCGCTCTAGGTGTTTATTCTGGCACAGCGTCGGTTGTGCCTGGCCAGTCCGACACGGAATGACGGTCCCTATATATAGTGATGGTTGAACAACAAAAAAAAACAAAAATAAATAAATAGATAAATAAATAAAATAAATAAAACCTTAAAAACATAGTGATGGTTTTGTGCTTACCAAGAATGATAAGTATTGGAAAATTAAAGTGTGGGGGGGGAGGGGGGGGGAACAAGTGCAGGTAACCAGTTACAACTTCATTCTCATCATAAAAAAAATTTTTGTTAAAGATTCCAAAAAAATAATCCACTGCAAGAGATAACTTTAAAGGCAGCATTAGAAGAATGATTGGTAAAAGGTGTCCCATAACCTATGTGGTTGTCGGGAAGTAATGTGTCAGAAACCCCAGCTTCTCTAGACTAGCATTTTGAGGGGGCTCTCATCTCCTCTCCTCGCTGCTTTACCTTCCCTGTTCCTAAAGCAGATAAGATACCTATTTACAGCTGGGTGAATTGAGAAATTATGCTTAACCTAAGGTGTACTATTGATTACCCATCTACGAGGCCACCATGCTCATTATCACATAACCTTAAGCTTGAGGAAAGTGGTCCGACCATTAAGCTATTCTGTCCCCTCAATAGTAATACAATGGATAATGTTCACATTTTTACTTTTTTTTTAACACTAAGTCACGGTCAGATTTCTCTTCGGGGCTGACTCTTCGGAGGAGATCGCGTCACCACAAGAGCAGCGCCACCCATCTTTTTTTTTTCCTTTCCTGTCTGCAACTGCATTTGTTTCCCTATCAGTGTGGCTTTTTTTTCTACAGAATTTTGCCAGGGACAACTCCCTTGTTGCCTTGGGTTCTTACACGTGCGCTAGATAATTTAGTGTAACGCACGGGACCTCGGGTTATTTTCTCATCCGAAAGACTAGCACCCAGACCACCACTCGTGGTCTAATGGATGGGGGCAAGAAAAGTTTTTGGCCCAAACGGGTTCCGACCCTGGACTTTCGCTTTCTAGGCAGGCTCGTTACATCTAGAGCACCCAGCCACAAGATGTGCATCTAATGAAGTAGAAGAAGAAGAGAAGAAGCAATATATAAGAGAAGAAGAAGAAGGAGAAGAAGAGAACACCACAACAACACACAACAACAAAAGAATTTGGAAAATGAGCTGTTACCTGTATAGGTGACTGATGATCCCCAAGTCGATCTTGCTTCCTCTTCCTGTGAACAAAAATGAAAGGTCAAATAGTTAGCTGTACGTCTGTCACACACACGCACGCACATGCACGCACACGCACGCACACACACACACACATACACACAGCGCGCGCGCGCGCGCACGCACACACACACATGCGCGCGCGCGCGCACGCACAGCACCACGACACACACACACACACACACACATATGGCATGGTTTTTTTTCTCCTTGACTAAATAAACAGAGACAAAATAAAGGCGATTCCCCAGGCAAAAGTCCTTACTTTAGTAAATTTATGGGCGAAGAATTAACGGTTGGTGTTGTCATTGTTATCAAGCTTCAAACTGTAGGTATTATCCGAAGAGGAATGCAGCTACCTTGATGGTGGGTGCACGGGGGCATACACAATATCTCACATTGGTGAAACTCGGAGGTCTAGCCGAGAAAATAAGGAAACCCATGCAGTTTATCTCTTACTGGTCTGTATAAATACACTAGCAATTTGCTCTTGTGCAACTGAAATGGTATGGTCATGCCACATAGCTTCTAAGGCACAATGCAGGGAGGTAGGAAAAGGCAGAGAGAGAAAGACACGGGTGGACAACACACAGAATGGACAATATCACTGAATGGACAACATCACTGAATGGACAACCATCACTGAATGGACAACATTACTAAATGGACAACATCACTGAATGGACAATATCACTGAATGGACAACATCACTGAATGGACAAATCACTGAATGGACAACATCACTGAATGGCAACATCACTGAATGGACAATATCACTGAATGGACAACATCACTGAATGGACACATCACGGATTTGGAACATCACTGAATGGACAACATCACTGATAGAACATCACTGAATGGTACAAATCATGAATGACATACATGAAATGGACAATATCATGAATGAAAAACATCACTGAATGGACAAATAAACAAATGAATGGACATATCCTTGGAATGGACAAATCACTGAGAGGGCACATCACTGAATGAAATCCTGAGGACAATATCTGGATGGCAACATCCCTGATGGCCCTTGTGATGCTATCCATGAGGACAAATCATGGAAGGACATTATCACTGAATGGGAAACATCACTGACTGACCAACTGAAACGGACAACTATCCAATGAATGGACAACATCACTGAATGGACAACATCACTGAATGGACAACATCCATGAATGGACAACATCACAGAATGGACATCACTGAATGGACAACATCACTGAATGGACAACATCACTGAATGGACAATATCCATGAATGGACAACATCACTGAATGGACAACATCACTGAATGGACAACATCACTGAATGGACAACATCACTGAATGGACAACATCACTGAATGGACAACATCACTGAATGGACAATATCCATGAATGGACAACATCACTGAATGGACAACATCACTGAATGGACAACATCACTGAATGGACAACATCACTGAATGGACAACATCACTGAATGGACAATATCCATGAATGGACAACATCACGAATGGACAACATCACTGAATGGACAACATCACTGAATGGACAACATCACTGAATGGACAACATCACTGAATGGACAACATCACTGAATGGACAACATCACTGAATGGACTCACGGAGTTTTGCTGAGACTCAGGCGTTGGCACGCAGGCGAGGACGACCCAAGAACACCTGGCGTCGGACAATAGAAACAGAGCTGAAGACCCTCCAACACTCCTGGGGAACCATTCAGAAACTGGCCCAAGACAGGCAGGAGTGGAGAACCTTTGTTGCTGCCCTACATGCCAAGAAGGCATAAAAAGGCTTTGGATTGGATTGGATCAGGCGTTGGCACACCAACGCCATAGATGGAAAAACCTGTTGTTCCAATATTTTATATAACGATGCAAAATGCATAGAATGAATAAGAAAAACTGGCCTATGATTTATAAAAAAGGTAACGGTGTCCCATAACCTGTGTGGTTGTAGGGGAGCGAGGTGTCAGAGACCTCAGCTTCTCCAGGGTCCAGCATATTGAGGGCGGCGCCCATCTCCTCTCCCTCGCTGCTTTACCTTCCCTGACCCTAAAGAGGGCAGGTACCCATTTACAGCTGGGGGAACTGGGGCAACTGTACTGTAGCCAAGGCGTGCAAACGGTCACCTATCCAATTGGCAACCACGCTCGAGCTGCTTAACCTGGTTTGGGGAAAGCTCAGTGCTCTGACCACTGAGTTATCCCGTCCCCAAATTTATAGAACTAGAAAAAAGCAGAAATGATTTATTCCAAACAGATCAGAGAAGCCTAGCAGTCCTTGCACTCACCCCAGGTGGATCCAGAGTGAGATCTAAGGTGACGAGTGGAGGGTCAGTCAGAAAGGTCCATGGAGTGTTGTCCTGCACCTGGGCCGAACGAAGGTAACCCACGTCCACCAGAGCTTCAAAGATGAGGTCAGTGGGGCCGCTGCCCCTCCAGCTGTGCTCAATTTCCAGTTCACACGTCTCGGGAGGCTGGGCCGATGGCACTCACAGGGAAACATGTCTTTCAAGGGTAGGGTCTGAAATTGGTGACAGCTTTATTAAAGTTTGATGCATTTTCTTTGGTTTATACATCCTTAGTTTCTAGAAAAGACAACGTCCTACCTGTACAATTCAATTCAATTCAATTCAAACATTTTATTCTCTCATAAAATAGAGAAATTCACGGGGGTTACTTTGTATTTATATTTGTATTGTACCACTTTATGTCACAGCATATTTCTCTGCGTGAAATTCGGTGTTCCCCCGGAGAGCACGTCGTCACAAGCGCAGGCCTACCCATTTTTTTTTCCTTTTTCCTGTCTGCAGTTGTATTTGTTTGTAAGCCCTACATAAAAAAGTAAACAGGGAAAACATTCATCACATAGGAATAACACAGCACAGCATGCAACCATTACCTCTCACACACTACAAGACAATACCCATATCAGTACCAATACCAGCACTTTATCAAAGAGGAATTCGCGTGGTCACAAGCCATATATATATAAATATAATATATATATATAATATAATATATAATATATATATATATATATATAGTATATATGAATAGTAAGATATAAATGCACAGTTTGAGCAACAACAAGCCTGGAGTTTACATAGTAATGGTATATTTCATTTATCGACAGGCCATGCTTAAGGGCCCAGTCCTATCTAAGATATTTTACAAAAAAATCGGTTTTTTTGAAAACCTACTACTACCTGACATCATTAAAGAGATAAATATCTATTTTCGTGCACAATTGGATTTTTTAATCAATTAATTCCAGCCCAAAGTGGAGATATTTAGGTTCAAAGTGGGTGGGTGTCGGGTAAAAACTACATATTTCTGAACTAATTTTATTTGTTTTCGTTTCAAGCTCGTATCTTGAATCTGTCTTATAGAGGAAAAGGAGGGAGAGAGATAGGAAGAGAATGGGAAACAGATAAGAGACATGACAAAGTGACCAGCTCGAAATAAATCAAGCACACACCACACCACACCACACCACACCACCACAACACAACCACACCACACCATACCAACCAAACCAACAACTCACTTGCTGGGTGGGATAAATCACCACACCACACCACACCACACCACCACAACACAACCAACCAGACCATACCAACCAAACCAATAAAACAACTCACTTGCTGGGTGAGATAATCACCAAACCAGCAACCAACACTACCACTACACAACTAACCACACCACACAAACCAAATCAATCAAACAACTCAACTTGCTGGGTGAGGATAAATCACCACACCACACCACCACAACACAACCAACCACACCACACCATACCAACCAAACCAATCAAACAACTCACTGCTGGGGATAAATCACCACACCACACCACACACCACAACACAACCACACCACACTACACCAAACCAACCAACCAAATCCAATCAAACAACTCACTTGCTGGGTGGGATAAATCACCCACCACACCACACCACCACAACACACCACACCCACCACACCAAACCAAACCAATCAAACAACTCACTTGCTGGGTGGGATAAATCACCGCACCACACCACCACAACACAACCACAACACACCACACAACCAAACCAAACCAAACCAATCCAACAACTCACTTGCTGGGTGGGATAAATCAACCCCCCAACACGTCGCGTGGCGTGTGTCCACGCAGACCCTGGTCATCTGTCTTGAGGTCCAGGTGGCAGCCTATGAGGACAGTCTGCAGGTCAGCCTGCTCTCCGGGGGGCGGCAGGGTCTGGCGGTCAATGCACCGCATCTTCTGCTCCTTCACCGTCTGCGCCCGTTGAAAACAGGCCTGCAACAATACAACGCCGCTGCAGCCAAGATGGGATGGAGAAGGGAGGATGGGGGACATGACATTGTTGTCACCACACCAGGGGGGCGGGGGGGGGGGGGGGGAATAGCCTAGTGGTCAGAACATGGCGCTGGCAATTTGACGGACCAGGGTTCGAGGCCGGTCGAGGAGATTTTTCTCCTGGAGTTAACATCAGTGCTGACTCCACTCTTCCCTAAAAGTCCTGATGAGACTATAAACCGAGGCCCCCTGTGCGAACGCACGGAAACATCTTGCGTACACGTTAAATCCTGTTCCGCTTTTCGTAAGAGTAGGTCATCGTGTGCGGTGGGAACAGATGACATTTACAAAACTGTATACACACGGGAACTGGATGTAAAAAAGCACAAGAGTGCTTATCCCATTATCCTCGATAGAAAAGAATAAATAAAATATAAAAATAAAATAAAAAATAAACCTGTTCAGTCAGTTAGGGAAATTATTTTACAAAACATAATCATGATTCATACATTCAGTCCTGAGAAATATTTACAACGATATAATCCATACTGTTATGTTGGTGAATTACTTTACCAAGACACTATCTATACAACCCTTTCAATCAGCGAGGTGAATTTTAAGGTTCAAATACATGATACACACGCCCGATCAGACAGATGATTATTCTACAAACATTGATTCATACACCTATTCAATCAGATAGGTCAATTATTTTATGAACACATGATCCATACACCTGGTTGCTCTTGGGTAATGAGGTTCACATGATGGACTTTTGCGCTTGCTAACATTTGCAACACCATTTATGTAGCCGCATTCTGACTTCGGGGATGATGTCTAAACACGACACCAGTGTGATAATTTTTTTTAATGCCATCCGTTCTTACTGGCATAAATGGCCGTCTCTTCCGACAAGCAGAACAGGTTTTAACTTGTGCGCAAGATGTTCTGCGTGTGTTTGCTCTTGGCCTCGGCTTATAGTCTCATCCAAAGGACTTTTGACGGAGTGAAGTCAGTACTGATGTTGCAGTACTGGTGTTAACTCCATAGAAGAAAAAAAATCCCCTTGAACTGGGCTGCTTGTGGTGATTCGAACCCAGGCTCGATCGTACACCATCAAGTCACGAGCGCAGTGCTCTGACCGCTATGCTGTGTCTCTCCCCTCATACCTCCTCATAGGGGGGGACGGATAGCCTAGTGGTCAGAACATTGCGCTGGCAATTTGACGACCCAGGTTTGAGTCCGGTCGAGGAGATTTTTCTCCTGGAGTTAACATCAGTGCTGACTCCACTCTCCCCAAAAGTCCTTCGGATGAGACTTTAAACCAAGGCCCCGTGTGCGAACGCACGCGGAACATCTTGCGTACACGTTAAATCCTGTTCCGCTTTTCGTAAGAGTAGGCCATCGTGTGCCGGTGGGAACAGATGACATTTACAAAACTGCATACACACGGGGACTGGATGTAAAAAAGCACAAGAGTGCTTATTCCATTATCCTCGATATAAAAGAATCAATCAATCAATCAATCAATCAATCAATCTAATCTATCTGTTCACTCTGTTCTAAGTTGGATTGTTTTACAAACGTATTTACCATCCACATACCTGTTCAAAGTCCTTCACCTCCAGTCGGTTGTCCCAGATCTCCAGGCGGACATCCACGTCATACACCCCCCTCGCCTTCAGCGCACTGCCAGCCAACACCACCAAGTTCAGCTCCGTGGCCACACGCAGGCTTTTGCACGCGCACAGGTAGCCAGAGAAGTGGTCCGTGCAGATTTCCAGGTGCTTGCCATCCAGAAAACGGAAGACGTTCGTGTCGTCCGCCTCCTCGTTGTCCTTGCTCTGACGCTTCAGTTTCTCCAGGGAGAGTCTTCCTGTCGGGTCTCGATGGAAGACGTAGACGGTCACGTGATCCGGGGAGTACTTCTGCGGCAGGAAGTGAGGAAGGGTGATGGCCACGCGTTTGCAGAACTTGAAGTGGACTCCAGCAAAGTACTCCGCGATAGGGCTGACGATGTACTCGTCGTCAGGCAGGCTCAGTTTAGCGTAGGCCTGGTCCAGACTGGTGGAGATGGCGGCCTTGATGGTCACTGGTTCCCCGGAGGGAACGGCTCCTGGAGGAACGTCCAGCTGGACAGCTGAGCCCTCGGTGTGCACGACGCCGCCCTGATGGGTAACCACCTGTTCCTTCTGCCAGCAAGCTGAGAGCAGTGGCCTGCTGGTGCTGGTGCTGGTGGTGGTGGTGGTGGTGGTGTCCTCACCCTCACAGCCCTCCAGTAGAGGAAGGAGGGAGCTAACGACATTCCGTGCACTGCCCTCGCCCCTCTTGTAGACTGTGGGACCTCCCGGTATTCCGGCTTGCTGCAGAGGCCAGTTTGATGAGAGATACGGATCAGGGAGAATGGGAAATGGGGTGCGGTAAACTCCAGCTTGATGACTACTAAGGCTGTCAAGGATTGTCCCGGTGCTAGCAGCCTCTCGGTCACTGGTGATGCATGAAGGTTCTGGAGAAGAACTACTAGCCGCTGGACTTACGTGCTTCTGAGTTTCGTAACCACTGGATAACGATGAGTAATTCGAGACGTAAAGTGTGCTGTCAGTATCTCTTTCCAGTGACGCGTACACTGATGAGGGACAGCTTGCTGGATAATCGTGGAGAGAAGTATTCAGTGAGGACAGGGTATCTCCTCGTTGCCCATGTGAAGAAATGGAGTAGATCGGTATTTTACTACCTGTGCCTATGGATAGCTGATCTCCGAGTGAAAGCCATGTCTTGTCCAAATAATTCCATTTCCCTGAAGAAAATGCAAACACTTGCTAATGATTAGTGGTTCCTGAAATAATGCCTGTGATAAAGGGTTTTTTTTTTGGGGGGGGAAGACTAAGATATCACTCAAACAAACACAGACACACAGACAGACAGACAGACACATACACAGACAGACAGACAGACAGACAGACAACAGACAGACACACACACACACACACACACACACACACACACACACACACACACACAACACACACACACACACACACACACACACTAATACACACATACTAACACACACACTACAAAGTCAAAATTGTGCTTTGTTAACTAACAGCATGAAACGTCATGAAGAATACTGAACTAGAAAATTTTCACAGGGCTTTTGTCCAGGATTAAGCGCTAATTAAAGCTTTTGGCTTTTAGCACCTACAGAAACTCAACATGAAGGCTTGAAATCTGTTCTAAAAGGGGAGGGGAGGGGGACAAAATATCTTGATACTTAATTTTTTTTTAAATCTTACACAAAAGGCTTAATAAACCCAACAGTTTAAAAATTGTTCACTCTACCAAAATACCTGCAATAATTAAAACCGTGCTCTTGAAACATCTATCTGTTCCACATTGCTCAAAATGGAAAAAAAAAAAAAAAAGTAAACAAGTTACCTGCTGTGGTCCAGGAAGAGGGCAGGTCCAGACATGTTGACGAAGCATCAAGAGCAGACGCTTTCAGATACAGAGGAGAATAGAGGTCAAAGCTGTCCAGAAAACCGGACCCTGTGTCCTCTGGGGTGCTGGGTCTCCGCCATGGCAGCCAATGCGGGCATGTTTTACCATCTTCCACACTGCTGGGAAGGGACACATACACGGGAAAATCTCCCTGTGCCCCCTGTTTATCTTTTGGTGTGTTTTCTTCCCCATGTGTGCCGGGCTCTAACTGGTCCAGCAACTGCGATCTCTTCGTGGCAGTGTGCTGGTCTCGTGTGCTGGCCATCATCTCCATTGATGCTGTCTGGTATTCTGGAACGGGGTCATCTTTTGCTGATGATGTTTCTTCAGACTGACCTTCACTTGTCAGTGAGGATGCGTCACATTTTCCCTTCCCTTCAGATACAGATGAGACAGAGGACATGTCTTCATCGCTAGTTTCCTCTTCTATCAAGCTGTTCTTTGTTGCCGTCAGTTTGTTTCGAGGTGGTACAGGTGGCCCAGAGAATTTACTGCCACAACTAGTTTGCTCAACAGTGGCAACTGTGACCAATTCAGGCAACAGTGCAGGCATGGGCATTTTTAGATTCGTTTCATCAACTCTGGTAGATTGAAGTGTGCGATAGTCGTCATACGAGCTTGGAGGAGTAAACCTGGTCGGCCATTTAAAGCCTGGGCCACGCCACGGAGACAAGAAATCTGCTGGCAGTGCCTTGCTGTGTGCAGTGCCCGAAGGTCCATGAGTCTCCTTGATACAGGGCAGAGAGCTGGTCTGCTTCTTCTCGAGAGCAAAGGGTATCTTTTCTGCTTCAATTGACACCTCAGTATATGTGCTTTCGATTTCAGTGTACACTGAATCCATGTCTTCATAGTCCTTGCTGACATCACTCAGCAGAGTCAGGACCGTTCCTGATCGGTTGGCAGCACTCTCCAGGTCGTCAGAGCTGAAGCTGAAGGTGATCGGGGGAGAAGAGCTGTGGCTGCAGCGTCACCGTCACGCTGTTTGTGTTTCTCCACAGTCTCCATTCTCTGGGGGGGAAAGAAAAACTATTAGTGTGACACCGTCACGCTGCTTCTGTTTCTCAAGATTCTCTATTTTCTGAAATAAGAAGAAACTATTAGTGTAACACCGTCACGTTGTGTTTCTCCAGGGTCTCAATTCTGTGGAAAAATCAAGAGACCATTGGTGTAGCATTGTCTCTCCGCTCTTCTCTGTTTCTCCAGATTCTCTATTCTCTGGGGAAAAAAGAAGAAACTATAAGTGTAACACCGTCACGCTGCTTCTGTTTCTCAAGATTCTCTATTTTTCTGAAATAAGAAGAAACTATTAGTGTAACATTGTCACACTGCTTCTGTTTCTCCAGAATCTAAATTATCTAAGGGGGGGGGGGGGGGGGGGAAGAAGAAACTATTAGTGTAGCATTGTCACGTTGTGTTTCTCCAGGTTATCTATTCTCTGAATTAAGAAGACACTATTAGTGTAACATTGTCACACTGTTTGGGTTTCTCTAGAGTCTCTTTTCTCTGGGAAAAAAAAGAAGAAACCATAGGTGTAACACCGTCACGCTGTGTTTCTCAAGAGTATCTAGATCAATTCTCTGAAAATATAAGAAACTATTAGTGTAACATCGTCACGCTGTTTGTGTTTCTCTGGACTCAATACTCTCTGAAAAAAAGAAGCCAAAAAAGTTTAACAGCCTAGTCATCTTCTGAGATCTGTGTTTCTCATGATTATGTTTTCTCTTTCAATATTTGGAAAACACTAGTAAGTATTATATATGAAAAGGATAAAAAAAAAAAAAAAAAAAGATCAGACAAGAAAACTTGTTCTTTGCTAAGTCAGATTGAGAAAACGGGTCAGATCTACAAAACATAGTTACAACCTTCTGCAGGCGCAGCTTAAGACACAAACAGCATGCTGCCATCTAACAGAAAGACAAACAACAGGGTCTGACACTAGCAAGACTAGTGCAGAAGATGAACTCCTTTGTCTTATCAACAACACTGGAAGGGGGGGGGGGGGTATTTCTTTTTTTGTTGTTGTTGAGAAAAATGTAATGAGCACTCATATGCTTTATTTTTTACATCCAGTCCCTGTGTGCGTGCATTTTTTGTTCAGTTTTGACATCCGATCCCACAGGACAAATGGTTTACAAATGAGCTTGAAATTACGAACACTCTCTTCATGCAGGCAGTCAGAAGACTTACGCTTGGGTATCACCAGGAGAAAGAGTGGGGAGTTGAACCCATTACATAATAGTTGATTGAAGAGGGAAGTCAAGCATTCTAAACTCAAAGACCTTTCCAGGCACAGACTGTGATACTGACCGCCCACTGATCATGGTGAAAAGGGTTATTATTTTTGTTGCACAATGGAGCTCTTGTGCGTTTTCTAGCATGCTGTGCATCTGTAAAAAGCACCAGAGAATACCACAGAAAGATCCAGCAGCAGTGTAGGGCCTCTCTGGCTGGTGGCCTCCAGTCTGTCTAACACTCACAGTGCCCTGTATACTTCTGACTGAGGCTGTCATATCCCCAGTCTAGAGCTCATAAATTCACCAATGGTGAGATTTTGCGTATGCAGCCATTAGCCCATCATAAAGTAGCCACATTCCGACTTCGGGGATGATGTCTAAACACGACACCAGTGGGCATGCCTTTTTCAGTTTAAAAAGTTGTCATCCATTCCTATCTGTACGCAATGGCCTACTCTAAAAACAAGGTTGATGTGTGCACAGTATGTTCGGCATGCGTTTGTAAATGGGACCTAGGTTTACAGTTTCATCTGGAGAACTTTTGAAGGAGATGAGTTGGTACTGATGTTAACCCCAGGAGAAAAATTCCCTCAGACAGGGATCTCAGCGGTGGCTTGAACCAGCGTCATGGGATTGCCAGCCTGATGCTCTAACCACTTGGCTATCCCACCCCTCTAAACACCCTTCAAAATCGATAGTGATTGGGTCCTTGAGTCAATAACACATAGCAAAGCAAAAATAGTGCAAGTCGTTTGGATACAGTGAGGTCATATTATTACCTTCTTTTTGTTTCGTCGCCGAAGCAAACGCAGATTCACCCAACAAGAAGATATGCATGTCAACACGCATACTAACAAACACAAGGACCCCAAAAGCACCACGCGGTGGATAAGAACCTCTGGTGTGTCGGACAGAGAGTTAGAGGTGGCCATCTTCACGCACGTCAGCAGGGCACTGTCGACAGATAGTGCTTGATATCCTGCAGAACAACGGAGACACCGTCTAGGCCCAGGTCCCCTACATCCGTCACAAGCCACATCACAGGAGCCACACGTCACCAAGACCTGATTCTTCATACTGAGAACTTGTCCTTTGTCTGAGGCACTGTTGGGATCCAGGTTGATGCTCCTGCTGCTGCTGCTGCTGCTGCTGCTGCTGCTGCTGCTGCTGCTGCTGCTGCTGCTAAGAAGTGGTGGTGTGACTTGTGTACTGCTATGCTCTGCATTCAGTCTCACGTCTGCTTCTCTGGAGTCTGTGGCATCAACAACTGAAAAAGACGTCAGAAGAAATTAGGTCATCACTCATCCCTCTGCCCTTGGCCATGTATGCACTTGCTTTCTACTGCCAAGGAAAGACAGGAACTTGCTGTTTAACAAAACTCCTTATCTCAGCACAATACACACAGCCTTGTTCTTTCATTGTCAAGCTACATGTAGATGCTAGAAATTTGCAACCAGTATCCCCCATCCCTAGTCAGGTCACATGACTTAAACACAGCTCTCTCTCTCTCTCTCTCTCCTCTCTCTCCTCTCTCGCTCGCTCGCTCTCTCTCTCTCTCTCTCCTCTCTCTCTCTCTCTCTCTCTCTCTCTCTCTCTCTCTCTCTCTCTCTCTCCTCTCTCTCTCTCTCTCTCTCTCTCTCAATCACTCAATCACTCAACATTTGAACACACTCCCTCCAAAAGACTATTGCACTTTTCTTTAAAAAAAAAAAAAAAAAAGTCTTCGAGAACAAAGGAAAATCTAGACATAGGCTATCCTGAAGAAGGAAAAAAAAAATCACCGGAAGTGGATATTTCAAAACCTCCGCCATGTCCTGGTGACGCTTCACTCAGCCCAGAAATGGCAAGAGCATGGTGTGGTAACGGAGGCAGGAACTGCGCAGCGCACTGGGTGACTTCACTCCTGGCAGGGTACATGTTTTGCTGACACCTGTGAGAGCAGTGAAACCACACGGGCTGTTGGGTACACTGGCAGCACGGGAAGAAGGAGGCGTCTCTCACGTCCAAGCACGACAGCTGACCCTGCAAGCAAGGCATGGAAATAAACTAGATCGCTATAGAGTGTTGTAGCGGCCCTTTGTTCCCAAGGGAATTCATAAGCATAATTCATACTCATAAACATGCCCAGTATAAACTCACGATCTATGTTGTGGCATTGTTTTCGTGATATATTTACAAGGCAGAACAGAGAGAGGAATGGAGGGAACTGTTTACCAAGTCTTCAGGAGGGCTCCCACAATCGCCCGACTAAAGGATAGATAGATAGATAGATAGATAGATAGATGGATGGATGTTTACATGTTTACTGTTTTTTTATGTGTGGCTCGGTAACCTGCATGAATTTCTGTCTCTGAGATAATAAAGTATTGGAATTTGATGGCCCAGGTTCGAGCCACCACTTGCACACCTGTTTGAGGGGGCTTTTCCCGTAAAGGTTAACATCAATAGCCTACCCCCTTCTCCCCCTCCCCCCCCCCCCTCCCCCAATTCCGTTGGAAAAGATTATATGCCGAGATCCCATGTGCGAATGCATGCAGTGTAATGGCTTCTGGTTTGCACACAGACTCAATTCATACAGCATTCAGATTCGAAACATATTAGACAAGACAGCGTGTTCGTTTTGGGTGCCACGTATGTAAACAAAAGTAACTTCCGAAGCCACCTGTTTATTAGTTTCGTACATGTATAGTAACCATGGTTTCGTACACAGGTGACCATAAGAGGTTGATACCGATACATCTCCCCCTTTTAAGTTAGAATTTCCATCAAAATTAGGGTTGTCCCTTTACACTGAATTAGCTCTTCAAACTTGATAAATGTTCTTACAATGTTAAATGCTTTTAAACCATATGTGAAAATAAACTTTCAAAACACTTGGTCAATGAGTCTTTCATATGATCACTTTTCTGAATTTTCATTCTTACATGCGAACTGTCAATGAATTCTTGGAAATATCGAACAGGTAAAAAGATACAAGGCTCTTGTTTCTGGACTCCTTGATGAACTTAACACAACCTATAATTGTAACCAAGCCACACGGTTACTTAATATTCATCAAGTAAGATCAGCCTAGCTACACATGCTGCTTACTTGGAAAACAGGCCATGCACAATGATTACTACAGGACAGTCTGCTGTCCTCTACCAATGACTAGATAGATAGTCACACTCATGTGGACAAATGACTAGACTAGCTAGGAAGGCAACCTAGCTACACTGTTGCCACCTAGTGACAGGCCATGGGTCTCTATGCGAATCACTCATCGCGGAATCTTGCAGGTACGACTATCTTCCTGCCACACCTGGTGTGTCTACCTGGTGAAGTGATTACAGGTGTCGGTGGTGTGACTGCTGGCACTGCTGGCTCGGACCTCTCAGGTGTTGGTGAATTCTGGTCGGTAGGTTGCCCTGGCTGGCGGATAGGTTGAGCAGGCGCTGCTGATTGCTGACGGGTTGGAATCAGCCGTGGATGGATCGATTCAGCAAGACGAAGATGTCTGCGGTTGCGCCTCAGCTCTCCAGAAGGGGTTTTGATAATGTAACTTCTTGGAGCACATTCTTTAACAACTTCTCCTGGTTTCTCCCACCTCTTCTCCCCCTGCAATTTGATGAGAACAGGGTCGCCAGGGTGAAGAACAGGCAATGGCTGAGCACCATAGTGGTTATCAAAGTTCCTCTTCTGGCGATCTTTGAAGACTTTGTCTCTCTGTTGGAGGATATCTCTGGGAACAATCTTGGGAGTATACTTCTGAGGATGAACTGGTAGTGTTGTCCTCAGCTTCCTTCCGAAAGCTAGCTCTCCTGGGCTGGCTCCCAACTCTGGAATGGGTGTTGCGTTGTAAGCAAGAATGCCCTTGAAGACTTCCTTCTGACGTAGGATGTTCTTCGCAATCTGCACTGCCTTCTCAGCTCCACCGTTGCCCTGCGGGTAATGCGGGCTTGATGTCTTGTGGTTGAAGTTCCACTCTTCCGCAAACTGTGCGAAGGCGTCGGACGAAAACTGGCCCCCATTGTCTGAGATGACTGTCATAGGGATGCCATGACGAGCGAAGATGTTTTTTAGCTTGTTGATGACTGTGGTACTGGTGAGCTGACGAAGGTATGCTATCTCTAAGTACCTAGAGTAGGCATCTGTGACAATGAGGTAGTGTTCATTGTTCAGTTCACAGATGTCAGCACTGATTCTCTGGAATGGGTAGCTGGGAAGGACGGACGAAATGAGTGGCTCTTTCCTCTGTGATGGCTGCTTTTCAAGGCAATATCTGCACCTGCTGATGTGGTCTTTGATATCCTGGCTAATGTGAGGCCACCACACCGTATCTGCAGCATGCTCACGGCATTTATTTATGCCATTGTGGCCCTCGTGAATCCTCTGAAGGATCTCCTTCCTCATCGAAGGTGGGATGAGAAGGCGGTCTCCTTTCACTAGAATCCCCTCCCACACGCTCAGCTCTCCTCTCACAGGGAAGAGGTGGCGTGCCCCCAGCTTGACGTCTTCCTTGTACGTTGGCCAGCCATTTCTTGTATAGTCCATGACTATTTGCAGGATGTCGTCTTTTCTGGTCTCCTCTCGAAGACGATCCAGACATGCGTCGGATGCTGGCCACTGTGCTGACACCGCGTTTACACGCTCGGCGATGAGCTCTTCAGCGTTGCTTTTCGCTGCTTCTTGCAGTGGGCTACGCGACAAGTGGTCTGCCACGTGCATGTTCTTCCCGGCTGTGTACGTTGCTTCTGCGTTGAAAACAGCTAGCCGCATGAGCATCCTCTGGCACCGTATTGGCGTCTCTGACAGTTGTCTCTTATTTATCAGGGGTACGAGCGGCTTGTGGTCCGTCTCCAACTGGAACTTGGGAAGACCTACAAGGTATCTGTCGAACCGTTCACAACACCAGACAGCTGCTAGACACTCTTTCTCGATTTGCGCGTAGCGTTTCTCTGCCTGAGACAGTGTTCTTGAACAAAAGGCGACTGGTCGCATACCGCCGTCTTTCTGCTCCTGAAGAAGAACACCTCCAATCCCATAGGAACTTGCATCTGAGCTGACCACTGTTGGCTTGCCTGGGTCAAAGAAGCAAAGCGTAGGCGCTGTGGTGATCAGCGTCTTGATCATCTTGACTGCCTCGGACTGCGTTGGACCCCAAACCCAAGCATTCTTCTTTTCAAGAAGTTCTGTTAGTGGACGCATCGTTGTAGAGAGATTCGGCAGATGGCGGCCCAAGAAGTTCACCATCCCGATGAATCGTCTCAGTTCTTCGACGTTCTCTGGGTCAGCCATCTCAGTGACAGCTTGCACCTTTGCTGGATCAAGGCCGATTCCATCACCTGAAATGCGGTAGCCCAGGAAGTTGAGTTCGGTTTTGTCAAGCTCACACTTCTCCTTGTTCAGCTTCAACCCCGCGTCTCGCAGCTTCTGTTTTGTAGCCTCCAGATGGGCCTTGTGGTCAGTTGTGT
>CM060333.1:16003069-16018069 GCA_030674155.1 Stramonita haemastoma
ATCAAGCTTTGCATCGACCTCAACAAAGCAATGACAATAAATAATTCTAGCAAATCGAAGCACACCGTCTGCCCGCAACGCACAACACACAACACTACAACACACACATCACACACACACACACACCACAACAGCACAGCACCTATAAGTTTATACATTTGACAGGTCAATGGAATTTCAAATGTTGGAGCAGGACAAATGGAATGAAACAAAGGTAAAATCTTAGTTGAATAATGTTGTTTGAGTTGTGTTTATATTGGTATTTGGTTGGTATATATATATATATATATATATATATATATATATATATATATATATATATATATATATATATATATAATATATATCAAGGAAGGTGGCAGGATGGTTAAGACCTTCACCTACCAATATGTAAACCGCAAGGTTCTGGGTTCGTACCTAGCTCGCCCTTTCTTCCCAGTTTGACGAGAAAATCGAACTGAATGTCAAAGTCATTCGGATGAGACTATAAACCGAGGCTCCGTGTGCGAACGCTCGAAGAACATCTTGTGCAAACGTTAAAACCCCGTTCCACCTTTCGGAAGAGCAGGCCATCGTGTGCCGGAAGGAGCGGATGACAAAAAAAAAAAAAAAGCATGCACACAGGTGTCGTGTTTAGACACCATCCCTGAGAAAAAATCGGGGAGTTGGAGTCCCAGGGTGGCTCGGGGCTGTATAGGCAACGTTCTGGCGGCTCCTGCGACGGTACTGGAACCATTCGTATCGGTCATTGCCTTTCCAATGGATCATTCCAGTGGCGAGGAGAGGTGGGGTCTGCTGCATGGGTACCGCTTGTCCTCCATACCTACTTACCCAGGCTTCGCACTCTAAAGACAAGAGCGCAACTCCACTCTTCCGTGACTGATGGGTGCCAAAATTTTATATATATATATAAATAATAATTAATATATATATTATATATCATATATTTGTGTGTGTGTGTGTGTGTGTGTGTGTGTGTGTGTGTGTGTGTGTGTGTGTGTGTGTGTGTGTGTGTGAGGGGGGGGGGGGGAGTTTTACAAGTGACATACACACAACTGGATGTTCACAGTGTAAATGGCTTGATTGAATTGATCCTTTAAATTTATACACAACAAAACACATTTTTTAATCTTAATTTCTCAGGGGCAACAACACCAAGAACATTACCCTGGATACATGAGTGCCATCCTGGAGTTGTTTGGTCAGCCTGTCAGAGGTTTCGGTTCTTCTTCTTCTTGCAAAAAGTGCACACTTTGGATCAGCCAAAGCCTGCAGCATGTGTAGCCGGGATTGTGTGAAGAGAATCAGACAGACTGAGGCTGCTCTAGAAAAGTTCTCTCCAAGCATTAGCCAAGTTCCAATCTTTTCAGTGAAACTATGTTTCCTGCTTTTTTTTCTATGTGTTTTGTGTTTCCTTGGCGACTGCTGTTTGAATTGATTTTCTGTCGAACAGTCAAGCCTTCACTTGCCGATCATTCAGTCAAGCTTAGGTCACTTCGAGTTAGAGTAAACAGGTGTGCACGCGTACGAATTGCAAGCGAGCAAGGGGGCCGAACAAGGCAATAAGCAATTTAGAATTAAACTGTAACTGTGTATTTAGCCTTTTTACTAAGTAACAAAAGCAACACGGTATCACAATCTCTATTTTTTAAGAACATTAATTTTGCAGATAAGCCTTTAAATTGTCATTCGAATTGGTTTGTTCTACCAGAAATCATAGTTTATTCTTCTTAAATTTTCAACTATATATTTAATGATATAACTGGGACATTTTGCCCAAATTTTAGTGAAAAGAAATAATGTTCGATAAATCGTCTGCTACACTGTCTCCAAACTGCGCATTTGAAATGAAGTTGGCCAATCATGTGGCGAGTTCAGCGTTGTAAACCAGTTCCATCCACAGCACCCAGCTCCCCCGGGTCCGACACACCTGTGTGTTTGTACCGATCGTCAGTTGAGAGACGTTGTCCTTGTTTACCTTGTGTCCAGTTGTTTCATTTGGATTGCATTTTAAGTGTGATGAGACATTTACCATGGAGCTTGGCAAAGCCACTTTGCGTCGCGATGGGATGAATAGCTTGCTAAATGGTAAGATCTGCACAAATAACTTTTCTCTTGTTCAAAATTATTGCATTATAGGGATTGATGGTTTCAATCAGCCGAAGAAAAGTTATTGTGTTGCTTCTAAGAACAACAACATTCAGCAAGCAAAGGATAGACGTATTTGTTGCTCAAGAGACTGAATTTAAACAACA
Source organism: Stramonita haemastoma (assembly GCA_030674155.1). NCBI lineage: Eukaryota > Metazoa > Mollusca > Gastropoda > Neogastropoda > Muricidae > Stramonita > Stramonita haemastoma. Next base: position 16,005,325 of record CM060333.1, read on the forward strand.
GTTTTAACGGATTGTTGATTTTGCTATAACAGGTGGACCTACAATTAGAGGTCGGGACGAAAACGAAAGTTAAGTGTTGTGGCCCCTTTTTTCTTTGGTTTTAAAAAAGTATATTAGTTTCATCTGTTTTTTAACATATTTTGTGTTAAAGTAATGCTAGGTAGTCCCCAGCGTCGTCAGATGTGTGCAAATTACATTCAGTGGTCAGAGCCTTTTGTTTCTTACTTTTGGAAAAAAAACAATTTTAACTTCATTGTTCCAAAAACAATAGTTTGCCAAAAGAAATGTTTTAAGTATCGTCAGCACACAGGGGCCGAAAGCCAAGTGGTTACAGTTTTGCACTTGCTATCTCACAGCCCAGGATCAAGCCACCAGGGAGTCGCCTGTTTTACCCTGGAGTTAACATTAGTACTGACTCCTCCCTCAGATGAGCCGACTATAACCCATGCACAGTGTGTGAACACTCAGAGAACATCTTTTTTTTTTTTTTTTACACAGAGAACATCTTGCGAATATGTCAAAAACTAGTTCCACCTTCCGGAAGTGTAGGCCATTTTGTGCAACTGCCAGTAGTAGTCACTCTGTCTAAAGTGACTAAGAATAGTAGTAAATGAATGACAAAATATGCATGTGCACACTGTGACACACTCACAGGTATCTTGTTTAGATGTTATCCCTGGTTGGAATGCAGCTACCTGAACAATTGGTCACCTATGCAGAATCTTCCCATAGGTGAACCTCATTTGAATGGACGCGATAGCAAGTTTTTAAGACCATTTGACTTCATTTCCATGGGTCATGCAGTCATGGGTTTGAATCTCAGCGGTATCTGGTGAATTAAGGGTGGGGATTTTTATGGTCTCCCATGTCAACTTTAAATGCAGACCTGCCAGTGCCTTAATTCCCTTTGTATCTAGATCTATAGATCTATAACACGTGCAAAAGATCACATATATGCATGCTAAATATCCTGTCACTTGTGTTGGCATTCGTGGCTTACAGAATCACGAATGTATACCCAGCATACGCTTGAAGTGTACAGAATCTTCATAATGTTGAAGGGGTAGAGAAGGGAGTCAAATCAAATCAAATCCAAGCAATCGGAGCTCTTGTCAAGGAACACAAAAACACACACACACATGACGTGTGACATTGAAGTTATTTTTGTTCCTAGATATGCTTGATGAGAAAAAGCAAAACAATAATTTGACTTGACTTAATGTTCTCATTTAAATACCTGTACATAAAATAATGCATTCACATGCATGACAAGTATCAGCATTCTTTCAACTGGGCTCCTGTATATCATATGCATGCTAAATGTCTTGCACACATGACTTAAACTAAAGCCTGTTCAAATGTTTCGTAGGTCAAAGTGTGCAAATGCAATTAAGAACAGATGACACCTTTTTTAAAATGCATGCACACTGGTGTCATGTTTTTTAAAAAAATTGTCCCAAAAGGTGGAATGCTGCTACTTCAATACTAGTCAATTGTGGGAAAACTGCCGTATGTGATGCAGTGATGTACACAAAATGTCGCTATTGGTGAATGTAATCCTGAGCTCTTGCTGGTGAAAGAAAAAAGATAGGAATTGAATTCATAACGTTGTTTTCTTGGAAATTGGGTGTGTTAAAACTAGACAACCAATTCACTACTATACAGAGTACTACAACAAAAATTACAATACAGATTAATACAAATCAGCATCATTCTTTGTGCATGTTTAGCTGTACATCCAGACCACGGTGTGCTGTGGACAGACGGCAAAGCAATCTACCTGGCTCCTGTCCATCTGTATCGAGACCAGGTGGAAAATGGAGCCTCCACACGTCTGGGGGAGTTTGAGTAAGTGCCATACTCGTCCATGTCAGAATGAGATGTTTAGCTTACAGAACTTTACGCTACACTACAGTGTTTGTCTGAGCCAGTCTCTGTTAGTGGAGTGTGCCCTTTGTTGCATAATGATGCAGTTCAGTGCCTGCATGCATATTTGCAAGAATACCTGTTTAATGTCACTTTTTTTCCGGCAGAAATGCATGCACATGTATATTATATACATAACACTTATGCATGTGTACGTGTAATATATAATATATATAATATACATGTAATGTATACATCAGTCATCATGTATGCATACATGTTCATAGTAGTTAGTACTACAATTTGATGTAAATAGTAATTAGAATACCTGCACACACACACACACACACACACACACACACACACACACACATACACACACACACACACACACACACACACACACACACACACACACACACACACACACACACACATGTGTACATGTTACACACATACATGGATACACACACACACACACACACACACACACACACACACACACACACACACACACACACACGCACACACGCACACAGTAACACACACATTCTCTCTCTCTCTCTCTCTCTCTCTCTCTCTCTCTCTCTCTCTCTCTCTCTCTCTCTCTCTCTCTCTCTCTCTCTCTCTCTCTCTCTCTCTCAACTAGGTTAAAAAAAAAAAAGAAGCAAACACCATCCTGTTGTTTCTTTCATTGAATTATTGTTGTCCTCTTTTTTTCCTTTTCTGTCTTTTTGTGTTGAGGGGGTCATTTTCTTTTCTTTTCATCTTCTTTTGAAATATATACATGTATATTATGTTTATTTTCACAGCTTTTTTTTTCCCTCTGTTTTTCCCCCTTCTGCCCCCCCCCCCCCCCCCCCCCCCTCCCCTCTCCCCTCTCTCTCTCTCTCCTCCTCCCTCTCTCCTCCCTCTCTCTCTCTCTCTCTCTCTCTCTCTCTCTTCTCTTCTCTCTCTTCCTCTCTCTCTCTCTCTCTCTCTCTCTCTCTCTCTTCTGTCTGTCTGTCTGTCTGTCTGTCTTCTCTCTCTCTCTCTCTCTCTCTCTCTCTCTGTCTGTCTGTCTGTCTGTCTGTCTGTCTCTCTCTCTCTCCTCTCTCTCTCTCTCTCTCTCTCTCTCTCTCTCTCTCTCTCTCTCTCTCTCTCTCTCTCTCTCTCTCTCTCTCTCTCTCTCTCGCATTTCGTTGTCTGATATCAGTAGTAAAGTATATAGTACTGTAATCAATAGTAGGCTTCAGGAATATGTAGAGCAAAACAATATTACAGGTGAACATCAAGCTGGTTTTAAACGAGGATATTCAACAACTGATCATATGTTCACACTTTTGGCTTTTGTTCAGAAACAGTTTTCATTTAACCGGAAACTTTATGTAGCATTTATTGATTTTGAAAAGGCCTTTGATTCCATCAATAGAAATTTGTTATGGCCAATTTTGATTAAGAACAGAATTAATTGTAAATTATTTCGATGTGTTAAGAGTATGTATTTATATATTATAACTCAGTTAAAACAAGAGTAAGATGTGGGGATAAACTGTCTAACTATATAAACTGTACAAAAGGTGTAAAACAAGGGGATGTATGTAGCCCTATTTTGTTCTCTCTGTTTATAAATGAATTAGCAATAGAAATCATTGAAATGGGTAGACACGGTGCAAATTTTACTGTTGATTCTGTTGAATTATTCATATTGTTATTGGCTGATGATATAGTGTTGTTTTCAGAGACAGTTGTTGGTTTACAGACTCAGCTTAGCAGCTTACAAAGTGCAGCCAATAAATTACAATTAAAGGTTAACTTAACCAAAAGTAATATTGTTGTATTTAGAAAAGGTGGGTTCTTGGCAGCCAGAGAAAGATGGGTATATGCTGGTGCTTCATTGTCTGTTGTAAATGCCTATAGGTATCTAGGAATTATTTTTTCTACTCGTTTGAGTTTTGTTGCTGCATGTAAGGATCTGTGCAGTAAAGCAAAGCATGTGCTTTTCTGTATAATGAGGAAACTGTATGCACTGAATAACAACTCTTTGGACCTATTTCTTAAAATTTTTGATTCTCAAATACAACCTAGAGTTCAATATGGTTCCGAATTGCGGGGTATGGACAAATAAGCAATTACACAATGTGAGTCTGTTCATTTATTTGGTCTCAAAAGGTTTCTAGGTGTTGACATGAGAACTCCAAATGATTTAGTATATGGAGAATGTAATAGATATCCTATCTACATTAATTCTGCTGTTAGATGTTTCCGTTACTGGCTTAAATTAGTGAAGATGAGTAGGGAAAGACTTCCGTGGAAAGCATATAACATGTTATTTGATTTAGACACAAGGGGTAAAGTCAACTGGGTTTCAAACATACGAATATGTCTGTTTGAGCTTGGGTTCGGATATGTTTGGATGTTTCAAGGGGTAGCAGAAGAAAAAATGTTTATACAGATGTTTCGCCAACGCTTGATTGATTGTAGATGGCAAAGCTGGGAAAGTCACATTCAATCAAGCGACAGATTTGACATATAGGATTTACAGCTCTACCCATGTTGTGAAGAAGTATCTTTCCTTAAATTTAGATAGACATTTAAGAGTAATTACAACCAAATTTCGGTTTGGTATTTCAGAAGTGGTGAAACATGCCTATCGCTTTAAACGTACTTGTGCCACTGATATGTTGTGCCCATTATGTAAAGAACAAGATGAAGATGAGGTCCACTTTGTTTTGAAATGTGACACCCTCTGTGATCTCCATGAAAGATTCATCCCGAAAAAAATTCTATGCACAACCAAGCCTATTTCGTCTATGTTTATTGATGTCATCTGAAAACGAAAGTATTGTTCGTAACTTTGCAATGTACTTATTTAAAGCTTTCCAACTGCGAGAAAAAGCTACGTCTTGACTTTTTTGATACTGCATTTTGATAGGACACGTAATATTTCTTTTCTTTTCTTACCTTTATGTTCAGTTTTATCATTTGTTGCCCCTCTGTTCATAAGGGGCTGTGGCCTTACGTGAATAAAACATCTGAAGTCTCTCTCTCTCTCTCTCTCTCTCTCTCTCTCTCTCTCTCTCTCTCTCTCTGTTTCTGTCTCTGTCTGTCTGTCTGTCTGTCTGTCTGTCTGTCTGTCTGTCTCTCTCTCTCTCTCTCTCTCTTCTCTCTCTCTCTCTCTCTCTCTCTCTCTCTCTCTCTCTCTCTCTTCTCTCTCTCTCTCTCTCTCTCTCTCTCTCTCTCGCTCTGCCCTAATTTTCTTCACAGGTACAAGTAACACTAACAGGTCATCAAAATTCTATAACTTACTGAGTTACTCATAATTTTACTGCCATACTTTCAATCATCCCACCCCTTCACTCCTTCACCACCCCTACCCTCCAACTTCCTCTTCAGCAGTAGTATGCATGTCATGTGTGTAAAATCAATGATGCTTCAATTTCCAAAGAAAATAAAAATGTATCCCCCCAGCAGTAGATCTACCTCAGTATCTGTAGTGTAATAGTGTGCCTCTGCAGAAGGGGTGGAGTGTTCAACTTGTCTGTCCACATTCTTTGGAGAGTTTGCTTTTTTAGCTTGGTCGTGTCTCTTCGCTGTTTGCTGTCTGCTGCATACATTATGTACAGGGTCGGGTTGTTGTGTGTTTTTTTTTTTTGGGGGGGGGCGTTGTGGTTTTTTTTACCAATGAAGAAGATGATTAGATTGTAAGCTTCTAACTCACATGTGGGTTTTTGTTATGAGAAAGGAACTTGTGTTTACAACTATGCAAGTGTTTTTTCTCTGTCACTGTGTCAGTGTGTGGGGAGTGTAGGGGAAGAGGGGGGAGTGGGGGGGGGGAAGAGGGAGGAGTGGGGGGGGAGTGGGTAATGAGTGAACTGAATATGTGTGGGTTTGGATGAATGAAAGGGTTGGGTGATGCAAAAATGTGTGTGTTGCATGTGTGTGTGTGTGTGTGTGTGTGTGTGTGATTCATTCATTTATTTATATATTTAATTTATTTATTCTTTTATATCAAGGATTATGAAATAAGCACTCATGTACTTTTTTACATCCAGTCACTGTGTGCATGCAGCTTTGTAAATCTTGTCATCTGTTTCCTGCTGCACACAACCGCCTACTCTTATGAAAAGCAGAACAGGATTTAACGTGTGCGCAAGATGTTCTCTGTGTGTTTGCACACAGGGCCTCGGTTTATAGTCTCATGTGTATAGATGTGTGTGTGTGTACGCGTGTGAGCACATGTGATGTACGCATTTTATAAAAATATTCTTTTCCATTTCATTTTAAGGAAAATAAAAAAGCATGTGTGCTTTTTTTTTTTTTTTTTTTTTACTCCCAGTCCCCATGTGCATGCAGTTTTGTAAATTCTGTCATCTGTTCCTACTGGGATGAAGAAAATAGTGTGAACCAAAGCAGTTTTGTTGTGTTGATTTGATGGGTGTGTGTGTACAGGAAGCTTTTTAATCCACCCGTCCTACCCCCACCCCCACCCCCCTTTCTCCCACCCCCCACCTCGACATAACAGAATGGTAACAGCATTTCCCTGACACTCCTGCCGACAGACGCTGTCTTATGGAACTTTGTGCTGCAAGAAGAAAGTGTACAGTATAATTTGGGGGTATTGGATATGTGACAAGAAGAGGCTGAGTTATAATTATGTACTAAAGGCTATTGTCATTGTTAAGTCTTGGTTTTTTTCTCTGTGTGTATTTGTGTGTGTGTACATGTGTGTGTGCATGTGTGTGTCTGTGCATGCATGCCTGCATGTGTGTGTGTGTATACTTGTAAGCATTTGTCATTTGTGTGTGTGCGGATACATAATATGCAAGTTGTGTGTGTGTGTGTTTTATTATTATTTTTTAAATTTTTATTTCATTCTTTTAATATGATGATAAGCCTAATGGAATAAGCACTCATGTGCTTTTTACATCCAGTCCCCGTGTGTATGCAGTTTTGTCAATTTTGTCATCCATTCCCACTGGCACATAATGGCCTACTGTTCCAAAAGGCAGAATGGGGTGTGTGCTAGATGTTCTACATGTGTTTTGCACATGGGACCTTGGTTTATACTATATTATAGTCTCATCTAAAGGACTTTTAGGGGGAGTGGGGTCAGCACTGATGTTAACTCCAGAGGAAAAATCCTCTTGAATGAGATTCGAACCCAGGTCAGCAGGTCATGAGTGCATTACTCTAACCACTAGGTTTTCCCGTCCCCCCTGTGTGTGTGTGTGTGTGTCACTGTGTGTGTGTCTGTGTGTCACTGTGTGTGTGTCACTCTGTGTGTGTGTGTGTGTGTGTCACTGTGTGTGTGACTCTGTGTGACTGTGCAGCGTGTGTGTGTGCACTTGTGTGTGTGACTCTGTGTGTGTGCACTTGTGTGTGTGTGTGTGCACTTGTGTGTGTGTACATGCACTTGTGTGTGTGTGCACGTGCGCTTTGTGTGTGTGTGTGTGTGGTGGGGGGGACTTGAGGGTACATGTATGCAAATGTTTTGAAATGAATAGCCCCTCTTCACCCTCATGTCTTTTGCCTCCACCCCCTCCCTGTGTAATGAAAACACTTCAGGTGTGTAGACCTAATAGAACTTGGGAGCTGTTGTCGCAGATGAATGCACAGTAATGGGGCTTTCCTATATCAGATATATTCCTGTTCATGCGATGTCAATCTCCATTCTGTAGCGATAAAATTGACTGATATGTGAACCCCAAAGTGTATAATGGGATGTTGTTTTGACTGCATTCTCATACATGTATGGCACACACCAGTTCTTTGTTGAGATGTTAACTGAAACATTTTTTTGTTTGTTCTTGCCATATTTTTCTTTTGGAGATATCAAATCAAAGGTTGATCTTTGCAGACCACTGCTAATTTTATACTGACAGACTGATACATGAAATAATCTAGTTTTAAACATAATTCACACTATTGATGAAAGTCAGTAGTTGCTGTGTGAGTCATATAACTTGTATTAGTTAATTACTTACCAAATGATAGATTTTAAACTGGCATTGTAGAATTTTGATAACATTCAAGTAAATTTTCAATTCTTATATTTATAAACAAAATAAATAGCTTATCAATTGCCCCTTTCAGTAGTTTAACACTAGGATTGAAGGTTTTAGTGTTTGAATAGTTTAGCTTAGACAGAGCAGACTTACAAACTTGAACAAGATATCTCTTATTATATAACATACATATGACCTAGCTTACTTTTGAAAGTGGATCAAATGGGTTTTAAAAATACATACATGCAATTATAATATATGTGTGTTCACACACAGGGATCCCAGTTACTTTAGTGACTTGTCTAGAGTCCTGTAGTGCTATGGAAATAGTCTCACAGCCAATTTCAAACAAATGGATAAGCAGAGACTCGAACCCACTCCTTAAAATAATTCCAGATTTACAAGCTGGTTGCTCAAACCACTGATCATTTCTTTTCATTGTGTTCACTAATCATCAGAACAAAACAGAAGATAAAGAGGAGAATTATCCACACTTCACAGTTTAATGATGCCTAATGTCATAACAGCCGCCTGAAAACATAATATTCATGATGAAGAGAGGAGACAGTAGTGTAGTATAGGGTGTGTCACACTGACCAGAGTGTTTCCTTAGCTAGTGAACCAACACAATGAAAGAGAATGTACCCACACGCACAAAGGGCAAATTTACCTTGCTGACCCCGGGTGGTCTATTGTGAAGATGTGGTCAGTCCATAGGTCAGCTTGTGGCTATCAGCTTTGTATTGTTAGGGGTAGGGAGGAGGATGTTTGCTTTACCAGTAGTGGTGATCTTTGTTGATACTGATGCCTGCCGGTCAGCGGGGGCTGTTTTTGATTTACTGATTGTAGGCTTACAAGAAGTTTGCCTTTGAATCTACTATATATAAAAGTCTGTTTATATTGTTGCTGGTTTTTGGAAGAACACAGATTGTAACGTGAAATTGAAACAAATCTTAGAATGTGATCTGTGGCTGAGGAAAAGAAATATTATATATTCGATTAGAGCTAAGTTTGATTTTGAACACACTTCAAATTTCTTGTCATAAGCTTGTCAAAAGTTTGGGGGAATTGTTAGGATCTTTGTCTTCTGTGAACTGTACAAATGTTGTCCTAGTTAGTAAATATATATGTTACCCTGTCTGAAATAAAAAGAAACAAAAAATTCCCTTGGAGAAAATAATAATTTCTTCTTATCCTTTTAGTCAGTATAGATCTGAGAATGGTGGGCAAAAATAGCTACATACGCAACCTCAGTGCTCTAGCAGAACAGAAAAAAAATTACTACACCATTCCATAGCAAGACCTTGAATACTCAAAAGTCCCATGTGTGAATGTATTGATCAACAAATAGCATCTTGCATGCTTGTTACAAACACACCCATCTTTCAAATAAGAGCAGGCCAGTGGCATGGATGACACTACCTAGCATGCATGCAGCCTATAACCTGTTTGGAGCTCTAGGGGTAGGCTCTGCCAGGTTTCACCAGCCCACCACATTTGAGCACATATATATGACAAATTTGTGTATTGTATAGCTGTGCCCCATCAACTCCTCAAGGTCTGTGTACAAGACCAAGAAGAAGAGAGAATAAAACTTTATTTTAACTACTGCATGACTGACTAAATCAACTGACTTACAGCAGTGTCATAAAAATGAAAATCACTTGTGTATAATCTCCCCTTCCCCTCTACCCCTTAGGCTTAGATCAGAACCTGATCAGTTTGAAAACATGGATCCATAGTAATTACTAATTGCTCTATGTTGTTGCACGTTTCCCAGATGATGTCTAAACATGACACCTCTGTGACACCTCTGTGCCTGTGTCTTTTAAAATGTTACCATCCATTCCCACTTGGCTACTGGCACGCATTATGCTCTTGTGAAAGGCAAGAGGAGTTGTAATATGGGTACAAGATGTTTTGTGTGCATTCATACATGTATGGAGCCTCAGTTTATAGGACTTCTCATCAGAAACTTTCAGGGGCATGGAGTCAGTACTGATGTGTACCTCCCAGGTAAAAAATTCCCTTGACATCTAGGTGGTGGCTTGAATACATGTGTGAACTAGTAGGCCATCCTTCCCGTGGACCTCAGTTTAATCAAAATCTCATCCAAAGGACTTTCAGAAAAGTGGAGTCACTCAGTACTTAATGTTAACTCCAGGGCAAAAAATCCCTTTGAAAAGACATCTCAGCATAGGTCTGCTGCAGTCTACGCCTTCATTTACTGTCAGTTTACGAGCTCGACATGCTTACTCTTGGCTATCCAGGCACACTTAAAACTACGGAGATGTTACTAAACAGTTTTTTATGGGGAGGGTTGTGTTACTTGTAATTTACTGTTTGTGTGAAAGGCTGGGAGTATGTGGATGTGTACAATATGTGTGTCTCACTGTCGCAGTTCATAAACTTGGTGTGTGTCTTCCTTTGTTGATTTTGTTGGCTTTCTTCTTGTCAACTTTTTTTCTCCCAGTGTGTTTGCTTCAGTGCTTTGCTTTCTTTGGCTGTTTGTGTTTCCGTCTCAACTTGTGTGTGTGTGTGTCAAGTCAAGTCAAAATTTTATTTTCAGATGGTACATTGAGTAAGCATCAATTTGCTTTTTTTCATCAAGCCATCTATCTAAGGAGTGTGTGTGTGTGTGTGTGTGTGTGTGTGTGCGTGCGTGCGTGCATGCGGGCTAATGAGTGGCACTGCATGTGCAAGTATGAGTACGCATAGACATCTATGCATGCATAATGAGTATATTACTATTACACAGTATTAGTGTGTTTCCACTTTGTAGACCTACATTCAGCTTCAGGCCTGAAATAGGGGCTTTTGTTGCTGTTACTTCTTGTTGCTGTTTTGTCTCCATGCTGCTCACTCTAACTTCCAAATTCCAGCAAACAGATTATACATGAAAAAAAAAAAGATGACCCTGCCCACCCCCATATTGTCCAAAAATAATTTCCAAACAATAGAAATAAAAACAAAATAGATAACCAACCCACTATTCAGCCAACACTGAACACACCAACCATCCAATGAATGAACCAACCAACACAGTAACCAACACACCATCCAACCAACCATCTAACCAACCAACCAACCATCCAATCAACACACTTACCAACCAACCAACAAACCACCACCACAAAAACAACAAAGATCATGTTTACCATATGGTTGACCTGTAAAAGCCACAGATGAATACACGAAGTAATTCATGAAATTTGTGACATGATTTATGAAGATTCAAGAACACACTTGAATATTAGTCTTGAAATATGTAGCATAATTGGGCCATTACTTGTTGCATTTGGGAATAATGACTCGCTTCGTATGCCTCAGCACGTGTGGTATAGGTCTATAAATCATTGTCATCAGCTGGGTTTGTGGGGGATTGAAAAGGAGCAGCTGCTTGCCTCGTTAATTTATTGCTAAAAGATGCCTTTGCTGAATTATTGCTAATACCTATTGATCAGTCTCTGGGTTACTGGGTATACATTGTATGTGTGTGTGTGTGTGTGTGCGTGTGCGTGTGTGGTGTGCGTGTGTGTGTGTGTGTGTGTGTGTGTGTGTGTGTGCGTGTGTGTGTGCGTGTGTGTGTGCATGTTTGTGTGCAAGTGTTTGTGTGGCATGTGTGTGTACATCAGTGGGTGAGCACATTCATTGCATACATGTCATTGTATGATCTATCTTACAAATAACAATCATCATCTGTTACGCACTAACACAGTCACTATAATTGCAAGTGTAATTAGTAAACATCACTGATTTGATGTCATGTGTATCATACATGCATGTGTGTGTATGTCATGTGTGTGCACATACATGCACCTGTAGGCTTGTGGTTTTTGTGTGGGTATGCATGTGCTCATGCATATAACGTGCATACTTGTGTGTTTGCAGCTATGTTCAGAGCGTTCACTGGAGCAGCAGTACAGAGGAGGACAGTTGTTTCATGGCAGCGGTCCATGACAACATGTCACTGTCTGGAGGGTCAGCGGTGCCGTGCCTTGCCTGGCCTTTAAACAAGTCCGCAAAATCCATGTGCAACCAGTACCACAAGGTGGGGGGCTCTCTGTTGTCATACTTGTCATATGTACTGTACCTGTAGGTCTCTGTGATGTGGTGTGTTGTTGTTGTTGAAGGTTAACATGAAAAATTGGTAAGAAATAATATCTCTAGGTAAAAAATCTGTAAATAAACTGGATTTGGCCAAGGTTCCAAGCCTTGTCTTTTATTGATGTGCTATACACATAATGTCAAAGCCTATGCTGAATTGTTGTTATGCTTTGAAATATTATGTTGAGATTGTCCCGACCCATGGCATGCTCTTAGCATAACAATTTTTTTTAAATCCTATTAAGTATGACTGCCTGTATAGAAAAGTCTCTGAAAACAGCCGTACACTCAAACATCTCATCCAGTGCAGTGTGTACTTACAGTCTCACAGTGCTTTGTAGACCTGTGTGGTGACTGAAGTGTATCATATATTCTGGTTGAACCTCAAGGGCATTAAGCTGAGGAATGCCCAACATGGCCAAATGCTGATGTGTGTGATGTAGTGTGTTGTGTTGTGATGTGGCATGGTGTGATGTGATGTGGTGTGTTGTGATGAGATGTGTGGTGATGTGTGATGGGATGTGCTATGATGTGGTGAGATGTGTTGTGGTGTGATGTGTTCTAATGTGGTGAGAGGTGGTGTGATGGGATGTGGTTTTGATGTGTGATGTGGTGTAATATGATGTGTTGTAATGTGGTGAGAAGTGGTGTGATGGATGTGTTGTGGTGTGGTGTAATATGATGTGTTGTAATGTGTGAATGTGTTGTGTTGCTGCAGGCTGCCTGTGGAACCCCCAGAGTGACCTGCTTTGCTTGCTGAGCAGACAGCAGTGCAGTTTTTATTT
>CM060333.1:16025569-16065569 GCA_030674155.1 Stramonita haemastoma
AAAGAGAGAGAATGAACATTGATGCTGAAATGCAAAGAGAAGAATGATCATTGATGTTGAATACAAAGAGAGACAATGAACATTTATGCTGAATGCAAAGGGAAGAATGAACATTTATGCTGAATGCAAAGGGAAAAAATGAACATTGATGCTGAATGGAAAAGACAGGGAGAGAATGAACATAAAAGGGGAAATGAACATTGATGCTTTGGGGAGGGGAGGGGGGGGACAAAATTGATGCTGAGTGGAAAGGGGAGATTGACCATAAAAGGGGAAATGAACACTGATACTGTTGAGAGAATGAATGTTAGCTGGTTTGGGGATGCAATTAGATATTCGTACTGTGTTTACACTGTCATTATGGTTCTCTGTGTGTTTGTGTGTTCATATGTGTGTGTGTTGTGGGTGTGTGCGTGTATACACATTGTATGTGTGTGTGCGTGCGTGCGTGCATGTGTGTGTGTGTGTGTGTGTGTGTGTGTGTGTGTGTGTGTGTGTGTGTGTGTGATATATAGAAGCTAATACTTGACTATTTTGTTTCTCTCACAGACCGAAGGAGGAAGCAGACGGGACAGGGTATCAGTATCCTGACACCGACCGAGACCGTTTCTGTCAAGGACAGTCTCTTCAACCTGCAACCCGATAGTCAACAGGTGGGTTCATGTGCAATCCAGTTGAAGGGGGACAGGGAGGTTACCTGGTCAAAAGGGGGTTCATGTGTAACCCAGTTGGTGGTGGAAAAAGAGTTCATGTGTAATCCCAGTCAAAAAATGGGTCCATGAGCAACCCAGTCCAAAAATGTGTTAATGCGCAACCCAGTCCAAAAATGGGTTCACGAGTAATCCAGCCAAAAAATGGGTTCATGAGTAACCCAGTCAAAAAATGGGTTCACGAGTAACCCAGTCAAAAAATGGGTTCATGAGTAACCCAGTCAAAAAATGGGTTCATGAGTAACCGAGACAGGGGTGGGGTGGGGGGGGAGTCATGTTTGGCCCAGCCAAATTGGGGTTTGTGTACAACTTAGGATGTGGATTCATTATATAACCCAGTCAAAAGATGACTGTTTTCAGAGTATATGATGTATGTGTGCGCGCATGTGTGTGTGAGTGTGTGCGCACATGTGTGTGTGAATGTGTGTTTTAATATTTTATTTTATTCTTTTATATCAAGGATAATGGCTTAAGCACTCTTGTGCTTTTTTACATCCAGCCCCCGTGTGTATGCAGTTTTGTAAATGTCATCTGTTCCCACCAGCACACGATAGCCTACTCTTACGAAAAGCGGAACAGGATTTAACGTGTGCGCAAGATGTTCTGTGTGGATTCACACACGGAGCCTCGGTTTACAGTCTTATCCGAAGGACTTTGGGGTAGAGTGGAGTCAGCACTGACATTAACTCCAGTGTGTGTGTGTGTGTGTCACACAGAGTGGTGTGGGGGACGCGGACAGTGCCATGCTGACAGTGGTGCAGTTACAGCCAGGCATACAGGACCCCTCCCTCCTCACCTCCGTCACCGTGCCCGGCCTGCTCTCCCCTGATCTGCTCCACTTCCAGGTAATAACTCCTTGTCTTTGCCTCTGTCTTTCTCTCGTTCTTTCGCTCGTTCTTTCTTTTGTTTTGTTTTTCTTTTTTTCTTTCTTTTCTTTTCTTTCTTTCTTTCTTTCTTTCTTTCTCTTTCTTTCTTTCTTTCTTTCTCTCTTTCTTTCTCTCTTTCTTTCTTTCTTCTAATGAAGAAGAAGGAGTAGAAGAAGATGAAGGAGAAGAAGATAAAAGAGAAGATAAATGAGAAGAAGATGAAGGAGAAGAGAAGGGATGAAGAAGTATGGTTGATAAGAAAGATGTGTCAGTGTGTTGGTGTGTACAGGTGGAAAGAGGCAAAGAGAAGATAAAGAAGAAGTAGAAGATGAAGGAGAAGAGAAGGGATGAAGAAGTGTGGTTGATGAGAAAGATGTGTCAGTGTGTTGGTGTGTACAGGTGAAGAGTCACAGAGAAAACAAAGATAAAGAAGATGAAGGAGAAGAGAAGAGATGAAGAAGTGTGGTTGATGAGAAAGATGTGTCAGTGTGTTGGTGTGTACAGGTGGACAGTCAAAGAGAAGATAAAGAAGATGAAGAGAAGGGATGAAGAAGTGTGGATGATGAGAAAGATGTGTCAGTGTGTTGGTGTATACAGATGGAGAGTCAAAGAGAAGATAAAGATGAAGGAGAAGTAGAAGATGAAGGAGGAGACAAGGAAAGGGGAAGTGTGGTTGATGAAAGATGTGTCAGTGTGTTGGTGTGTGCAGGCGGAGAGTCAGTGTGTGGTGGTGGGCAGTAACACGCAGACCACACTACAGCTCTTTGCTTTGCTGGACAACCATCTTCTCTCTGCTGGACATTTGGTCAGTCTTTTTGTCAGTGTGTGTTTATGTGTGTGTGTGTTTTTGTGTGTGTGTGTGCGTGTGCGTGTGCGTGTGTGTGTGTGTGTGTGTGTGTGCTTGCTTGTATTGATTGCATGTATTAATTTTTTTTTGCATATATGTATGCGTACTTGCACACACATGCTCACACACACACACACACAAGCACACACTTTTTTTTTTTTTGCTTACCACAAGTGCTAATATTTTCACCTTTTTTGCTTACTACAAGTGTTCATATTTTCATATTTATTGCCTACCACAAAGTGTTCAAATTTTTCAGCTTTTCTGCTTTCTACAAGTGTTCATATTTTCAGCTTTTTTGCTTAGCACAAGTATTGATCTTCTCAGCTTTTCTGCTTACCAAAAGTGTGGATATTTTCACCTTTTTCTGTTTTTTTTTTTTTTACCATTACCTTTGCCTACCTTTTTTTTCAGACGTTGAACAAGGAGGAACGGCCGAAGGGTGTGTGCAGCCTTCAGACCTCCCAGCAGAGCAGTGCTGATGGTGTGCTGGTGCTGGTGGGCACCACTGCCGACACTGACCCTGCCTTTCTCTCGGCCAACAACAGTGCGCCCTTTGCCCTGGCCCTCAAGTTCTACCCCACTAGACCTGGTCGGTTTTGCGAAATGGAGGGCACTTTGATGATTTTTCTTTTTTTTTTTTTTTTTTTTTTTTCTTAGTGGTTGTTGGGGATGTGTGGGTGTTGTTTCTTTGGGGTTGTTGAATGATTGAATGTCTGGGGTTTTTTTTGTTTTTTTTGTTGTTGTTGTTTTTGTCATTGTGTGTGTGTGTGTCTGTGTGTGTGTGTCTTTGAATTTGATGTTTTACCGCTGGTAGTGACATTTGAAAAATTATGTGTGTGTCTGTCTGTCTGTATGTGTGCGTGCGTGCGTTTTGCACACTTGCATGTTTGCGATTATAGATTCTTTACATGGAAAATTTCTGAGGACCATATGTTTGTACTTTTGAAGATGTGTATTTTTCACATCATGTGTTTTTTTTCTTCACCTTAATCCAGTTCAGCACACTATTAAGAGAGTGAAACTAACACTAAAGCAGTTCAGTTTGTCATTTTTAATACTTTATCCTACACATTTCCAAGAGCTGGTTCAGTTTCACATAGAACACCAAATGACAAGTTCTTGTTTAATAAAATTACTTCGTACATTTTTTACAGGTATATCATAATAGCAGTTGCTTCACAAAATGAATTTAAGCATGTTTTACACATCAGCTATCATAATAGCTATCATAACAGTATTGTACCATACCCAACACATTAGGGTTTTAAAAAATTTTTTTTTTTAAAGAAATGAACTCTGCTTATTTCCAGAGAAAACAGGCCAGCTGCCCAATGGCCACATAGGAGGCTCAGACCCCCTTCCCTGTCCTCCCTCACCAAGTCAGAGAGTCTGCGAGAAAGCAGGAGTGCACAACTCCGTGAGTCTTACCGCCACACGCGCCAGGCCAGCTACAAAGGGGAACGACCAGACCACCGCATGCGGGCGCCTGAGGAAGGCAGCCTGGCAGAATCGCGCCTCAAGGCATCCCTGGCCGACCTCAGCTCTGGGGAAGCCCACCCCAAACTGGTGGAGGAAATCACCGACAGTCCGCGCAGTATCGCTGAAGAAGACGGTGAAGACGACCACCACTCACCGGCAGAAAACTTGACGGTTGAACAGGTGGATTTTTCGGAAGTGACTCCTCATTTCAACAATTCAGAACTGGCACAGCAGTACAAACTGAGTCCCAGAACGAGCAGAAACGCCACAACAAGCTCTCCCGTTTCAAGTCGCAAGCAAACAGCCGAAGACGTATCACTAAGTTCTGATTCTGAACCAAGTCCTAGACAACCCAAAAAACACAAAACATCGACAGTGTCAAAGCAAAGTTCAAACCAGCAGGCCACAGGTGACACAACACCAGACAGTTCTGCATCAGAATCGCATTCCACATCAAAATCGCACTCTGCATCAAAATCGTCTGCATCAAAATCGCATTCTGCATCAAAATCGCATTCTGTGCAGTCTGCCAGCCTTGTAGGAGTGCGCACACAAACTCCATTGCCTGCGCAGAGCAGGAGTGGTGAGAAAAACGGGGTGACAGTGAAGACAGAAGGGGGTTCAGGTCAGAAACCGGCCTTGGGACAGAATGGTGAGGTTTGTGGACCTGCCACTTCAAGTCCTCAGCAGTTGCAGGCCTCGCTGTGGAGGAGGCAGAGACCGGCTGTGGAGGATGAAGTCTCTGTGTGCAGCAGTGTGGGCAGCAACTATGACACGCTGGAGAAGCAGATACTTGCACAGGTACGTCACTTTTTTTGTGGAGGGGGGGGGGGGAGAGTTGGTTATGATGTCATTGGTTTTTTTAGGGAGTGGGGAGAAGAGGCCATCCCATGTTATGAAATCCTCATAAAATGAATTTCTAATGTTTGACTACTCAAAGCATTTTACAGCAACTGTACCTGTCATATCAGAATCGGTTTCAGCATTTGTAACGTGTTTGTGAATCAAAGTTTTGGGTTTTTGGTGTGTTTTTTTTGGGGGGAGGGGTTCTTTCTTGCTGAAGAGGTATTTTTACAACCATGAACATCATCATTGTTTTATTTATTTTTTTTTTTTAACATCATTTTTGCGCATTACATGGAAAAGTTTTGGATACTGTTTTGAATTTTCAAGAGCTTTTCAGACTTGGGAAAAAAAACGTCATAAAACTGAAGGCTTTTCTCGCAAAAGAAACTTATTTGGTCTGAAGATTGTATTTTGATTATTCTTAATAGCCATCATTTCCACCCAAGTCTTCTCAAATAAGCTTCAGTCTGGGTTTGAAGCTGCATGGGTGAATGGGAGCCAGAAAATGATACCTGAATAAAACATAATTAAATTCATGCAGGTGCTCAGCTTTTAAGGTCCTCATGGAGGAGATTAGTGTCAGAAAGAACTGCTAGTGACAGTTTTGTCTGAGAGATGTCTTTGACCCTGTTTATTCTGGAGTATTCTCTAGGATGACCCTGCCCTCAGCTGCAGTGACCAAACTGAAAGTCCTCTGGAATGACTAGTCCATTGCCATCAGCTTCAAGATCAGACTGATGCATTCCCTGGTCTTTTCCATGTTTTTGCATGCATGGGAAACTGGACCATAACAGCAAACATTGAAAGCAGGATACAGGCAGTGGAGATGAGATGCTTTTTCAAACTCCTTAGTATCTCATACAGAGATCACATTATTAAACCTGTGTGCACATGTGTAATGCATTATAACCTCCAGGAGGTGAAAACCTGAAAACGCCATTGGGCCATATGAAGAGTTGCTGACAACAGTGAAAAGACACAAACTGAAGTGATACTGAAACATCACACGAACATCTGCATTGGCCAAGACTGTACTACAGGAACAGTACAAGGAGGGAGATGAAGAGGCAGACAGAGAAAACAATGGGAAGACATCATCAGGTAGTGGACTGGCCTTTAGTGGAATGATATACTACAGAAAGCTAAGAAGCTTAAGGAGGGGAGAAAGCTGGTTGCAAAATCTTCAGTGGTACTTCAGCAGTCGGCCATACTATGGGATAGGTGAAGAAGGTGAATTATGATTCATCTTTTATTGATCTTTACAAAAACAAAAACATGCCCATGTAGGTCTGTTTGACAGCGCACTTTGGTTTTCGTGGGAAAGAACTTTCATATTTTATTTGACTGATCTAAAAAACAAAAAAATACAAACTGAGAAGTAAGAAATTTCTATTCAACATATTTTCATAGGCTCACAGTTTACTTTTTTTAATCCTTATTTTTTGGACAATTTTCTTTTTCAGAATGAGCAGATTGCCATGTTGCATAAAAGGCTGGATGACTTAGCAGCGTGAGTCCAGTTCTTATTTTTTTCTCTCCTTGTGTGTGTGCACATGTGTACATGCATGTGTTCATGCCTCTGTGTGTTTGTGTATGTGTAGTGTGTGTGTTAAATTGTGAATGTGTCTGAAGTAAGGAAAACATGGTAAAATTACGTATGCTGTCAAGAGTAAATGGTTATGAGTGTGTGTATGTGTGCTTGAATGTGTCTGTTTGGATGTGTGTATGTTGTTTTGTGTGTGTGCGCACCTGTGCATGTGTATGCACATGGATATGCACCTATAATATGTTTATTTATTGGCTGATTTAAATTCTAAATAATGAGGAAGGGGGGGGGGGTGGAGGTGAAAGGTGGGGATGTAAGCACATAAATGAGTAAATTTGTATCCAGATTTGAAGCAGAAAGATAAAGAATTTAATATTTGTACATTGAAAAGAAATGTATAAGGATAAAAGGATAAAAACAATATCTGAATGATGTGTTCAATTTTTCAGACTGGTAGAAGGAGGGGCGTGCGTTTTTGCATCCAAATATCAGGAAATGACAGAACCAGGTCAGTCACTCCTTTCTTCACACTGTTTGTTGTTGTTTTGGCTTAATGGCCTAATTGTTTAGCACACATCAGCCATGTTTAGTTATCATCCCTGAGGAAAAATCAGGGAATTGGAGGGCCCAGGGTGGTTTGGGGCTGTAGGTCTATACTATGGCAACATTCTGGCGGCTCCTGCGATGGCACTGGAACCATTCATATCTGCTATTGCCTTTTCAATGGATCATTCCAGTGACATGGAGAGGGGGGTGGGGTCTGTTGTGTGGGTAACAACTTGCCCTCCATACCTTCTTACCCAGGCTTTATGCTCTATAGCCTAGAGCATAACTCCATAGTCTTCCGAGACTGATGGATGCCTACAGTCATAACTGCTGTCTCCACACCCCAGCTTAAATGTTTAGCACACATTAGTTGGGACTTCTATTTCCGCACCACAGATTCCCATAGATCTCCCCTTCACAACTGTACGCAGACAGACAGACTTGTCTTTTCATATAGCCCCAAAACCAGAGGGTAGGGGGTTTATCTGTGTCAGGCCTCTGTAAGGCTTCACTACACCACAAGAGCCGTACACTGCTGCTGGGTCACTCTGGTGGTGTTCAATAGTTGTGTGTGGGGGGGGAGGGGGGGGGGGGGTTACATTGCTGCTTTTGTGAACACCTAGGTTTTTTGTCTTCATGAAATTAGGCATTCTAATTATACTTTATTGTTATTACTATGTCATGTTTTTGTGATGTCTGGGTTCAGGTACAATGTTTGTTAAAAATCAACAGTCTCCTTACAACCTTTATGTTGTCAGTGTACTTATGAGTACAGTTTTATGTGCACAGTTTATGAGCACAATTTCATGTTAGCAGTAGACACATGATTATCTTTATGTCAACGTTGAATGCAAAATGACCCTCTGATGTTTTGGCGCAAGTCACCACAAACAGCCTTCATTTTTGTTCTCTGTGTGTGTGTGTGTGTGTGTGTGTGTGTGTGTGTGTGTGTGTGTGCGTGTGTGTGTGCGCGCGCACATGCCACGCGCGTATGTACAAAAACACTATAGGCACACAAATGCTTAGAAGATTCGCCCAAAAATGCAAACACATTTTCTTTTTTTTTCTTTTTTAAATCTAGTACATTCTACGTCTATCCCGCACATGATCATTTAGTTCATTTATTCATTGTGTTATTTCACTGGTGCGCCCTAAGGAATATTTATATCACTGATTCTGTCTCTCCCCTCCCCCAGAGTGTTATTTCACTGGTGCGCCCTGAGGAATATTTATATCACTGATTCTGTCTCTCCCCTCCCCCAGAGTGTTATTTCACTGGTGCGCCCTGAGGAATATTTATATCACTGATTCTGTCTCTCCCCTCCCCCAGAGTGTTATCTCACTGGTGCGCCCTGAGGAATATTTATATCACTGATTCTGTCTCTCCCCTCCCCCAGAGTGTTATTTCACTGGTGCGCCCTGAGGAATATTTATATCACTGATTCTGTCTCTCCCCTCCCCCAGAGTGTTATTTCACTGGTGCGCCCTGAGGAATATTTATATCACTGATTCTGTCTCTCCCCTCCCCCAGAGTGTTATTTCACTGGTGCGCCCTGAGGAATATTTATATCACTGATTCTGTCTCTCTCCCTCCCCCAGAGTGTTATTTCACTGGTGCGCCCTAAGGAATATTTATATCACTGATTCTGTCTCTCCCCTCCCCCAGAGTGTTATTCACTGGTGCGCCCTGAGGAATATTTATATCACTGATTCTGTCTCTCCCCTCCCCCAGAGTGTTATTTCACTGGTGCGCCCTGAGGAATATTTATATCACTGATTCTGTCTCTCCCCTCCCCCAGAGTGTTATTTCTCTGGTGCGCCCTAGGAATATTTATATCACTGATTCTGTCTCTCCCCTCCCCCAGAGTGTTATTTCTCTGGTGCGCCCTAAGGAATATTTATATCACTGATTCTGTCTCTCCCCTCCCCCAGAGTGTTATTTCACTGGTGCGCCCTGAGGAATATTTATATCACTGATTCGTCTCCCCTCCCCAGAGTGTTATTTCTGGTGCGCCTAGGATATTATATCACTGATTCTGTCTCTCCCCTCCCCCAGAGTGTTATTTCACTGGTGCGCCCTAAGGAATATTTATATCACTGATTCTGTCTCTCCCCTCCCCCAGAGTGTTATTTCACTGGTGCGCCCTGAGGAATATTTATATCACTGATTCTGTCTCTCCCCTCCCCCAGAGTGTTATTTCACTGGTGCGCCCTAAGGAATATTTATATCACTGATTCTGTCTCTCCCCTCCCCCAGAGTGTTATTTCACTGGTGCGCCCTAAGGAATATTTATATCACTGATTCTGTCTCTCCCCTCCCCCAGAGTGTTATCTCACTGGTGCGCCCTAAGGAATATTTATATCACTGATTCTGTCTCTCCTCTCCCCCAGAGGCCATGAGCATCCAGTGTGTGGTGGGCGGGGCACAAGCCACCCGCAAGTTTCTGCTGGACAATGGTCGCCTTCAGCTGGACTCAGTCAGACAGGCTTTTGGTCTGGCCAGTGTGGAACTCATCCTGGGTAAGATTGTGTGTATGTGTGTGTGTTGTGTTGTGTGTGTTGTGTTGTGTGTGTGTGTGTGTTGTGTTGTGTGTGTGTGTGTGTTGTGTGTGTGTGTGTCTTTTTATGTTGTTGTTGTTCTTTGGCATATGCAAAACCATTGGTGAACCTTGGAACTCTGGCTGAGGAGCACAAATAAAAAGAAGAAAATGAATGGAAAATGGGGAGAGTAGGATGGGGTGAGAGTGTCATAAGTGTGAGTATACATGAACATGTGCATGCATGTGTGTAGGCTTGTGTGTGATATTTTCCCAGGCTCTTGCTTAGGTCAACTATTGTATATGAACAAACATCATCAGATGACCCAAATGGTCTTTTTTCTTCTTCTTTTTTTTTTCTTTTTCTCTGTTGTCTTCTACATCTGTTTCTATGTGTTTTCCTTTTTCAGCCCCTTTCTCATCAGCAGCATCTTCATTTATACCTTCTTGTTTTTCTTCCACTTTTTTCTCTCAGTTCTTTCTCTTCTTATATTTTTGCCCTACTTCTTCTGTTTCTACTTCATCTCCTTCATCCTTCATCCTTTCTCATCATCAGCATCTTCATCGTTACCTTTCTTCTTTTTTTTGTCTTTTACTTTTTGTTTTGTTTTGTTCTTCTTTCACTTTTTTTTTCTTGTTCTTCATCTGCTTATCTTCATTGAGCAAAACATAATGACCTACAACGTCTACATAATAGTAATAATGATAAAATATGGAATATATGTAGTGCTATATCTGCTAAGAACAAATCAAAGTGCTTGCGTTCAACCAACTCTTTCACATGCAACCTGTTACAATTAATAGTTCAAATGAAACACACACACACACACACACACACACACACACACACACACACACACACACACACACACACACACACACACACCACCTTACTTAACTTACACACCAGTTAATATAACAAATATCAGTTAGAGGACACTGTCTGATGCCTCAATGTTTGTGACTGTGCCTGTTGTGCAGAAGGAGAGCCCTTGGTGCTGGGTGCCAACATGGATGGTTACATCCCCATCAAGTTCACCCCCGGCAGTTTTCTGCAGGTCACCGGCATCCCCGCCATTTATTCCCCACAGCTGTCCCAGAAGCTGCACGGCAAGGAATCCCCCAAGTCCTGATGTCTGTGGTTCGTGCTGGAGAGGACTTGCTGACAGGCAGAAAGGACTGGACAAGAATTCAGCCACGTTGGGATTCAGACTGCTCTTGCTGGGGTTAAGCGGGTCTTCATTGGTGCAAAAACCACCCTTGTTTTCTGTCTGCCTGTGTTTGTGTCTTTTCCTTTTTGAGGGAGATTTTTTTTTTTTCCCACAGAATTTTTGCAGGGATGACTTTCTTGTTGCCATGAGTTCTTTTACATGCTTATTTGAATAACTAGCTCCCAGACTACAATGGTCAAGTTAATGGGTAAATCCAGGTTCTAGTGTGAAGAATCGATCTTGTGACATTTCGATTTGTGGACAGGCGTGTTTTACAGGTTGACCACCAATGAATGATATCATGACTTTTAACTCTGTTTGCTTTTTATACAGAAACTGTGTACCAGAACAAAGCTGAACTGTGAGCTCATCCTCTGTTCTTCACACAAAGACCACCAGAAAAGGGAGTGCTAAATCATGATTCTCTACATTGTTCTCTGAGAAGCTAGACAACAAACTCACAATCCCCGTTCTGAGGCATTCATGCAGAAAGAAACTACAGCAAGAGTGAGTGTCACCCCCTAGAGGGGTGATTTCTGAAACCCCCCTTCCCACCTATCACCCTCTTACTCGGTACCTCGCTAAACAAATTAAAAATTAATATTTTGAACATTTATCATACAGTAATCCAACATTTACTCAAACAAAAAAACAAAAATTCACTCACATGTTACTACAAACTCAACCTACAAACATTAGCTTCAAATCCAATAATAAAAATAACCACAAATTATTCAACATATCTTCACAAGGTCAGGTCAAAACCTCTATGTCAACATCAATGCGCTTACAATGTTCAAGCCTCTGCATAAATCCACACAGTTTTATTCTGTTCTAGATAAACTATCTGGGTTCAATCCCCTCAATCATACTGACACCATGAAATACTGTTGTACCAAGGGACACGATTCATATTGTTTAACTACAAATCAAAGGATCGTTAGTTTTAACCTTTGTCCCTGACTGATAATCATGACTGCAGACTCGTGTATGGTGTTATGTGAAAAGTGGATCATTGTATTGACAAAGGAGAGCATTCACACTGTGGTAATACATGTATCGTCTATGTGCAGTCACAGCGCATCTCTCAGCAGGCTGCTATTCCTTGAAAGCATTTTTGTTGTTTTTACTTTTTTCCTTTGTGTCTTGCTGTGCGGCTGTGTTTTCCTGTGAGTTTCGCCAGACAGCTCTGTTTATGCTGACTACAGCAACAATCATGAACATTTATAATGTGTGTGTGTGTATCGCAGGAGCCTTTCGGGCCAATATATTCATCCATGCTACTCTTACACAGGTGTGTACCTTCTGCTCAGGTCAACATACTAGTATGATTGTGTGAACGGTACATGCTGAGATCTTGTGAGTTAAGTAGTTTTGAGTGTATGTTTCTAAGAAATGTAATTTTTTTTTTCCCCCACGTCAGAATTTGGTGCTATAACTTTCGCAGCAGTAGAGTAGTAAATGATATTCAGTGTTTTGTTGTTGTTTTTTATCCATATAGTTTATCACCTACTCTGTCATCCTTTTCTATCCATTTTCAGAAAATTGTACGCTTAGCCCACAGCTGTAGGAAAAACAGAAGCCTTTGTACACCAGAGTGTGAACCAGAAATACAGGATTCGGCAAAGAATTTAGAAATGACGGCACAAGGCTGTACAATTTTTTTTTTCAATAGCAAAATGCTAGGCAGTAAAATCTACCTGTGATTTTTTTTTTAATTGTTCAGCTAGAGCTCCAAGGTTCACCAATGGTGAGATTTTGCAAATTAGACAGTCTACCCATCATTAAGGTAGCCACATTCCGACTTCAGGGATGATGTCTAAATGTGACTGTAATATGCATGCATTTTATTTTTTTATTTTGTCCTACAGTTTCTTTCTGCTGAAAATGAGACAGTGCATGGGAAAAACAGGCATAATGTCATTTTTATACAGGTTTAGATTGTTATTTGCAGCCATAGTAAACTAACAAAATTATTAAAAAGGGAGGGTGCAAAAAACATATTTTGAATCTTTATTAGCTTTGATTTTATTGTCATTTGAACATGAAAATTAAGAATATATTTTAAAGTTTTCAAAAATTTTAACCAAGCGGGTCTAAAAAATGTTTAAATGTACACTGAAATCTCTTTAAATTTCATGCTGGTTATTTGTGTAGAGAAAGCCTTATAAAAGCTAAACATGGTATAAACAGAAATTTGATATTTTATTGGTTGGTGAGGATTTTTCTCTGTGTAACTTTATGTTTGTTTTTTCCTGTGCACTGCCTCAAATGGTTGAGGAATGCTCACTGTACATATTTGTTTTACTCCCTACTTAAAAGTTCAAACATTCCATTTCAGTTTCATGAATGCTTTAAATCCATACCCTTTCTGTTTGTATGTTTATACAATCATTTGAAAGCCAGTGTTACATATGGTTTGGGGGTTTTTTGGTCTGGGTTTGTGGTCTTTTTTTTTAAACAGTCTATGATATTTTGTACTGCCTTTACTCTCATTCATATGCTTTCTATGATTTTTCTGTTATGGATATTATGACCAAAGGGATTCATATCATAATCATAGTTCCCTCCTAATTATCCAGATTTGATCAGCTTCAGTTGTTTAGCGGCTTCATTTCCATCACTGCAGGAGAAATTGTCGGTTTCTCGCATTTTGCTGAGAAATATTGTGTATCATCTTGCATTTTCTTCAATGTATAGTGCAATATTTCAAGATATTGTTTGCTATGATGTATACCTTGTGACTTAAAATGTAAGGTAAAAGATGTGTTGTTGTGGTTTGTGCTATAAGGTGTGATATTATGCTTATTACTGGACAGCTTTACATAATAATGGTCACAATACATTTGGGCATGTCTGTGTACACGTGTGGTTTTCTTCTTTGGGTGTGTGAGAGACTTTTTCAGTGCAAGAATCTACCGTGGGGATTCCAGGGCTACTTTCATTATAACTAGCATCCCACCATACAAATACTCTGTGCTAGAAATTTCCCCTTTTTTATCACTCCATTTCTGTCTTTTCCTTTAGCTTTCTGTCACCGCTCTTGTTTTCTGCCTTCACAGTTCACTGTCCTGCCTTCTTTCAAACAAGTCCAGTATCTTTTTTTCTCTTCTGATATTTTATAACATTTTGCCTGTATCGTTTTGTTCTGGCGGCCAGGTTGTGACAATGTAAACACTGGGATGGGTACAGAATATCCATGCTGCAGTGTTATTTGCCAATATATCATTTCATATATCATATTTTTGATTACTTAATTTTTTTATTTTTTTTATTTTTTATACTTATTGATTTTGTAACCTGGAGATGATAAATAAAGTGAAATGCCTGGCATCCTCAGCATGGCTTTATTTTATTGGCTTGATTTAAAAATTAATTAATTTAATGGAATTAAAATAAGGGGGGGGTCCATTTTTCGGTTTGCACTCTTTTTTTATGTCACATCAGATTTCTCTGCGTGAAATTCAGGCTGCTCTCCTGCGGAGAGCGCGTCGCCACAAGTGCAGCGCCTTTTTTTTTTTTTTTCCCCTCAGGGATGGTGTCTAAACACGACACCTGTGTGCATGCTGGGGGGTTTTCTTTTATTTTTTATAATTTTGTCATCCGCTCCTACCGGCACACGATGGCCTGCTCTTCCGAAAGGCAGAACAGGATTTCAATGTGTGCGCAAGATGTTCTGCATGCATTTGCACACGGGACCTCGGTCTATAGTCTCATCCAAATGACTTTGACATTCAATTCGATTTTTTCGTCAAACTGGGAAGAAAGGGCGAGCTGGGTACGAACCCAGAAACTCACGGTTTACATATTGGCAGGCGAATGTCTTAACCATCCTGCCACTGTCACTAGTGATGTGGATATGCAACCATTTGGAATCAAGTCATTTTAAGGGTACCTTGTCATTTAATGTTGATTTGCTGTGTTGGGTTGGGTTTTTTTTTTCAAGTTGAAAGAGTTGTATATTTGAAGGGATCAGAGGAATTGTTGATTTTAAACTTGAAATGAATGTTAGTGTCAGTTACTAAATCTGAATGAGGCGACAGCCCTGCTATGGCCTTCGTGGCTAGTGGGCTATAAACAATATGACGTGACATGAAATCAGACCTAGTAATATCCCACCTCTTTGAAATTCTATTCTGGAAAAATCTTTTCTATCATTCTGGCTTCTGTTACTGATCTTTCTTGCATACACTATACTAAATCACCATGTTCTTTTCATCTTTAAAAAGGTAAAAGATAAAGGTGTCCCATAACCTAGACGGTCGTAGGGGAGCGGGGCATCAGAGACCTCAGCTTTTCTAGGGGCAAGCATATTGAGGGCGGCGCCCATCTCCTCTCCCTTGCTGCTTTACCTTCCCTGACCCTAAAGAGGGCAAGTACCCATTTACTGCTGGGTGAACTGGGGGACTGTACTGTAGCCAAGGCGCGCAAACGGTCACCCATCCAACTGGTAACCACGGTCGACGCTGCTTAACTTGACGGGGGAAAGCGAGCGCTCTGACCACTTAGCTATCCTGCCCCTCTCATCTTTAGTAGTAGGCACCCATCAGTCTTGGAAGACTATGAGTTGCACTCTAGTTTTTAGAGCGCAAAGCCTGGGTAAATAAGTATGGAGGGCAAGCTGTTACCCATGCAGCAGACCCCCCTCTCTCCACGCCACTGGAATGATCCATTGGAAAGGCAATGGCCGATATGAATGGTTCCAGTACCGTCGCAGGAGCCATCAGAACGTTGCCATATACAGCCCCAAGCCGCCCTGGGACTCCAACTCCCCGATTTTTCCTTGGGAATGGTGTCTGAACACGACACCTGTGTGCATGCTGGGTTTTTTTGTTATTTTTTAATTTTGTCATCCGCTCTTACTGGCACCGATGGCCTGCTCTTCCAAAAGGCGGAATGGGGTTTTAACGTGTGCGCAAGATGTTCTGCATGCGTTCGCACACGGGGCCTCAGTTTATAGTCTCATCAGAATGACTACCATACATCTTTTCAGCTGTTAAAAAAAAATTCACAAATCTAATTATTGAATGCCTTCTGTCATTTTAGAGTTTCATTTTTAAAAGTTACTTGTAAATTAATTTGTTGCTGATGCGTTCTTTGTTTTGTTTGATCACAGCACTACAAGTATATCCAGCGCTGTCACAAATATACATGTGTAGTGTGTATGCATGTACAATTTTTATTATCGTTACATTTCCTTTTTTTCTCAAATATTACTGTTAGATAGTTGGTTAGTTGGTATTTTACTTATTAATGCATTCATTATTTTTTGTGTTTGGTCTGGGCCATCAACTGTCAGTTATTGATGTAAGCTAAGTGCCAAGGCCTACTACATTAACATGTTATGTTGTAAACTGTTGTGTTAAGATGGCCTTCAGCCATGACAAGCTTTTCACTTCACAGCATGCTCTGAAAATCCTCTAAGAGTATGGCTGCCTATATGGCAAGGTACTTAATCACACATACAAACCT
Source organism: Stramonita haemastoma (assembly GCA_030674155.1). NCBI lineage: Eukaryota > Metazoa > Mollusca > Gastropoda > Neogastropoda > Muricidae > Stramonita > Stramonita haemastoma. Next base: position 16,041,633 of record CM060333.1, read on the forward strand.
ATCATCCAGCATGCAATTTTAGTCTCACGGTGATTCCCAGATTCCATGAGTGAGTCAGAGAGCACATTCTGGAGACCCCCAGGGTGTTAAGCTAGGGAAACGCTCACCAACTTTTCTTTTCCTGATGTCTAGGACGTAATGTGGGCTTATAAATTTTATACTAAACATACTTCATCAGAAGAATATGCCCCATTTTTACCCAGGTAGTTTTTTTCACTGACAAACTAGTTGTATTGACTAATTCATAGTTTAAACTGTGTAATGTTACTCTTTTTCATTCTTTTATTTCAAGGATGATGGAATAAGCACTCGTATGCTTTTATACATCCAGCCCCCCTGTGCATGCGGTTCTGTAAATAACACTATAAATGTTATTCCTATCCATTCCCGCCAGCACAAGTGGCCAACTCTTCCAAAAAGTGGAACAGTTTAACATTATGTGCACAAGATGTTCTGCATGTGTTCACAAACAGGACCACAGTTTATAGTCTCATCCAAAGAACAATTTAGGGGGAAAAGTTTTTACAAGATATAGCGCTATATAAATTCCATGTATTATTAATTATTAAAATGAGTCCGTGCTGAGTGAGATTCTCAGAAGATTTTCCATCCCTACACTGCTTTCTCCCCACTGCAGTCTCAGTCTTCATTCAACAACCATTGTTTGGCTTAGGTGCATTATTTTACAAGTTATGAACGATGGCTATAAAATAGTATACATGCTGGAGAAGGTCGCATTGAAATATTATGTGCATATCACAATGGTGACACTTTGAGTATGCTATGCAATCAGTTTTTTAAAATATATATTGACATAAACAAAGAACAGTTCACTTTTAATTATTTTTTTTCTGATAAAGATTGGGGAAAAAGTGATGCACAGTTCTTGTGACACAAGTGTAACGTGTGTTGGGAGTATGGTGTGTGTTCATTCAAAGCTGGATGTGTGGATATTTTTAAAACTTCAAAGCCATTTCTGGACTTTGATCATGAACTGCTCACGAAGGGGACATAAGTGTTTTAAATGCTCACAAATGAAATCCATTAATCAAACAAAACACACTTGGAAAATATTTTCATACATGTTTTTAATTTCCAACCAGAATGCATGAATTTCAACACACCGCAGCAGCTGTATATTATTAGCTGCTTACAAAGACAATGAATCACTGACAAGACAGGAAGATCATTTTCTCATCTTACACTAGTCACAGTTCTTTCTTATTGCTCTATATCATAAGTGTATGCTCCTCCCTTATTTCTTCACTGTGGAACCTAATGACCAGTACTTTACAAGTGACACAATAAATAATAAAATGATGGGGGGGAGAGTGTTAGGTCGACTATATTTATAACCAGTGGCAAGGATTGCACAAATATACCCAGCATGCCACCAGCTACTGTGCTGAAGGAAGGAAGGACTGTCGGATCATAAACAAAAAGTGGAAAAAATGTCAGAAACATGGTGAATGCTTGCCTGAAAGAGACTAGATTTGAAAAGCAAAAAATAAGGGGGAACACCCCCTCCCTAAAAAAAACAAATGAACCAGAAAGAAAAAAAATCCCAGGGCAAGAGGTTGTAGAATCGACCCCCCCCCCCCCCCCCCACACACACACACACACCAGCTCTAACTGTTCCCAGTTCAGTAAACCTTGAGATGTAGTCTGAGTGCAAATCCCCTGTAAAAACATGTTTCCTGACCCTCAAATCTAAAACTTTAAAAATATGATTAGTATGACTAATGGTGCTTAACATAATGATCCAAAAATATCTTCCTGAACACAAGCTTTTTTTTATGAAACCTCAAATACTTGAGGATATTTGATTTTTGATCCTCCTTGTCCTCCCATCTCCGTTGTCATGACAGTCAATCTGGAACATACACTTCACCACTGATACAGTGATAATTAACTTTAAAAGAATAGAAAACTTGCTAACACTGTCAATGCAACATTCTGTTCACTTCCTTCAAAAGGAAGCTGACCTTTACTGACCAGGCATGGTACTGGAGGAAAAGCACTTTTCCCTGAAATGTTATGGGGGTCCAGGGGGCATTGCCCCTGGTGGGGTCAAGGGGCAAAGCCCCTTGTGGGGGTCAAGGGGTAACGCCCTCTGAAGATGAAGGTTTTTCCACAATTGTATCTTAAGGCCTCTCCTAGAAGTAATTTCAGTTCTTCATACTAAGCAATTTCTACCCTAGAAGCTCTCTAAGTAAGACGTTTTCTGTCATTTCTTCAATCCAAAGGAGGTTCTATACCGAAGTAATCACATAGCAAAAAAGTCAATTTCTAGACAAATGTGCACTTATGCAGATAGATGAAGAAAGAGAGAAAAAAAAACAGACACACACAGACAAACACAGAGGGGGGGGGAAGGTTGTGTGTGTCTGTGTAAGAGACGGGGAGAGAGAGAGAGAGGAGAGAGAGAGGGTTGTGTGTAAGAGAGAGAGAGAGAAAGAAAGAGAGGGAGGAGAGAGAGTGTGTGTGTGCGCATGTGTGTGTTTGAGAGAGAAGGGGTGGGGGGTGGGGCTCTTGTGAAAAAAGAAAGGGGAGGCTGGTCGTCCTGCCGATTGTTATGCAAACATTGCTCTCTGACCCCCACACACCCTGAAGTGGATCAGCCACTGAAAGCCCCCCACCCCCTCTTCCTACCATCCCTCTTCACCCCTCTGCCCTAAGCCTACAGCTGCTGGTCCACCATCCCTTTCATGACACCCTTCTGTCAACACTAGCCTACCTACTAGCTGACTGGGATGTAACTCTTCCATGCCAATTAGGCTACTCCCCTTCTTTTCTTTGACTGGTTTTTCCCTTGGTTCCATTATTTTTCTCTTTTTTTTTGTTTTGCTTTTGCCTTTGGGTTTTTTTTTTTTGCTTTTATCGCGGAGATGTACCATGCCTGACTGACACACATTCAAAAAGGTTCACATTCACACATCCAAACAGGTTCATATTCACAGTCACACTTCCGAAATGGATGGATCACATTTTCACTGCCAGTAACTGAATACGTGTAGGTGACTTTCAGGTTTTCAATGAGGAAGTTCACATGACACACAGTCACCGAAGTTCGCATACAACAAGATACACACAAGAGTCGAGGTCAGTACGAGTTTGACCGGGTGACCCTGAATCAAATGGGGGCGTGGCTGACAATGACCTCTCCGCTAGCAATGGCCTCCAGTTCCTTGAAGTTCTTGACCATGATGATGGTCTGGGTGGAGGGGTCGGGGACACCGTTGGCGTCGGTGTTGATGAGGGTGATGGCCTGCTGCCCGTCCTCCATCTGCACCAAGCTGCCCTCAGCCACCCCCTCCACCCCCTCGTACGACTCCATCATCGCGTCCCCCTCCCCCTGCTGGATGATGAACTTGATGGGAGTCCCGTTCTCCTCCGTCGTCATCGATTCCATCATCACTGCCTCGCCGTTTTCGTCCGTGATGCTCACTTCCGGCGCGCTGACCGGAGGCAGGGCCACTTCGATTTTGTTCCCCTCCACCTCCACCTCCATCTTCCTGCCCTCGTCCACCCCCTGTTCCTTCTTCAGGCGTTTCAGCACCGAGTATTTCAGGTTGCGGATCTGCCGGGCGTCGCGCAGCGTGCAGTCGGCCCCCAGCTTCTTCTGGATCTCCTTGTACATCTTCATGGGCTTCATGCTGTTGCCGCTGCGGATCTGGGTGGCGATCTCCTCCAGCAGCTTGGGGTCTGTCCGCACGTAGCTGCTCTTCCCTCCCCTGCCCCGCTTGGACGTGCCCTGCGGCTGTTTGGGGAAGCCGGGGAAAGTGCCCAGGTACTCCACGAGGGCGACTTCGCTGCCCCGATCCTCGAGGTGCGGCATGTCAAACCACATGATGCGCCGCCGGTACTTGGTGTAGCGCTTCAGGAAGGCGTAGTAGCGGTGGCACACCACCACCTTGTTGGGGTCTGGCTGGGGGTCTAGCTCGATCCACTTGGTCTTGCTGCCGTTCTTCACGCACTTCTGGTACACCCCGTTGTGCAGTTTGAGCGTGCACTGCACAACGTCCTCCGAGTCATCCAGCAGCAGGTAGCTCTTGGCCACCGACCCCTGTTTGGAGTCCCACACCCCACAGTCGTCAAAAAATGTGTTCCGCCTTTCCGGGTGCCGCACGTTGTGGCTGTTGTCGATCAGAAACCACTCGTTCTCCTTCACCCCGCGAGGGATGGCGCTGTGGATCTGCGTGGCCGTGGTGATTTTCTCATAGGCCTCAAAGACATCCATGAACTTGTTGTACTCCGCCTCCTCCCCCCCCGTCGCCTTCTCCATGGGAACCGTCTCCCGCGTCAACGCCTCGCTGCACACCTCCTCCTCCTCCACAGCATTGTCCGATTCCTCCATCTGGGAGCTGGTCTCCAGGTCCAGGGACTGGCGGCTGCGACTCTTGGCCGTCTCGGGGGCCTGCTGGTCGAAGATGGGCACGAAGTGGTTGGGCCTCCAGCCGGGGCCGATGTCGACGTTGTCGCTGCTCCACAGAATGCGCACCACCTGGTTGTTGATCTCCCCGTTGCGCGGGCGGAAGGTGGTGTTGAGCAGCCGCACCAGGGGGTCCGAGGTCCCGTTGACGTGGGGGTAGACCGACAAGATAGGCCTGCGCACCACACTGGCCAGCGCCGACATGGTCCACAGCGAGGAGCCCTCCGTGATGAGGGCGCAGTCGATGCAGCTCTCCAGGTACTCCGGGGCATAGCGCGCCAGCTCCTCGTGGTTCTTCTGGTAGCGGTAGTAGTTCTCGTAGGTCACCATCTCGATGCAGCAGCGCGCCCGCAGCTCGATGGCCAGCGAGTCTTTGGCGCAGACGGCCAGCGACACGGCGCGGAAGAGGACGTGGTCCAGGGAGGAGGTGACGGCCGGCACACCGCTGTCGCTGTTGAAGTACTTCTTCAGCAGCAGGCTGGCCGTGAAGTCCACAGCCAGGCTGCCCACGCCCGCAAAGCCGATGAACACCCCCTCCAGGAACAGGCTCTCCCGCTTCACGCACCGCTTCAGCTTCTTGAAGCCTTCCACCGCCGCCTGGAAAAACAGCCACGGAAAACAATGTATCAGGACACACACAGCCACAGAAAACCATGTATCAGGACATGCACAGCCACAGAAAACCATGTATCAGGACACACACAGCCACAGAAAACCATGTATCAGGACATGCACAGCCACAGAAAACCATGTATCAGGACACACACAGCCACAGAAAACCATGTATCAGGACACACACAGCCACAGAAAACCATGTATCAGGACACACACAGCCACAGAAAACCATGTATCAGGACACACACAGCCACAGAAAACCATGTATCAGGACACACACAGCCACAGAAAACCATGTATCAGGACACACACAGCCACAGAAAACAATGTATCAGGACACACACAGCCACAGAAAACAATGTATCAAGGCAGCCACAGCCACAGAAAACAATGTATCATGACACACACAGCCACAGAAAACAATGTATCAGGACACACACAGCCACAGAAAACAATGTATCATGACACACACAGCCACAGAAAACAATGTATCATGACACACACAGCCACAGAAAACAATGTATCATGACACACACAGCCACAGAAAACAATGTATCATGACACACACAGCCACAGAAAACAATGTATCATGACACACACAGCCACAGAAAACAATGTATCATGACACACAGCTACAAAAAACAATGTATCATGACACACAGCCACGGAAAACAATGTATCATGACACATAGCCACAGAAAACAATGTGTACATATACACAATGTACCAGGACATACACAGTCACAGAAAACACGCACACACATAGGTCTACACACAAACACATTCACACATGCACACACACACACACACGCCTGATATCACTATCTAGTGGGACGATAAACTGAAGAACACACAGCCACAGAAAAAATTGTGTACTATGTATAAGGACACACACAGCCACAGAAAACAATGCCATATAATCACAAACAGTTAATACATGTACTGTAGTTAACACACACAGCCATAAAAAAGTATATGACACATGTAGGTAAAAGTGTCCTATAACCTATGTGGTTGTTGGGGAGCGAGGCATCAGAGACCTCACTTCTCCAGGGGCCAGCATATTGAGGGCGGTGCCCATCTCCTCTCCCTCGCTGCTTTACCCTCCCTGACCCTCAAAGAAGGCAGGTACCCATTTACAGCTGGGGGACTTACTGAAGCCAATGCGAACAAATGCATCACCCATCCAACTAGTAACTACACTTACTGCTTAACCTCAGCTTAGGGAAAGCGAGTGCTCTGACAACTGAGCTATCCTGTCCCCATGACACATGCATCCACAGAAAATACTGACATTATATATATCCACAAATTATACAGAGTTCTATCCACAAAAGCAAAAGGGAACACAATTCGTTAAACATGTCAACAAAACATGACTATTAAATGATACACTTAACAAAACAACATATAAAAACATTAAATGAAAACACATTCAGCATACCAAAACACTGACAGAAAACAACACACAATTTACAATATATACTGTTGTGTCAAAACACATCTAATCCATACATAAATTGATAAAATAAATGTAACACAGAGCCTGAAATCAATGTGGACTACACTACAGGGTTCATGACTGTACCTACCTTGTGCAGGCGCTGCATCATTTTAGTAAAGTTGAGGTTGCCGTCTTCTTCACAGCGACACTTTCGACAGATGTACGGAAAGTCTGGGGGCAGCTGCTGAAAGGCCGAGACCTTGGCTTCCTCCACTGTGTCACAGTTGGTGTGCATCCACGACGTGCATTCGCTGCAGAACAGGTAGGAGTAGGAGCACACCAGGCCGCAGTATCCACACATACGCTGCAGGCGTGGCGCGTTCCTCTTCTGGAGATATGCCATGATGGCAGTTCACCTTGAGGGACCCTGAAAAATCGACAGGGGTACATAATAATTTATTGTACATATATCATTATCAGTTCGGTGGTTATAAACAAAACTGCCAGAGAATGGATACAGCTGGCTACATCAATTGCAGTTTCACAGTCTCCTCTGCTTGTATGGACCCTGACACAGAAAGAGACAACAGTTATAAAGTAAATCATTATTAGTGTGTGTGTGTGTGTGTGGAGGGTCCCATTACCACTGAAGTGAGCCTGAAAGACAGACCTAAAGTTTTCTCTCACACTCAAAGCTATTACTGTATTAGACACAAAGAAAAGGGACAACGGGAGACAACATAACCATAAATGAAACAAAAACAAAACAAGTCATTACTCGAGAGTCAATGTTGACAAGTTAAAAACACACTTCCTTTTAGAGTCACACCCAGTCGATGTTTACAAGTTAAAAACACACTTCCTAATAACCAGTCAGTTTACAAGTTAAAAACACACTTCCTAATACCCAGTCAATGCTTACACGTTAAACACACAGTTCATCCTTCCCAGTCAATCAAATCCACTTCACAACTGCAGCACAGCTTCTCAGTTTGTGTTCAATGTTTACCCAAGGACACAGATAAGTTATTTCACATTTGACAGGTTTAGAACTTTAAGATCAGATAGCTATGTAATGATCAATGCTGATTGTTTTGGTCTATTTTTGTACTTAATGAATGTTCTCGATTTTTTAGCATTAAAAAAAAAGGTTACGGTAAAGGTGTCCCATAACCTGTGTGATCGTAGGAGAGCGAGGCGTCAGAGACCTCAGGTTTTCTAGGGGCCAGCATATTGAGGGCGGTGCCCATCTCTTCTCCCTCACTGCTTTACCTTCCCTGACCCTGAAGAGGGCAGGTACCCATTTACAGCTGGGGAACTGTACTGTAGCCAAGGCGCACAAACGGTCCCCCATCCAATTCAATTGGCAACCATGTTCGACACTGTTTAACTTGACTGGGGGGGGGAAGTGAGCGCTCTGACCACTGAGCTATCCTGTCCCGTTCGTAAATAATTATAAATAATTATTTATACTATTGTTTATTTTGTCTCTCCTTTCCCAATTTAAAATCCTTTCAATTTTGCTTGGACCTCTTCTTTTATACTTATTTTTGTTGCTGCTTATGACTTCCAAAGCAAGGATCTTTCTTTCTTGTTTACGCTTATCATTGATTCTCTCTTTTCTTTGGTTGCAATGCTTAGGGTTGGATTTAAAAGGAAAAAAAAAAAGATTACTCATCATTCATGCAACACTTGATTAGCTTATTCATCGCCTCTGAAAATGTTCTTATCATCTTGAGTGGAAAACTATTTTTCAAACTTCAATCTTTATTTAACTAAAAAGGCCATGTGGCATGTCCCTGTGCACCTTATGATGATTAGCACCTAAGTTATTGAGTTATTCAAGCTATTGTAAATGAATAGCACTGATCTTTGATTCACTGATTGACCCACAAAAAAAGAAAGAAAGAAAGAATACACAAACTTTTGTTTTTAATCATTTCTTTTTTTCTAAAATATTTGCTGACAGCCTCGTTAATTAAGCTATAAATCACAGTGTCAGTATAATTACTATTACAACATTACAAGTCAGTGTGTGTGTGTGTGTGTGTGTGTGTGTGTGTGTGTGTGTGTGTGTGTGTGTGTGTGTGTGTGTGTGTGTGTTGCATGCCATTTTCAGTCAAGGCAGATTTCTTTGTGTGAAATTTGGCCACTCTCCCAAAAGAAAGCATGTCATCATAAGACCCTGTCCAACACCCCCCCCCCCCCCCACCCCCCATCCCATTATTTTTTTTTTCAAATTTTCCTGTCTGCATTCATCATTTTATGTAGACATTAGATATACTATTAGTTTACTATGTATACTTGTATCTGTGATGAAAGTGGCTTTCCTCAGAAACTGTTTCACCCAGGACAACTCTTTTGTTCCCATGAGTTTATACATTACATGTGTGATGAATGCCAGTAAGACACATGACCTTGGTTAAATGTGACGCTCCACCACATAACGAGTCACACTGCACCAGAGCCGCACGGGTCAATGTTAAGTTATTAACATATTATTAATCTGCAATGAAATGGCTATACAATAATAATTAAAAAAATAATAATAAAATAAAATAACTGAAAATCGGACAATTCTCTGAAAGTTATAATGTCATAAAATGTGTTGGGGTTATGGGATCATGATATCATGTGTTGGGGTCATGGGGTCATCAAATTTCAACTTGAAATGATAGACTGCATGTAGTCCCTAAATCGGAGTACTTCCGCTGGGACTCTAATATAATTTCAACAACAAATAGACAGCAGGAATTGTCAAAATGAGAAATTGGCAAGTTTAGCATCGTAGTATGTGGTCAGAATAAGGGCTTGTGTATTTTTAAAACATGTTTAAAGGCAAAAGGGAACTAAATTATGCCTTGATTATAATTATTTCTTTACAAGGTAGAATAATTGCTATAGTTTAAAATTCTCTCAAAATCTCACCCCCACCTGCCTAAATTGGCTCCTAGTGTTAAAGTGGGTTTGGTGATAAGCGACTCATTTGGAGGTGAGGCATTACAAATAAACATATCTTCTGAAAGACTAGCACTCAGACAACCACTCCAAGTTTTTTTTTCCGCTCAACCAGGGATCAAACCCACACTTTTCTGGATGTTGCCTTGTTGGCTTACACTACAGTTTGACCTCAACATCATACAAAAAAAAATCATTCCAAATCAGTTTTGTAATTATTATTTATTTTACTAGATTAGTAATAATCAATCTGTAATTGCCCTTGTAATCCACACAAAACTGAAACCCACCCAGGAGTCAGCCTGTGCTTTACACTAGATTAATATGCTTCAACCTTTCATCCCAAAACTAAACGAGTAACCTCATATAAAACAAACAAAACAAAACAAACTGGCAATTATAACATTCATAAGCATCTTTTTTATATTTGTTTAGAATTGTCAGTATTTAGTCATAAAGCGCCCCCGTGAACCCGAAAAAAAGACGACATGAAAGCGACCGAACGAACGCGCGCACTGTTAGCCTATGAGCCAAAATCTCATTGTGTACAGCACTTTTTATTAAAGAAATTTGGAATAGGCTAACTCTTACTAGGCTCAAAATCAATGAATTACCATCTCGGATGGCAGATCAGTCGGCATGTGTTAAAATAGCTGCCGAGGCGGATAGGCTAGCTGATAACTTGACAGAACTCAAGCTGTACATGGGCAATCGTACAAGTCACCTTTTATCGAGCATGGAGTGACGCTCATATCTAAGTCCTGTCTTCGTCGCAGGTTACTGGATTTCCCCCCAAAACCTCATTAAACACTGTAATATAGATGCTAGAGCTACAGATACATGTCGAAGCTAATTACTGACAAACTCATACCTCTTATGTCCGGAAAGAGTCTTTGAATAATGCAATCTTTTGGGCAGAATTTCTGGAAAAAGATGGCGTGCGGTGTCTTCTCGCGATTTCCCTGGGTTGCGGTCAGAAGGTTTCAAGATGGCGGATAATCATGTGGTTGCACCATGTGATCAGCACTTACAAGAAATGCAAAACTATCTAAATTTCCGATTGGTTTATGTTCTAAAACAAAAGCTATGCCGAGTCAGAAATTTGAAAATATTGTAATAATAATTATTATTATTATTAATGATAATAATAATAATAATAATAATAATAATAACGATAAAAAGGACTACCCATTACAAAATTATATTTGTATATAATTTTTAAGATACGTAAATGAAATCAAATCATTAGGCAATCTTTATATTAAAAAAAACAAAATGTTTCGAGGATATTTCTTTCTTTCTTTCTTTCTTTCTTTCTTTCTATCGATAATAATGAAAAAAATATATATTGAGGACAATGGAATAAGGACTCATGTGTTGTTGTTTTTTTACATCCTGTCCACGTGTGTATGCAGTTTAGTAAATGTTATCCGTTCCCAGTGGCACTCAACGACCTACTCTTCGAAAAATGGAACGGTTTTAACGTGTGTGCAAGGTGTTCTGCGTGTGTTCGTACACGTGACCTCGGTTTATAGTCTCATCCCTAGGATTTGTCTTTTTTTCCGAGGATAATGGAATAACCACTCATGTGCTTCTTTTTTTTCTTAACATCAAGATGACAAAATGAAGGGGGTATTGGAAATTACTGGGAAAATGGCAAAAATTCATTCGTTTTGTTTATATTGATAAAAATTACAGTGTGTGTGTGTGTGTGTGTGTGTGTGTGTGTGTGTGTGTGTGTGTGTGTGTGTGTGTTGTTTCGAGGATAATGGAATAAGCCCTCGTGTGCAATTTTTTTTTTTTTTTTTTTACAAGTCAAGTCAAAATGATCTTTATTAAGGATAAAAGATTAAATTAACAAGGGCAAGAATAGCAACAAAGCAGCGAGATGCAAGGTAACATCGAGCATAAAAATGGACTTATAATTTGTCCATCAGATGTTTCTTCAAAAGTTTCTTAAACGTTTGTTTCGAAGGAGCGGATTTTTTTTTAAAGAGGTAGATTCTTTCACAATCTTCTTCCTGAATAAGCAAAGTCTGAATTATAAAGATTACTATGGGGCTGGGCAAAAACAGCCTATGAGTAGGCCTGTTTTTATTGAGAGCAAATTTTTTCACAATTTTTGTAGGGGCTTTTCCGCTTAATATATTGTACATACGTAGACATGTTTTGGAATGCAGACCGTCTTTGAGTGGAAGGATATCTTATTCTTTATAGATGATCTTCTTCTTCTTATCAGTTCACTTTACACCATCAGATGTGTCTGGGAAAAACAATGGCATGTCCTTTCCAGCTCCTCTCCTGAGCCATACAGCTTGGTTAATAGGGTTATCTTCCTCGGCCACACAATCTTCCTCAGGTGGCTGTAGGCCCTATACCGTAAACCTCTGAAGGATATGCTCGCCTGTCTGATTTTCTTGACCACTGGCCTACAAAGGAGGAGGAACAAGTTTTAGCTTTGTGGACATGGTGATTTAGCCTGTTGTGCCCAGTGCAGAGTCTTAGAATTAGGGCTTGTTCTTCTCTTTTCAGATGGTGGTAATCGTCCTTTTTTTCCTTCTAGGTCGGACCATAGATTTGATGATTATCTCCTTTTGATATGTGAAGCTGCTTTCCCACTGTTCTTTCTGTTGCAAGCTCACCAATGGAATCGAGGTGGATTGATTAAATCGTATTTTAGATAGCGTTATTTCACATGTGGAAGTGGCTTTATTATAATGTATTTTAGATAGCGTTATTTCACTTATGAGTGGCTTTATTAGCCTATAATGTATTTTAGATAGCGTTATTTCACGTGGAGGTGGGTTTATTATGGTGGATATATATTCTAATGCTTTATTTCACATGTGGAGGTGGTTCATTAGGGTGGTTATATTTTCAATGGCTTTATTTACATGTAGTTGTGGGTCTATTATGGCGTATTTTCGATGGCTTCATTTCACATGTGGAGGTGTGCTTATTTCAGTGGTTATGTTTTAGATGGTTTCATTTTACACGTGGAGGTACTACGTGGGTTTGTTATGGTGGTTATATTTATTTCACAAGTGGTGGTGGTTTGTTATTGCAATGGTTATACTCAAGTGGATTTATTTGACAGGTGGTCCCAGAGTTTATTATGGTGGTTATATTTTCGATGGCTTTATTTCACAAGTTGAGGTACGTTTATTATAGTGGTTGCAATTTAAATGGGTTCATTTCACATGTGGATATAGATTTATTAGGGTGGTTAAATTTTAGATGGCTTTGTTTCACGCATGTGGGTGGTTTATTACTGTGGTTATATTTTAGATATATAGATATGTTTCATTTCATACGTGTAGGTGGTTTTTTATATATATATATATATATATATATATATATATATATATATATATATATATTGGTTTTTTGTTTACAGTGGTTATGTTTTAGATGGCTATATTTCACATGTGGAGGTGGGTTTATCATCATGTGGTCTTTGACAACTGCATTATAAATGGGGTTTTTTCAATGTGGAGAGATGACTACAATTGCAGTTTCGATGGCACTATTTTACACGTGGAGGTAGGTAGGGCCTATTATGACGACAAAATATAGATGGCTTCATTTCGCGTGTGGTGGTGGGTTTATTTTATTTGCATGCTGAATAGTTTTATTATTATTATTATAATTGTTACGATAGTACCGAACCCTTTTTTTTTTTTTTTTACATCCAGTCCCCATGTGCACCGAGGTTTCGTAGGGTTTAAATTTTTTTTATCGGTTTCCACAAGCACATAATAGCCTACTCTTCCAAAAGGTGGAACAGGTTTATGTGCCAAGATGCTCTACATGTGTTCACATATAGGATGATGGTTTATGGTCTAATCTGAAGAACAGATTTCACAAGTGGGTCTATTATGGCTGTTGAATTTTAGAATGCTTTATTTCACGCCATAAAGCGTTCACTATACTGGCTTTTTTTTGTTTTTGACGTAGATGGATTACATTCTTGCACGATACAAGTTTATTGTGACAATTGTGTGCTTATAACAATTGTATTATTTTGGATAGATGATTCTCGCATTTGGAAGGGAGCTTTATTTTACTTGCGATTTGTTAACATCATTTGTTTTTAGCCATTGTAAAGTTTGTTCCTCAGCTAGACCTCAAATTCACCCATGGCCAGATGTTTGTGCTTGCGATTGGTTTCGTCCACCAGTAAGGTAGCCACATTCCGACTTCAGGGATGATGTCTAAACAGGACAACAGCGTTTACACTTTCATCATCCATTTTTGCCAGCATGCCATGGCCTGCTTTTCTGAAAGGCAGAATGGGTTAACATGTGAGTGCAAGATGTGTGTGTATACAAATGTACAGTCTCATCTTTAGGACTATTGGAAGTGGAGTTGGTACTGGCAAACTCCAGGGGGAAAATCCTATCTCGGTGATAGCTTGAACCCAGACTGTCAAACTTCGAGTGCAATGCTCTAATTACAATGCTAACCCAGACCCTGTGGGTTTCATCATCACGTTTGTATTGGATGGCTTTCTTTCACAAGGATTTATTAAGTAGTTATACACAAGATGGCTTCGTTTCACACGTGGGTGTGGGTTTATAATTATGGTTGTATGGCCGATTACAACAGTTGCATTTTCGATGGTTTTATTATACATTGGTGGTGGGTTCATTTATTACATGGGGTGTAGTTTGGAGGGCTTTGTTCCACCTTTGAAGGTGGGTTCATCACGACAGTCGTACTTTGGCTTATTTCTCTTGGTTGTGGGGTTCATTTCACATGTGGAGGTGGTTTTATGTCGACATTTTCATTTTGGTTTTATTTCCCATGTGGTTATGAGGTTTAATGTCGACAAGTTTCATCTTGGCTTTATTTCAAGTTTCATTTTGGTTTTATTTCACGTTTCATTTTCGTTTTATTTCACATAGAGTTACAAGGTTTCATGTCGACAAGTTTCATTTCGGTTTTATTTTACACGTTTCACATTTTTTTCACATGTGGTTAAATGTCTACCAAGTTTCATTTTGGTTTTATTTCACACGTGGTTACGAGGTTTAATGTTTACAAGTTTCATTTCATGGTTTAATGTTGGCAAGTTTCTTTTTATTTCGCTGCGGTTACGAGGTTTATCTCAGTTGTGAAGGTAGGTTTATAACTATTGTATAGTGGGTGGCCGTTTCACGTAATGGTTATGCGATTTAATGCAACAGTTGGATAATTATGCGATTCCTTTGTTTCACATGTGGAAGGGGGGGGGGGGGGGGGGGGGGAGTTGATCATGATGGTAGTCTGACATGGCTTTATTTATTTTGTATGTGTAGAAGTGTTTTTTGATCTTTTTGGTTTTTTTTAAAAATGGTTTTATATGTGGAGGTGGGTTTGTTATTGGCGATGTTTTTTTGTTTGACAGCTTTTATTTTATACAAGGTTATAAAGTTTATCATTGATAGTCTTTTTTGAAGACGGCTTTATTTTATAGTTACAAGGTTCATTATTGATGGGATTTTTTAAAAAAACAGCTTTATTTTACAAGGTTCATTATTGATGATCGTTTGTAAGGTTTATTTCGTAAGTGGAGATGTGTTTCTTTAGGTGGCTTCATTTAATGTGGTGGGTTTATCATTGATTTATTTTTTTAAAGATAGCCAATATGTGGTTATGTTTATTCTGATGGTTTAATTTTTGATGATTTTATTTCACATGTGGAAGTTTACTACTGTTTTTTTTTTTTTTTTTAAAAGATGGCTTATTTCACATGTGACAGTGGTTTATTACAACGATGGTATTTTAAAAGACAGTCTCCCATATTGAGATGCGTTTCAAGATGGTCATTTTAGATGGCTTTGTTTTACATCTTTAGGGGAGCTCACCACAAGGCATCTTGGACAGTTTTGTTTCACACGCGACGAGGGCCTTTTTTCTTCTTCATATTTTGCATCACTTTATTTTACAAGCAGAGGCGGGTTTCTTATTGCGGTCGCCTTTTTAGATCGCCTTATTTTACATATGGAGATGGGTGCATTATGACAGTTGCATTTTGGTAAGAGAGTTGGGTGTGGCGTAGTATCTCAAATTACATTTCAACAAGTGTGAAGAGAAGAAGTGCAGCCATGTTTTTACGACTGTGCTGCTGTAGAAAGGTGGTGTTTGTTCAGTCAAGGTAAATCACTGGATAAACATACAACACACAGATCAAAGCACACACACACACACACACACACACATATGCACAAATAAAAAGCCAAAAACACGGGCATGCATGAACCCCCTCCCCTCCTCCTCTGCAGCCAATTTAGAAATGAACATTCTCCATCCATTTTTGAAACAAGGGTGGAGGGAGAAGGGGTGGGGGTGGGGACTCTTGTAATAGGGCTGCAGTAAACATCTTTTTTGTATAAGCTGCTGCAAAGGGGGTGGATAGGTGAGGGTTGTAGTCATTTTGGGTTTTTATTTATTTCACAAGTGGTATTACCTAGGATGCAGTATTTTAGATGGCGTTAAATCAGCACTGAAAAGAGAGAGAAGAGAGAGAGAGAGAGAGAGAGGGGTGGGGGGTGGAAATGCAGCAGAATATTTGGATGGCTTAAGTCCTGACAGTTGAATGTCAGCATAGGAATGATTTGACAGTGTGTAGGAGGGAGAGGGGTAAATGATGGTTATTTTGGATGCTGTTAAATGTGACACTCCACCATGAAATAAGTCACTTTGCACCAAACCAACTTTTGCAATAGGAGCATTTTAGGCAGGTGGGGGTCAGGATCACGATTTTAAGATTTAGATTGATATAGGCATATATAGGCATTACATAGGCATTGCCTTTTACTGAAATGTCAAGGCGTAGTTTTGTTTTGTTTTGCTTTAAAAAGCTTTTTAAAATACCCAAGCCCTCTTTCTGACCTTCTGTTACGATGCTAAACAGGTCCATTTCTCATTTTGCCACATCCCGCAGTGCATGATTTCAATTTGTGATAACTTTTTCATAGAATTATCCGATTTTCAAACTTTGTTGTATTGAATAGCCTTTACAAGATCTTTTTTTTTTCCAGATTTATTAAATTAAATGAGGGGGAGGGGGGGGGGGGGTAATGGTTATAATGCAGTAGCAGGTATGCTTACTTTAAAGTTCCACTTTCAGGGATGAAGCCACTGACAGAGGCAGGGAGTAATTTTTTCCAGGAGACTTGAGCAAGGCAGAGGGAGTGATGTCATGATTGCAATGGAGTTGTATTTAAGCACCCACTTCATTAATAGTCTCATCCCCCCCCCCCCCCCCTTTACAATCTGAAACTACAGCCCTAATCTTTAACTGAAGCTCTCCTATATACTCCTTCAATAATCCTCCCCTCCCCCCAAATTATTTTTATCATTTTGAGATTGTAAATTCTATCAATCCTGTGTGTGTCAGTATTGTAATTACCCTTCATGGGACGACTGAAGTATTTTTAACTTGATCATTCTAAAACTATAGCCCTCTATAATACTACGTCATTTATACACAACTGCCCACAAAAACTCCAGCAATCCCTCCTCCACCCCACCCAAAAAAAACCCCAAAACTAATTTACTCGCCCCCCCCCCCCCCCCCCCCCCCAAAAAAAAAAAAAATCCCCAGTGCTGAAAACAGGCATGCCTACCCTTCAGTTTTACTTTCAGAGACAAGCCACAGACAATTGATACTGAAATACTCCACAGTGCTCAAACTACAGCCTTGTGAAATATTATTTACTATTTCTCAGTGGTGAAACTACAGCCTTGTGAAATATTTATTATTCCCCAGTGTTACACTATAGTGTTGTGAAATAATATTATTTCTCAGTGGTGAAACTTACAGCCTTTTGAAATATTATTTATCATTTCTCAGTGGTGACAATACAGTCATGTGAAATATTTACTATTTCTCAGTGGTGAAACTACAGCCTTGTGAAATATCATTTATCATTTTGCAGTGGTGACAATACAGTCATGTGAAATATTTATTATTTCTCTGTGGTGACACTACAGCCTTGTGAAATATTATTTATTATTCGCTAGTGGTCAAACTACAGTCATGTGAAATACTATCTATTATTTCTCAGTGGTGACAATATAGTCATGTGAAATATTATTTATCATTCCCCAAAGCAGCATCGAGTGTGGTTAACAAGTGAATGGGTGACCGTTTGTGTACCTTGGCTTCAGTACAGTCCCCAGTTCACACAGATGTAAAAGGGTAATTGCCCTCCTGAGGGTCAGGGAAGGTAAAGCAGCGAGGGCGAGGAGATGGGCGCCGCCCTCAATATGCTGGCTCCTAGAGAAGCTGAGGTCTCGATGCTTGCTCCTACGAGCACATAGTTTGGCACTGTCTAACCTATCTTTTTTTAATAAAATTACCACTAACCCATGCCACTGAAACTACTACCATCCAAAATACTACTTCATTGCACATACCTGCTACTGAAACTAAAGCCATCCAAAATAGTCATATTTCCACCCACAGCCCCCGACTTCGATGATAACTTGCTCAGTGCTCTTGCAAAGCCTCTTCCTGTCTGGGTGTAACACTGTCTTGTGATGCTGCCTCCTTCATCGTGATCACCATCTGCACACAGTATCACAGTTTGTACACATCAGTTACCACGTGACACAGTACAACCATTTGCACACGTCAGTTACCACATAACACAGTACCATCAGTGAAATATCATCACCAAGTGGCTTCAACAGGCATGTTTACAGTTGAGTTTCATTTTCAGGTAAAAAGCTTTAGAAAATCACTGGATAATTTTCACTGATCAAATTTGAAAACAAATACATAGTCGTAGAACAACTCGCATCATCATATGCTTCCCTCCACAAAGCCATCTTTTCAAATCAAGTACAAACACTGCTGCGCATGTGTGCTATCTATCCCTAGGACCGCAACATGAGATTTCTTCATACATATCACATCAGCTACTGTGTGTGCACGTCGAGATGCTGAGGAAGATACAAAGCGCTCACAACAATTTGGCTCAAAATGTTATTTGATACAAGGATTTTAACCTTTCGAGACACATATCAGAAAACCAGATTCCTAGGACACTTGGTCAACTACGACACTTTTCCCTAACAAAGACACAATAGTAAGCATGCTGGCATCAGTGACTGAAACCAATCACCATACATCACTGTTAATAACACCAGAAACATACAGTCGCAGAAAAATCCTTCCTATCATAAGTACTTCACAATATAACACAGTAAATAACACCAGGGACATACAGTTGCAGAAAAATCCTTCCTATCAGTAAGTACTTCACAACATAACACAGTTAATAACACCAGGGACATACAGTTGCAGAAAAATCCTTCCTATCAGTAAGTACTTCACAATATAACACAGTAAATAACACCAGGGACATACAGTCGCAGAAAAATCCTTCCTATCAGTAAGTACTTCACAATATAACCAGAGACCGTATAAGCTACGCTGAGATAGCCGTCCACACTGTTTCAGCGCGACCACGGTGGCAGCTGGTCTGTCAGAGGCATGGACGTGTGGAAAGCCGGCACTACATACACTGATGACTGTTGTAACTACTGTTTTAAAACACATGTTTACTCGTAAATTACACGAAATTTTGGACACAAATTCACAAAAAGTCAAAAACATATTTAACTCTCGACATAGAAATTAATCAAAACTGTCAAGAATGCTATTTACAAATAAAGGAGAAGGTGTGAATACTAGAGAATATCTGGTAAATTGATCTCTCTCCAACCTTCAGTACCGTGCCTAACCACAATTCATTGTTTGATGTACCAAACTCTTTATTTATAACAGTTAATAACAAGCTATTGAGTAGTTGAGTAAATCAGTCATGTAGGAGAGAGAGAGAAAAATTGAAAAAAAAATTTGAGGTTTATTCAGTTTAGGCCATAGCCCCTTCTGAATGGGGGTACAAATAAATATCACACAAATAACACAAAACACAATTGCCATAAAGATGTGGAAAAAGATATTACAAGCATCACTTCTTCCATTATTCCACTGAAAAGAAACTGAAGATGTAACAAATATTAGTCATGTCTAACACTCTCAGAACATCTTTTGAAAACTTTATACAGGTATATGCGCAAATTCTTGAGTGATCGTTGGTTTTAACTTGAAATAAGCAAGACTGCTTGAAATAAGCATGGTTCCGAATAAAATTTAGAAGGAATATATCTTTGCCTGAGATCAAAAATGGCTGGACAACAGAGCAAAATATGAACTTCGTCTTCTTCATCACTTTTACTCAGTGGACATACTAAATTGTTATCTTTTTTCTTTTTATAACGGTTAGAATGTATTGTCATATCTGTAATACCAAATCTAAACAGCGTTAAGTAACGCTTTACATGTCTGTCAATATCCAGTGACAAATAGAGTTCACACTTTATGAATGTTTTAAATGTTCTATAGAATGAAAATCTTTCACTTTGCTGGACATGATCATCCCAGTTTTGCCATCTACAATCAATAAGTCTCTGACGGAATTCACGTTAAAAACACCCAACATCCTGAACACCTTGATTTAACCAGACAAGTCCAAAGCCATTCTGACACAGTACTTCACAAATATCAGCAACCCAAGTGTGTTTTCCATTATGATCAAGATTTAACAACATTCCATACGCTTGAAAAGGCAGTCTATTTGCATCCATTTGTAATATTTTAAGCCAATAGCTAACACAACACACTTGAGCTGTAATCCTAGAGATTGATTGATTGATTGATTCTTTTATATCAAGGATAATGGGATAAGCACTCTTGTGCTTTTTTTCATCCAGTCCCCGTGTGTATGCATTTTTGTTAATGTCATCTGTTCCCACCGGCATACGATGGCCTACTCTTACGAAAAGCAGAACAGGATTTAACGTGTGCGCAATATGTTCTGCGTGCCTTTGCGCACAGGGCCTCGGTTTAAAGTCTCATCCGAAGGACTTTTGGGGAGAGTGGAGTCAGCACAGAGAGAGAAGAGAGAGAGAGAGAGAGAGAGAGAGAGAGAGAGAGAGAGAGAGAAGAGAGAGAGAGAGAGAGAGTTTTCATTTTCAGTATCTGCAAATATTTTTAGAAATTTCTCTGCATGCAACACAGTTCTGTATAAATTTTGTGTGTTTTTGACTGTAAAAACACATTTTTCTGCCAATACAACGATTGAATTATGACTATGTACTACCACTGAAGCCAACCAGTCACCACACTGGTTCCCACCCCAGCTGCTGAAAGCCTTGTCGAACTCGGCCAGCCGAGCATTAGCGCGCTCTCAGTCAGTGCAGCTATAGCGCATGCACTAACCACCCCGAAGCTTGTCATCTATCTCAGCGTAGCTTATACAGTCTCTGATATAACACAGTAAATAATACCAGGGACATACAGTCCCAGAAAAATCCTTCCTATCATAAGTACTTCACAATAGAACATAGTAAATAACACCAGGGACAAAGCTGCAGAAAAATCCTTCCTATCATAAGTACTTCACAATATAACACAGTATGATGCTGTTCAATACAGTCCCAGGTGATGGTATAGCTCAGCATTGGACCATTGAGCTCATAACTGAACCACTAGTGAGATGCCCTAACAAGGGGACTGACTATTCCCTCCCTCAAAGGGATATTTTCCTCTGGAGTTATCATCAGAACTGACTTCAGCCCCCCCCCCCCCCCCCCCCCCCAATTCAGCCAAGACTATAAATCGAGGTCCTGTGGCGAATGCACGAAGAACATCTTGCGCGCATGTTAAAACCTGTTCCGCTTTACGGAAGAGTAGGCCACTGTGTGCCAGAAGGAACAGATGACAAAAATTAAAAAACTGCATATACACAGGGACTAAATGTAAAAAAAAAAGCACATGAGTGCTTATTCCATTATCCTCAATATAAAAGAATAATAAAAAAAACAAAAAAAAAAAACACATGCACTCACACCTACACATGGTTGGATATGAAGCTCCAAAACAGCTCTGAAGTCTTTTCTGTCATGATGTGCCAGCCCTGGAAACATAAAAAAAAATTAACATAAACTCATTGTCTTTCACAATATCTGCAACAACCCCCCCCCCCCCGGACCATGGATCAGTTGTCTTAGGGAAACACACCTGTCTTAACAGTGGGCAAACGGTTACATACATAAAATCTGACATTGGTGAACCCAAGAGTTCAAGCTGAGGAACAACTCCCCTCCCCACCCCACCCCCTCTCTTACAAAAAAAGAAAAAAAACAGCAACCCAACCAACCAACCAAAAAAAAAAAAAAAAAAAAAGCAAGCAAGCAAATCAACAAAGCAGTGAAATACCTGCAAATTCATGTATGTGCAAGCTAAACCACTTGACCCCCCCCCCCCCCCCCCCGAAAAAAATTGAAGTATGAAAAGAGAGAGAGAGAGAGAGAGAGAGAGAGAGAGAGAGAGAGAGAGAGAGAGAGAGAGAGAGAGAGAGAGAGAGAGAGACTCATTACTTTTATTGGCATTTTACAGCTATTTAAAGGTGATGATTGATCTCACAAAGGCAATGATTATAGCACGACAGGAACAAAGTAAACACACGCCAAATCAAAATAATAACCAAAAAGATCATAATTTCTACCAATTGTCAAAACCCAGTTTTGGTCTTCTCTTTCTGTATCCATATGACATAGTTCATAACACAGGATATCAATACGACGTCAAATGATGTCAACAAAACCAAAGTAGCCTAATTATTCCGATAACTGCACAACATCTTGCACACACGTTAAAACCAGTTCCGGTTTTTGGAAGAGTAGGCCATTGTGTGCCGGTGGAACGGATGACAAAATTCACAATACTGCATACACATGGGGACTGGATATAAAAAAAACACGGTTATTCCAGCATCCCCCCCCAAAAAAAAAAACAACAACTAATCTACCATGAATTTCAAAGGCACTTTTCAGATATGATAATCACTACTGCAATATTACATATCTGATTACAGATGTTATACTATCCTTCTTCTTTGTCAACAGCCCTGAAAGACATAGAAGTTTTGTTTTTTTAATGGTATCATGTTCTTTGTGGTGAAAATAAGAAGAGTTTCTTCTTTACCATTTTACAGCTCAACTTACATACATTATTTATGTTGTCACCAGCATTACACCATATCAATAATTATCATAAAGTCTTTATTACCTTTAAGTCCCAGAATCCATGATCGTTACCTTGCCAGATGGGGTCATGGCGTTACCTTGCCAGATGGGGTCATGGCCATTTATTTGGCATTAAAAAAATATATATAGTAACACAATTTTTGGTTTGCAAAAATTCATTATTTTGTTTGCAAAATGACAATTTGGGGGGGGGGGGGGTTGCAAAAGTATTTTTGAAAAAGAAATGCAGGGTATTTTTCACATTTCCTCCAAATGAGTTAAGATGTTTTTGCTTAATTGGACTGATTAGAACAGATTTTTAGGAAACTGAGGTGCTTCAAAAAACACCTGCACAATAATGAACTCTACAACAGGCCTCCTGATTCTGTTCTTGCAAAATCTATGATTTAAAATTTGTACAGGTCATTTCCAAAACATTTTTCTCATGAATTTTCACATGATAATCCATAAATTGTGTTTAAAGACTTGGAATACTAAGTATTCAAAAAATGTGACATGCGCTTGCTCCAGTATTATTTCAGTCCACCATATAATTATTTAATTGCCCAGTGCTCAATAGTTTACATAAGAAAAAAAGAGTCTACTTAAATGAAAAATACGGCAATAATATTAAAGGTGTTGTGTGTCATTCCCAGCAAGCTGTGATAATGGCAGTTGCTGAAATGATTCTTCAGCCAGTGGTAGGAAAGCTGCAATAGTATTAACCTTTTGGACAATATTTCACCCCTATTTTTCACCATTCCTTCTCTACCCCATTCTTTAAATTTATTTTCAATAGATCTATACAGTTGTCTAAATCACCTTGAAGTAAATGGACAATGAGAAGAAATTAGAGAACTGATTAAGCAGTCTAATCGTTCTGAAATAAATACTGTTTCACTGCCAACTGCAAAACGAATCCAAACAATGTCAGTCACAACCATTTTCACACTGTCTATCCTGCAGTTCGCTTTTCATTCTAATGATGTTGTTTCCAGGGGAAAAATCCCCTCCAACAGGAATCAAACTAGGGTCGTCAGATTGCCAGGCAATGTTCTAACCACTAGGCTATCCCGTCCCCAACATAGAAAACACATGCATTCACACCTACACATGGTTGGATATGGCGCTCCAAAACAGCTCTGATGTCTCGTCTGTCCTGGTGCATCAGCCCTGGAAACATAAAAAATTAACATAAAATCATTGTCTTTAACAATATCTGTATCTACCCCCTCCCCCTCCCCCTCTCCCCAACACACACACACACACACACACACACACACACACACACACACACACACACACCATATATCAGTTATCTTGGGGTAACACATCTGTCTTAACAGCAAGAAATCATGCGTTCAATCCCCATGTGGATCCAAACTTCCCCCCATCCACTTCA
>CM060333.1:16070569-16083069 GCA_030674155.1 Stramonita haemastoma
TTTGATGAGGATAATGGAATAAACACTCATGAGCTTCTTTAGATCCAGTCCCCATGTGTATGCAGTTTTGTAAATTTTATCTGTTCTCACCGGCACACAATGGCCTACTCTTTCAAAAAGCGGAACAGGATTATTTAACATGTGCGCAAGATGTTCTGCATGCGTTCGTGCACCGGACCTGGGGACTCATCCGAAGGAATTGTGGGGAGAGTGGAGTCAGCACTGATGTTAACTCCAGGGAAAACATCCCCTTGAACAAGATTCGAATGCTGGTTGTTAGATGTGAGCGCAATTTTCTGACCACTAGGCGATCAAATCCCCCATGTGTGTGTGTGTGTGTGTGTGTGTGTGTGTGTGTGTGTGGTGTGTGTGTGTGTGTGTGTGTGTGTGTGTGTGTGTGTGTGTGTGTGCGTTTCTTTATTTCGAGGATAATGGAATAAGCACTTATTTTTTTTATATACATATGTATACATACATACATTCCTCTTCTTCTTTCTCATGACCGGAACAGTCAGCACAATTCTGCAGCCAGCCGTCGCCATCCAGCCCTGTCCTCCACCTTCCGAATGAGTGTTGGACTGTCCAACATACATACATACATACATATATAGATGTGTGTGTGTGTGTGTGTGTGTGTGTGTGTGTGTGTGTGTGTGTGGTGTGTGTGTGTGTGTGTGTGTGTGCGCGCGCGTGCGTGCGTGCATGTGTGCGTGTGTGTCTGTGTCTGAGTGCGTGTGTGTGTGTGTGTGTGTGTGTGCGCGCATTGTGTGTGTGTGTGTGTGTGTGTGTGTGTGTGTGTGTGTGTGTGTGTGTGTGTATGCACATGTGTGTGTATTTATTCATGGATGATTGCATTTGTGTAAATAATTTCAATACAAGCCTTTGAATTGTTGCTTTACAGGATTCAACGCTATATAAGTTCCAGACATTATTATCATAACTATCAGAATAATAAAAGCCCTGTGTCTACCCACTCAATGGGCACAGTCACTATCAACGGCCCAAAAGTATAAACAAGGACAGTGCTCCCTGCTGCAGTTAAACACCCCAAACTCCTGGTACAGGGAGAGCAGAGGGTACTACACTACAAGGAGCTAGCTACAAGGGGCACGGATAGCCTAGTGGTCAGAACATTGTGCTGGCAATTTGACGACCCGGGGTTCGATTCCGGTCGAGGAGATTTTTCTCCTGGAGTGAACATCAGTGCTGACTCCACTCTCCCCACAAGTCCTTTGGATTAGACTTTAAACCGAGGCCCCGTGTGCGAACGCACGCAGAACATCTTGCACACACGTTAAATCCTGTTCCGCTTTTCGTAAGAGTGGGCCATTGTGTGCCGGTGGGAACAGATGACATTTACAAAACTGCATATACATGGGGACTGGATGTAAAAAAGCACAATAGTGCTTATTCCATTACCCTCTATATAAAAGAATAAATCAATCAAATCAAATCAACAGTTTCTTTTGACAGACAGAGGCAGCAAGCTATGCTACACTACAGTGGTATGGACAACAGACTATAACAGTGGATCAGTAGTCTAAAGGTAACACGCCTGCCTAGAAAGGGAAAAATGTCCAGGTCGGAAGTGTGCGTGGTTTGAACCCCATTTCGGCCCAAAACCTTTCCCCCGTCCATTTGAGTCTTCGACCATGAGTGGTGGTCTGGGAGCTAGTCTTTTGGATAAGACAATAAACCAAGGTTCCGTGTGTCACACAAAATTATTTAGCTCATGTAAAAGAACCCACGGCAAAAAGAGAGTTGTCCCTGGCAAAATTCTGTAGGAAAAAGCCACTCAGATAGGGAAACAAATACAGTTCCAGACAGGAAAAGAAAAAAAAAAGGGTGGCACTGCTCCTGTGGCAATGTGCTCTGCCCGGGAAAACAGCATTAATTTCACACAGAGAAATCTGTCGTGATTCAAAGTGGTGTAAAATTTTTTCAAAAGAAGAGAGGACTGGCTGTAAATGGCAAAGAATGCATCTGGGAGAGTCTGGCCACAATGCAACCTCTGGCCTGGGACAGTCACAGAGGAAATGATGTAAAAAAAAAAGAAAAAAAAAAGATAACATGCTTCCCCCCCCCCCCCCCCCGAAAAAAAGTGTTCTTGTGATGCTTTGATTCATGTCGTCTGCATCTGGTCACCGCCATATCTGAAACAAGACCACATAATTCATGTTAAAAATGAAATCTTAACACAAATATAAATCAGTTTATAATCATGCTACACACCCTTCTCTCCTATTTTATTTTAAATTTTATTTTCTTTATTTTTTTTATATCGAGGATAAAAGAAAAAACATTCATATGCTTTTTTACATCCAGTCCCTGTGTGTACACAGTTTTGTAAATATCTGTTCCCACCGGCACACGATAGCCTACTCTTACGAAAAGCGGAACAGGATTTAACATGCAGGATTTTCTGCGTGCATTTGCACAGGGGCCTCGGTTTATAGTCCCATCCGAAAGACTTTTGGGGGGAGTGAAGTCAGCACTGATGTTAACTCGAGGAAAAATCCCCTCAACCGGGAATCGAACCTGGGTCGTCAAATTGCGAGCGCAATGTTATGACAAGGCAATATCCCGCTGTAGGCTGTTCCTACACTTTATAGATTGCTAAACATCTCACCTGTTCACCAACATCAGTAGCCACTAATTTATGCCCTATCAGCTGTCCCCATCCCCTCCTGTCTTCCATCCTTCAGTAAAATAATCTTTCAGCAATTCTGTCCACTTGGCTGTGTTCTCTACATAAGAAGTCAGCAATCATCGTTGTTGTCTCTTGCCCTCCATCTTGCTCTGGGCCATGGTGTAGTCTTCAATACATGGCAGCTCTGATGTCATGGCATGTCCAAACCATTTCTTTTTCCTTTACTTCATCTTCACCTGTCCCGTAGTCCTGTGGACCATGGGGGAACCACTGAAGATTTTGAAACCAGCTTCCACTCCCCATGGTCCTCCGCCCTCCATAGTAGGTCTTTCCACCCAAGGCCTGTTCCTTTACTTAGCCAAGCCTAAAAGTTCCCTTATAGTTCAACATCATACTTAAAGCTAAGCTTCCCCCCTCCCCCCCAGTTCTCTTAAGTACTTAGTCACATAGGCTGTTGAATTGTAACACACACACACACACAAACATATACACACACACACAAACATACACACACACACACACTTTCCTGTCTGATATCACTATTTAGTGGAAGGACATTAATTAAACAACAACAACAACAACAACAACAACCACACACACACACACACACACACACACACACACACACACACACACACACACACACACACATACACACAAAGCATTCTTACTGTGTAGAGAAGTAGTCACTGATTTTTTTTTCTGTACTTTAATTAATTTTTTTTTATAGTCCCATTGCACCAAGAAATTAACATTATGGATTTTTCTCATTTTGTTTTCTTCATCTTATTTTGTTTTAAATATCCCTTTGCACCAAGAAACTGGTGTTACAGATTTTTTTTTCTTCTAATGCTTCAATTGTAACAACAACAACAACAAATGGGAAGTATGGGTTTTGTTCTGCTATTATTTTTGTTTTTTAGATTGGACTTTAATACATCAAGAAGTGGATACTATGAACTGCTTTCTTTTGTTTGTTTTGTTTTTAATACCCCTATTGCAGAAAGCAGACACGTGATTTTTCTCTTTTTATTTTGTTTTCGCTTTTGCTGTTTTTAATACCCCTACTGCATCAAGAGAAGGACACTATGAATTGTTCCTTTCTTTTGTTTTTTGTAGGTTAATTTTTTTTTTTTTTGATATCCTTATTGCAGAAAGCTGACACTTGATTTTTTTCTCTTTGTATTTTTGCTTTGTTTTTAATACTTCTGCTGCATCAAAAAATGGATGTTATGGGTTTTTTCTCTGTTTATTATCTTCCTTCTGCTTGATATTTTCCTGCTGCACAGCTGTCAGTTTCTCCCACTTTCAGCTGCTCTCAGTTGCTGTCCACTTCATTCCATCCCTGCCCAGCTGGTGCTAATTATAACAGGAACTGACCACACTTGGACTAGGCAAAAGGAAAGGGCACACTAAATTTTGCACTCTCAGGACTCAGAAATTTAATTGATATAGGCCTTTGCCCCAATGAAAAACAATAACAGCAGTGAAGATTAACAAAATGTGTTCAAACATGGGGTGCATTGTATCAAATATCCAAAACAAGGAGCAGCATAGAACAACAGATACCAATAAGACATTGTGGGAGAGTTGCTTTTTCCTTAGTTCAAAGGCAAATGCAAGTACTCGGAGAGCTCTTTGATGTGTTCAGCACAAAATGGATTAATGGCTAATTTTCCCATGGAAAGTGAAAATTTTGCACTCTTGACTGAGTGATGTTGGATTTGCCAACTGTGGCTGCATCAAGAAATACACACGATGCTGTTTTTCCTCAACAAAGTTTAGTTTTTTAAAATGTGTTGACATAAGCAATCAGTGTGTAATGCAATGTTTCCTGCATGACTGAACTGTTGTGAAGAACACTATCAAGGGCAAACAATGCACATTTAGGGAAAAATAGTGGCACTGATCTGTGGCAATGATGCTCTCCCTTGGGATAGATAGGAACCTTATTTTCAAAAACAGAAATCTTTAATACTGAAGTGTGATGCTACACCAAAGCACTCTGACAACCATAATAACAATAATAATCGTAAGGATTACAATAGTTATTATTATCATTAACTACTACTACTACTACTACTACTACTGATGATGATAATTATAATTCAGAAACCATTATTAATATCATGATGGTGATTATCATAAGTGTAGCAGAAGTAGTATTATTACAATTATTCTTCATAAGTTACATTATCGTCTTTAATGCCATGGCCATCTATAGTCATGAACAAAACACACAAAAGAAGTCAACTTTTTCTAGATTTAGTTGGTACCTTTTCATCTTTCCTCTTTGGTGCACACCCCCCCCCCCCCCCCCCCCCCCCCCCCCCAAAAGAAAAAAAACAAAACAACAACAACAAAAAGAAGCAAACCCCAAACAAAACCACCAAAAAACCCCAACCAAAAACAAAAACAACAAAACAGCAACAACAAACACACAACAAACCAAAAAAAACCCATCTTAAATAATTAATTTTGATACCAGTACCTTTAAAAAAAACAAAAACCACCAGAACACTGTACTTATATATTATAAAAAAAAATGTGATTTCAAAAATTGTAAAAAAAATCTCTCCACATGGTTAAACCATATAACAAGATTAACAATACCCAAAAAACTTGCTTAATAAAAAAAAAAAAAAAACCCAAACCAAGCCATACACCAAGTGTCAACACAATGACACAGTGTTCTACAACATCTTAGAGCTGAACATTATGCCAAGAATAACAATGATAACCATTAACACAGTAACACAATATCCCACAGCATTTCCGAATTAAAAACAACAACAGTAACATCATTACAATTACCACAATGTTCCATATCTGTAAACATACGTCAATGATGCTATTTCACAGGCACCTGGGTGGTAGGTAGGCACAAAACACACATTTCATACATTGCTTTCAATACACAATTTTTCAAGAAAGGTTTATTTTTTTCCTTTCTTTTTCTTCTTCTTTTCTTTCATTTTTTCTTCCTTTTTTTCTCCTCTCTTTTCTGTATTTTTTCTTCTTTCTTTTTTTGTTTTTGTTTTATTTGTTTTTTTCTAAGTGTTTTTTTTTTCATTTTCTTTTTTTACTTTTTACTGTGTTTTTCTTTCATTTCTTTTTGAGGAGGAGGACATTACAGAACAATAAATTCCACACATACATCATTCTCTTTCTTTCCTCTTCCTTGCCAAATGTTATTTTCCCCGGAAAACACTTCTATCAACACTACCATGTTCCAAAACAACAATTCAAACCACATCACACAGATAATAAAAAAAAACCCAGGGCTGTCCATGTGACAGATTAAAAAAAAAACACCACACCCAAGGAACAAAAACCAACCAAGTCAGCTGTATCATAAAAACATGACTGCCCATTTGACAGATTAACACATACAAACAAAAAACATCCAAATCAGCTGTCTGTTCTTTCATATGACTCACGCAGAATGCCATTTCTATCACTTGTATTCCCATTTCACATTTAAAAAACCCAACTTTAAAAACAATAGGGATGGTTGGGCAACACACCCAATAAAAAAAAAAAGGGGGGGGGGAGAGGAGAAAAAAACCCACCATCCATTCATTAAATTGGTTTGTGGTCTGCCCCATTTCTGTCATTTTCATGCCACTTCCATTCCCAACAATAAAAACAATATACTATTTCAACTGATGGAGCACATACATACCTTGCAAGCACTCAAAGTATTGTACAATCACACAGAGATGAAAAATCAAAACATGGAAAATTAAATAATAAGCAAATAACTCATCATCATCAATGGGGAAAAAATAAAGAACAACTCAGATAAAAATGCCGTGTTCACATATTTGTACTTTTTCCATGGACAGAACAAATATGGATATTCCCAACGTATCTTTTGTGTACATACACAAAATTGTACATATATACATACACTAACACACAATAGTATACTCTCCACTCTTACCTCTCTCTCTCTCTCTCTCACCCAAACACAACCCACACCCTCTTTCTCCCCCCCCCCACTCCCCCCCTCCACCTCTCTCTCTCTCTCTCTCTCTCTTTGATCATATAAATCATAAATGGCAACTTTGAAAAAATTATGCAAGCCCAATGCTGATTGTCTACAAAATCTGCCTAAAGTTTCATGAAATTTTCACAAACTTGTCCAAATTTTGGTCACTGATATCAGTTTGCCTTGCATGATTTTTCCTGGCTGCATCGCTAATCACACACACACACACAAAGAGGAGGCATTAAGTCACATCTCCTCTAACCTAGTCTACCCCCCCCCCCCAAAACACACACACACACACGCACACAAAGAGGAGGAATTAAATCACATCTCCTCTAACCTAGTCTACCCCCTACCCCCCCCCCCCCCAAAAAAAAACAAACAAAAAAAACCCAAAAAAACCCCAAAAAACAACACACACACACACAAAGAGGAGGCATTAAGTCACATCTCCTCTAACCTAGTCTACCCCCCCCCCCCCCCAACACACAACACACACACACAAAGAGGAGGAATTAAATCACATCTCCTCTAACCTAGTCTACCCCCTCCCCCCCAAAAAAAACAACAACAACCAACCACCAAAAAACAACACACACACACACACACACACACAGACACATGTGCACACACACACAAAGAGGAGGAATTAAGTCACATCTCCTCTTACCTAGTCTACCCCCTCCCCCCCAAAAAAAAACAAACCAAAAAAAACCCCAAAAAACAACACACACACACACACAAAGAGGAGGCATTAAGTCACATCTCCTCTAACCTAGTCTACCCCCCCCCCCCCCCCCAACACACACACACACACACACACACAAAGAGGAGCATTAAGTCACATCTCCTCTAACCTAGTCTACCCCCCCCCCCCCCCCAACACACACACACACACACACACACACAAAGAGGAGGAATTAAATCACATCTCCTCTAACCTAGTCTACCCCCTCCCCCCCAAAAAAAAACAACAACAACCAACCACCAAAAAACAACACACAGACACAGACACACACACATGCGCACACACACACACACAAAGAGGAGGAATTAAGTCACATCTCCTCTTACCTAGTCTACCCCCCCTGCCCCCCCCCCCCCCCAACAAAACACATACACATATACACACATACACACACACATGGAGGCATTTAGTCACATCTCCTCTAACCTAATCTGCCCCCACCCCCACAAAACACAGACACAGACACAAGACATTAAATCAAGTCTCCTCTTTCCCTGTCCCCAGCCTGACACAGGCATTTTTCCCTCAATCTTTGATAGATTCCATGCATACTGCCCCCCCCCCCTTTTCTCTCTCCAAATTTTTTTTTTCCAAACCATTTCTTTCAAACTATGATGCTGACGCAGCACAAAGAAGAAAAAGAACAAAAGCAAACAACAAACACAATATAAAAAAAAAAAAAAAAAAGAAAAAAAAGCCAAAAAGTAAAAAAGCACATTCATTTCCATCATTAAAAAAAAAGAGAAAGAATGAAAACCTGTCGAAATGCATATTTATTTTCATCATTAAATCATAATCAAAAGAAGAAAAATTAATGTCAAATTGCATATTGATATCCTTTGTCAAATCAATGATGATTTTGGGCATTACTTTCTGATAAACATGTCACATACATAAATATTCCCAATATGAATATCAAAACATTTGGAATTCAACACAATCCATAACGTAACAACATCAAAGCCAATAAGTTAAAAAAAACAAATCACACACACACAAAATAAAATATGCTAGCCAAAAAACCCCACAAATTTCCCGACCAAATATAAATAAATTAAAAACAAACAGCCAACTCTTACACACATGTAAAGTTACACTGTCATATATTGCGTAACTGACAACTCAGAAAAGTTATGCAAAAACTGCGTAAGCTTTGAGTAATAATCATGGACTTGACAGTTTTTGGTCACTGATATCATCAGCGTGACTTGCACAAATTTTCCAGGTTGCCCTTCATACAGATTACACACATGCACGCAGGCACGTGCGCACACAACACACACACACACACACACACACACACACACACACACACACACACACACACACACACAGAGGAATTTAGTCACATCTCTCAATTAGTTTACTCCCACCCCCACAACACACACACACACACACACACACACACACACACACACACACACACACACACACACGCGCACGCACACACACACACACACACACACACACACACACACACACACACAAGGAGGCATTTAGCCACATCTCCTCTTTCCTAGTGTACCTCTTCCTCCCAAAAAAACCCCAAACAGCCACCCCCCCAAACACACACACACACATGAGGTATTAAATAAATCCCATCTCGTATCACACCATTATCCCCCTCCCCCCACACGCTTTTGTTCAATCTCTTCTAAGATACTGAGCATATATGGTTCCTTTCATAATTTCCCAGAATACTCTCTCTCTCCTTCTCTTTCTCTCCCCCCAAAAAAGTATAAAAAAGGTTTTTTAAAAAAAGGTTTTCAAACAAACTCTTTTAAACTATGATGCTAATACAGCACAAAGAAGAAAAGCAAACAACAGGCATCATCAAAAAAAAAATCCACTCAAAATGCATAATCATTTCCACAATTAAATCAAAGATGGTTTGGGTATCACATTTTGACAAATATGTCACATATGTCCAGAATTTTCATAAATATCAAAGCATTTTCATATCAACACAATCGGTTTTGTAACAACCTCACAGCCAATAAATATCTTTTAAAAGTTCACACACACACACAAACAAAGAAAAAGCACAAACTAAAAAGCTAAATTCACAGCCAAATGATTAAAAGCAAACAGCCAACTCCTACACACATAAAATTACAATGTTATTTACTGCATAACTGACAACTCAGGAAAGTTTTGCGAGCTGACTGATAGTTGTTTGCAAAAACAAGTTTTTAGTAATGTTCATGGACTTGACCAGGTTTTTGTCACTGATATCTGTCGGACTTGCAAAAATGTTCCATGCTGCCCATCATACACAATACATGCACACACACACACACACACAAATGAGGAGGAATTTAGTCACATCTCCTCTTGCTTAGTCTAACCCACCCCCACCCACCCCCGAAACAAAACACACACACACATGCGCGCACACACACGAGGAGGCATTTAGTCACATCTCCTCTCACCTAGCCTACCCCCCCCCCCCCCCTGAAAAAAAAGAAGAAACAAACAGCCCCCCTAAAACAAACAAAAAAAACCACACACACAACCCCCCCCCCACACACACACAAATGAGGAGGAATAAAGTCACATCTCCTCTCACCTAGCCTAACCCCCCCCCCCCCCCTTCCCCCAACAAAGCACACACACACGCGCACAACACGCGCATGCACACACACACACACACGCGCATGCACACACACACACACACGTGCGCACACACATGAGGAGGAATTTAGTCACATCTCCTCTTTCCTAGTCTATAACCCCCCCCCCCCCCCCCCCTCCCCCGAAAAGAAACAAACAACCCCCCCCCCCCCCCCCCCAAAAAAAAACAACCCTCACACAAACACACATGTACGCGTACACATACATACCACACACACACACACACACACACACAAAGTGACATACACGAGGCATTAAATCCCATCTCATATCACATTATTACCCCCCCCCCCCCCCCAACACTCACACACACCTTTGTTCAATCTAAGATATTGATCAGATAGCCTCCTTTTCATAAACTCCTAGAATACTCTCCTATTTCTAGCCCAAAACACGCAAAAGTACATCAAAAGATTTTAAAATAAGTTTTCAAACCATCTCTTTAAAACTATGATACTGATACAGCACAAAGCAAACAAACAAACAACAGACATCATCAAAGGAAGAGAAAAAAAACCCTGTGAAAATGCATATTTTCATTTCCATCATCAAATCAGACTCTTTTGGGCATCACATTATGACA
Source organism: Stramonita haemastoma (assembly GCA_030674155.1). NCBI lineage: Eukaryota > Metazoa > Mollusca > Gastropoda > Neogastropoda > Muricidae > Stramonita > Stramonita haemastoma. The sequence goes on from CM060333.1 coordinate 16,081,179, forward strand.
AATGTGTCACATAATATCAAGAATTTCCATAAAAAGCAAAACATTTTGATATCAACATAATCCATATAACTAACTCACAGCCAATCAATAATAATTTAAAAAACAAAAGTTCACACACACAAAAAAAGAAAATGCACTAACAACAACAAAAACCCCAACAAAATCTTCTACCAAATCAAATCAAACAGACAGCCAACTCATAGGCACATAAAATTACAATGTCATATACTGCGTAACTGACAACTTGGAACAGTTATGAAAGCTGACAGATGGTTGTCTGCAAAAACTGACTAAGCTTTGGGTAATGTTCAGGGACTTGACAGGTTTTGGGTCACTGATATCAGTCAGACTTGCAAAAAATTTCCATGTGCCCATCATACACAATAGTGAATACATGCACGCATGCACACATGCACACACATGCGCTCGCGCAGCGCACACACACACACACACACAAACACACACACACAAATGAGGAGGAATTTAGTCACATCTCCTCTCACCTAGTCTAACACCCCCCCCCCCCCAAAAAAAAAAAACACACACACACATGGAGGCATTTAGTCACATCTCCTCTGACCTAGTCTAACCCCCCCTCCCAACAAAACACACACACACACACACACACACACACACACAGTGACACACACACACAAACATGAGGAGGGATTTAGTCACATCTCTAATCTACTCTACTCCCCCCTCCAACAAAACAAACACACACACACACACACACACACACACACACACACACAACACACACACCACACACACACACACACACACACACAAACATGAGGAGGCATTTAGTCACATCTCCTCTAACCTACTCTACTCCCCCCTCCAACCAACACACACACACACACACACACACACACACACACACACACACACACACACACACACACCCAGGTATCAAGTCACATCTCCTCTCTCTTAGTGTACCCCCCCCCCCCCCCACACACACACACAACACACACAGAGGCATTAAATCACATCTGGTATCATTATTATTCCCAGAATTCTCTCTCCTCTTCTCCTTCTCCCCCCCCCCCCACCAAGTATAGATAGATTATAGGTAGATTCAAAAAAATTGTTTTAAACAATCTCTTTCAAACTGTGATGCTGATACAACACAAGGAAGAATAGCAACCAATAGACATCATCACAACAAAAAAAAAAAAAGGAAAGAAAACCCCAGTCGAAATGCATATTCATTTCCATCATTAAATCACAATCAAAAGAAGAACAAAAAAAAACCCCAGTCAAAATGCATATTCATTTCCATTGTCAAATTCAAGATTTTGGGCATTACTCCCTGATAAACATATGACATACGTAAATATTCCCAATATGAATATCAAAACATTTGGAATTTAACACCCGTAATAAAACAAACTCACAGCCCAATTTTTTTTTTAATTCCCACACACAAAGAAGAAAATACACAAGTAAAAAAAATAATAATAAAAAAATAAATAAGATATATTATACATATATATATATATATATACATATTTATTTATTTATTTATTTCTCTCAAAAATAAAGAAAACAAAAGTAAAGAAAAAAAATTAAAAAAAAAAAATTAAAAAAAAACTAAAAAAACTTTTTTCACTGAATCTATATCAAACTATGATGCCAATACATCTTTTAAAAAACAGAACAAAAAGAAAGGCAAAGAACTCACACATACACACACACACAAAAAAAAAACAACAACCCCAAATGAATATTATCTTTTCATCATTCAACATGTTTTGTTCATTACTTTTTGACAAAGATGTCAGATATGTAAAAATGCTAACATTTCACAGCTTATTTTGTGTTCAACACTATCTTTAAACTAACTCAGCAATTAAATAGATTATTCTGAAGAAAAAAAAATCCT
>CM060333.1:16088069-16108069 GCA_030674155.1 Stramonita haemastoma
TGTTTCTTTGGCCTCTTTTGTTCTTTTGCTTAGTCTGATGCTTCTTATTCTTTTTTTTTCAACTTACAGTTAATCTGATCTAAACAAAATGCAAACATTAAAAATGACGGACTTGGCCCAAGCCAAAAGCTTGTGATGTCATCAAATTACCAAGGCCTACACTAAAATATTGTTATGTTGTAAAATGTTGTGTTGAGATTGCCTTCAGCTATGACAAGCTCTTAACATAACAACTGCACTCTCCTTTAAAGGAGAAAATCTTCTGAAGTATAGCTGCCTATGAATATGGCAAGGTACTTGAACAGTCATACACGCACACTTCTCATTCAGTGTGTAATTTCAATCTCTCAGTGATTCCTAGATAGGATAAACGAGTCTGAGTGCACATTCTGGGTGACCTTCCCCCCCACTCCAATGCTAATCTGGCAAGCAGACAAAAAACAATTACAACAAAATGAAGATCTATGTATGCATACTCTTCCCTCCTTTCATGAATCCACGCATGTATGTCAGTATACACACTATCTCTCTCTCTCTCTTACCTACCCACACACTCTCCACACACTCCACACACACACACACCACACACTACACACACACACACACACACGCACAAAACATAATTCTGATTTCTGATGTTGCTAGGATTATTTCCAAGTCTTCTGTAAATATTTTATGGTAGGGTTTTGTTTGTTTGTGGGTTTTGTTTTTGTTTGTTTTGTTTAGTCTAATATCACCAAGGTGAATAGACTTTAAATTAAACTACAAAACTACAATAACAAAACATAATTATCTTGGTAACTGCATTTCCTACTTAACCTACTTTTTCTATTCAAATAAGTATATCTTTTTGCTAAAACATTCCCCCTCCTCTCTAACATAGAAAAAAAACAAAACCATGTTTGCCCATTCCCTATTCTTGCTCTCACACTCACTCACACCCATGACTGTGCCTAACCATTCTCATGCCTCTTCCCACATACAGCTAGCTATCCATCCTGCCCCTTCTCACATACGCTCCCCCCCCCCCCCCCCCCCCCCCTTCAATCTTCTACACATTAAAAATGCAACAAAAAAAAAGAAAAAAGTTTCTGTCACGCCTTGTATCATCATATCCATCTACCTTTTGTGTCCACATGTGGGGCCAGGTTAAGATAACAAAGGTTACTGTAAAGGTTAGTGTTAGTGTTAGTACAAAACATAAGTAAATGGGAAAATGCTGTTGGTCAGCTGGCGTGTCTGCTTGTATATATGTAAGCCATGTGGACACAATGGTACATAGACACAATGGTACCCAGCTTTTGACACTGGTTTTGGAAATTTTAAGTCACAAATCATCTGTCCTTTCAACCATCTATGGTTGGATTTTTTATTACCATTTCCAGTTTTGAAATCAGCTCAGTGGTTTCCAGAAGTGTACCTTTGCATACAAATGGACTGTGGGAGTTTTGTAAAAAAACAAAATTAATTAAACAAAGGATCAAGCCGAAAGATACGGTTATTTCTTGCTTATTTCTTGAATTTCCCCACTATTAAATTACAATTTTTTGGCTCTGAAATCAGCAATTTCCAGCTTACTGTACTTTTGAAAAATCATGCCTGTTTCCAAAGGAACCAAAGTTGTATTAATGGCCGAAGATAGTTATCAGCCTCAAATAAAACCACAGGAGAAAAACATGCTCTTTTATGTGCTAGCCTATTTTCTATTCCTAGTTACCTAGCCATACATATCCTGCCCCTTTCTCACAATTGACAAATGAACCTAGCAGTTAATCTAAGGAAAAAGCCCCTCCTTCTAATTATCAGTTTCCTTTTAGTACCTCTTCTACAAAATCAACAATGATTACCCTCTTGCCCCCCCCCAAAACTTGTTTACATAAACACATGCTCACACACACACACACACACACACACACACACACACACACACACACACACACACACACATCCACCGTGCACACATACCGATGTGTTTTATCACATATGCGGTGAATACACTTGTTTTGTTTGTTGCTACTTCGTTAATATAACCTCCGATGCTTTTGTCTATTACATAAGTTTCAATGCACAGTTTTCACTTTGTTTTGTCATTTTGAACTCTGAATGACAAAAATCCATCCAACTGAGCGATAGGAAGATGACTTCCAGAGACCTACTGTGCATGTGCCAAATCAATTTTTACCTCCTTGGAGACTCTGTCGCCTGGAAGTCCTTGTTTGTTTCATCCATGCACTCAATTCAGTGTAATTCAATCCAAATACTTCACCTCACAGAGAAATTCATGCGGGTAACAAGCCACATACAAAAACAGTAAACATATCATGGAAAATACCACAACATAGCCTAGTATCCAAACATAAGCTCACACCCTGTGACCCATCCACATAACCTTGCAGCCGCCCACCTGTGAAGCGCCACACACTCTCACCTGTAATTAAACCTTTAATTGTTTTTCCATACAAAAGTGTGATGTTTATTTCATCATCATCTTTAATGAGAATACTTTCAATAGACGAGCCTTGACTTTCAAGGGTTTTAAAGGTGTTTGTCACAGGTTGTCATTTTGGTCATTTTCAAAAGAATTCATTCTTCTCCGCCTCACCCAGTTCAAAACCATCATCTTCTGCCACTCCCTTCGTTCCAACGCTCCTCCAAATCAGAATAATTCTTGCAGACCAAAGCGCTGGCTGAATAATCATCATTGTTAACTAATTAAGCAAAGTCATTTTGCTCACTCTTTTTGACAATGATACTTAAACTCACCAGACAATCTCCAGCGCAGGAAGAAACTTACCTGTACAGTCAGCCCGGCTAAAAAGCTGACAGCAAGATGTATTTACGCATACAACAGGTGCCACAGCTGAGTGGCTAGGACCGTCAACTTCAACCCCAATGGGTCATGAAGTCAAATACAGTTGCTGACAGAAAAGGAAAAAAAAAAGGTGGCACTGCTCTTGCGGCAATGCTCTCTCCTCAGGGAAAGCAGTCTGAATTTCATGCATATTAATATAAATCTGCTCTGACTTACAGTGGTGCTAAATGTAAAAAAAAATTTTTTAAGTCAATCCCAAAAGTCCATGAAGTCATGGGTTTGAATTACAGACATGGTGTCTGGTGAATACCAGGCAGGGATTTTAACAACCTCCTAGATCAGTTTAAAAGTGCAGACCTACAAAGTGCAAAACCTGGCAAGACAGGCAGCCCCAAAACAAAACATGCTGCACTCCTGCAAATGAGGCACTCCAATTTCCAAAAGATCTTGCCCAATCTCTCCCCAACAGGTAGGAAGCTCTTCAGTGACTGGAGAACCTGTAATGTTATGTACTGCTGCCGTTATCTCAGGGACTGAGCTGTCCAACTGATGAACAAAATTGACAGTAAGAAACATCCTTCTCCTGTGTGATTTTATTTTTTATCATTTGAAAAAAGTTGTGTGGAATGCAGATCAATCAGTTTACTGGCTAAATTTCTTAACCTGGCATCATCAGCTGAAGTACATAGTAGAGTGGCAACCTACAAAGGATCTACCCTTCATGACAACATACACTCTAAGATACCTGTCAAAAACCAGCTACCATGGCGCAGTGGTTAGCGCCTTGGATTTTGGACTGGGAAATTGTGGTGGTCACCACCTCAGGTAGGTCACTCACTCACTTTGACTCTGCGACTGAGCCTTTATCATCATTAGTAGGGGGCTTAGTAGGTAGTGTCCTGCGTAGGCTATGTTAGCTCAGAACAGGCACCACTGAACACCACCAAAGTGACCCTGCAGAAGTGCAGGGCCCCTCTGGCTTGTGGCTCTACGGTGGCCTAATACTGATGGGCTCCCTGTGGACTGCCAATCCGAGAATGAGACACAGCAAATCAGGGTATGGTTGTGCGGGGAGACTGAAATGAGCGGTGTGGGAGCAACAGTGCAGGGATGTCACAGAAGACGAGGCATCAAAAAAAAAAGATACCTACCTGTCAAACATCTGTCAAACACCTACCTCTCCATTGTTGCTCATGAAGCCACTGTCACAAGTCCTCTCTCTTTTCTGCTTCCTCTGCATTAGTTCTGGGTCTCCTCTGTCACAAGCCTATAGAACAGAAAAAAGCATCATTTGCTCATCAGCACAAGTGTCTACTGAAGGGTTACTTAAGTCTTCTGGTATAATCATCAGAAAACACAGCACATCATTGTTGTTCTCACTTGTTTTCAGTATTATTGTCAAATCCTTTCAGATGGCTAGAATGAGATGCCTTGAAGGTGAAGAAGGCTGCATCTCCAAAAATATTCAGAAACTGAGAAAGGTTAATAAAATTCTTTACAATGAAATGATTTCCTTTCATTTAAAAAGAAGTTGTGTTACCATTTTATAGGATTGATTTTACATGCATTAACTAAAAACAAAACAAAAAATCTTTGGATTTATTTACTGAACTTCATGTTTGATTCTAAACCATGTATGAGTGCCTCCAATGAGATAACATACCTGTCCAAAACCCATTCATACAATCATTCTGGTCAGCAATTTATATTTGAAAATATCTAAAAGTCATGTTTGTCCATGTCATAGCCTGAAACTGAAAGTAAAACAGTAAGATTCATCATTCAGTGGCATCCTGTGGCTTGAGCAAGTATGGAAGTCAAAATCACAGGAAAAATGGCATACATTATCACAATCTGTGAACTGCACTGTGCAGTCATACCTGTCACAAATCCTGTGAACACATTGGTGCCACTGCAGGGCATATCAAAGCTAGCCACTTTCAACCCCCCCCCCCCCCCCCCCCTTTAAAAAATACCTATTTTCCTTGAACAATAGCATGTGCCTGTATTACAGCTTCTCCAAAACTTCCAAATCTGTTACCTTGTGACCTCTTCATACAATGCCATGGTCATCCTCTCAATCTTGCCGAAAGACCGATAAACTATCGGCGGGAGTGCACCCAGCCATTATCAAAGGCACCCAGCCATTATCAAAAGGGCCCAATGACTGGATCTGGATCATTGCTATTTGATAGGGCTACTTGCCCCTGAAATATGCAAGCAACAAGGCAATACACTGATACGATGGCTAATAATTATAAAGTCAACAGAGCACTGCATTTAACAAAACAGTCAATGAATATTTACCGTTATGTACCTTTACTGAGTACCTTCTCACTGCCACCTCCATGACTGTCGCGCAATATTACCACATGGATTGGAGTCTGAATACCGGAACGATCGTAGGCATAAGCGTATTCTACAAAAACGAAAAGGGAACACTTGGGCTTTAAAGGTTTCGAAGGCTTTTGCTTGGTGTTTATAAACTTATTCTCAATTTGTGGTGCGTAGCAATTGTGTTCTGACTAATTTCCAGCTGTAGAAATTGTTTGAAATTAAGAGAATTTTTTTGTCTAATATAGTGTTAAGGAGATTGTGTGGTGGGGGGGGGGGGGGTGCATGCATGAATGCGTGCGTGCGTGTGTGTGTGTGGTGGTGTGGGTGTGTGGTGTGTGGTGTGTGGTGTGTGGGTGGTGGCATGGTGTGTGTGAGTGTGGTGGTGTGTGTGTGTGTGTGTGTGGTGTGTGTGTGTGTGTGTGTGTGTGTGTGTGTGTGTGTGTGTGTGTACAATCTGTAGCTTAAAGTGGGTGATTGTTGACAGTCATGCCCTGTCTTATATTTGTAGTGCTCAAGTGAATTTAAAAAAACAACCATCTGATTTAGATCAGCCTGGGTTGTCCTTGATTATTTCTTTAGTCTACAGCTATACATAACTGTGACTTCCATGGTAGCCTAATGCTGGAGAGTACAACTGGTTTGGTTACATTAAAGTCCCAGCAGTGCTATCCAATTTGGGGACTATACTATCAACCCACCATCACCACACTGGGTAGTACTGCTTTGAAACTGGATTGTTTTGTTTGTTTTTTGTTTGTTTTGTCTGAACCTGTGAACATTACACACAGGTCCTGTTTTAGTCTTTCTGTGCACAGGGCTTCTCTCCTGGCGAGCTTCCGAAATAATTATGGTATTGAATTTAAACTTCTTTTTTTTTTTTGGGGTGCCTACATTTATCAATTCAATGTTCCAGGTTGTGGTAATGCACACACACACACACAAAAACAAAACACAAAACCACACCGCCAACAACAAACAAATAAAGGGGGTGGGCGGTAGTGTGGTGGTGGTGGGTGTGGGGGGGGGGGGGGGGGGGTAGTCAGCATTGACCCTCACTGTTCTTTGGCTGATTGCTCTTTCTCTTACGAAGGTCTAGGCCTGCCTACAGCTGCTCAAACCCATATGGCATAGGCCTATTGAATGTTTTTTGTTTTTTTTTATTTCCTGTCTAAGGCTTCAAGGTTTTCAGTTAAAGTTAAAAGTTGTGCATGCAACTATTTGCCCAATGTTAAGGTAGCTGCATTCCAACAGCAGAAATTACCACATCTTTAAGCAGCGGTCGAGCGTGGTTACCAGTTGGAAGGGTGACCATTGCTGCCTGGCTTCAGTACAGTTCCCCTAGTTCACCCAGCTGTTTAAAAGGGTACCTGCCCTCTATAGGGTCAGGGAAGGTAAAACAGCGAGGGAGAGGAGATGGGCCACCCTCAACATGCTGCCCCTAGAGAAGCTGAGGTTTCTGATGCCTCGCTCCCCACAACCGCCTAGGTTATGGGACACCTTTACCTTTTTTTTTTTTTTTTGTAAATGGCATTAGCTTCATAGGCATCAATGATGAAAAAAAAATCAATTTATTCATTCATTCTGTCAACATTGAATCATAATCGTCTATCAGATTAGGCTTGAAACTAGTCCTATAATGAATAATTAAATAACTTCTTACAAACATACTGACAGTGTTACGTCAAGCATGCAATGTTTACATTCTGCGAACAGACTAGGCGTCACTCAGCCAATCAGCATCGGCATAGGTGGCTGGTACAATAAGCTCCGACAGCATCTAAGGCCTAGCCTGAATCGAAATCTCCCCAGAGCAAAGGGCAATGGCAACATCAACAAAAAAGTAATCAAGCTCAGAGTTTGTCAGTCAAGGTTTACCACCAATTCAATTACTTCAAGTCAGCTGCAAGAAGAACTGCAAGAGATTCCCCTTGTTTCATGCTACTCTACTACAGTCTTTCCATGTCGGTAAGTAGGCAAGCGTGGAGGAAAACCGAAAAAGCACCCATGGGCATGCCTTAAGAAATTAATGATGGTCAGCTCCTAGCGTAATAGATTGCTATTTTAGTGGGGGTTAAGTGATCATTAAAATGATTGCACTAATCCTTGCTTTTTATTGGTTTATCGTAACTGAAAAATAGAACTTTTGACTGTGTTGTAAATTTATAGTTAGCGTAGGCCTGTACGTAACACGTTGTGTTCGAAATAGCTGTGGGCAGATCATACAGAGCACTACATAGCAGGCACCCATCAGTCTCGGAAGACTATGGAGTCTTTAGAGCGCAAAGCCTGGGTAAGTAAGTATGGAGGGCAAACTGTTACCCATGCAGCAGACCCCCCACCCTCTCCACCCACTGGAATGATCCATTGGAAAGGCAATGGTGTATTTGTTGGCAGGCAAACGTCTTAACCATCCTGCCACCTTCCTTCATACAGAGCACTAGTGGCTCTGTTATTGTACAAAGATCGCAAGTAGTTTTTCATTCATTCGCATTACATGGACTCTCACGCACAGCGTGTATTTTTTGCAACAGCTTGGGCAGGTGCCTGTAGGCCCCTTCTTTCCCCCTTTTTTTTTTATTGCTGGAATAGGAAAGGCGAAGCCTACTTCAGATCTTTGTCAAATGCCTGTCAATTTCACTCGAAAGGAAAATTAAGCTTATCCAAGAAGTTGAGGCCATCCCTCACAAGCTGAAAAAGGCTATAGCAGATGAACAGCAGATTCCACCAGGGAGGCTGTCATATATTCTCTCAGTACCAGTCAGGCGTCTGTTAAATTTTTTCAAGGTTTCTTTGCGATTTTTTAAACGATTTTTATTCCTGTCATAAGTGATACACCAAAGATATTGAGCTGACAGTCAAGCATTGATCACTTTATATTCTCTTTCTGAAAAAAGTTCCTGCTTTATTTTAGTCATGGTTTTTCGTTTATAATGACAGAAATAAATATTGTTGAATCCACAGAATTCCTCGTGTGTGTGTGTGTGTGTGTGTGTGTGTGTGTGTGTGTGGTGTGTGTGTGTGTGTTTAAGTTGCTTTTGATTTTGAACATTATACTGTTGTCACTAAATTTCAACTAAAACATGGAGAAGGCTACAGTTTAAAATCTCATTTGTATGTAGACAGAACGTGACCAGAATGAACCAATTTAAAACAACCGCAGCAGCAGCATCAGCATCAACAACAACATAACAACAACAACAACACAACACCACACATACACACACACACACACAGTCCAAGCTAAAGAGATTTAAATAGAAATACAGTCAGACACACAGACAGTACTAGGTAGTTTAAGAAAGAAACACACACACACACACACACACACACACACACACACACACATAAACACACATAAACACACACACAGAGTCTAAGCTAAAGAGAGTTAAATAAAAATACAATCAGACACACAGACAGGTAGTCAAAGAAAGGGGGACAAAAGATATAAAAAATAAATGTAGTCATGAAGCACAATATTTTATTTCAATTTCCAATTTTCTCTTTTTATCAATGTGGCAGTTCTCTTTTTTTTTTTCACATGTCATGTTATGAAAGACAATTTTATATTGCAAATTGGTCCACCAATGACAATTTTGAACATTTCATATGAATTGCTAAACCTGTCAGTCTTAACATCTAGCACACATGCAAACACAGGCACATGAATATATATAGTCTTGAAATGCACATGCAAATATACACACATGAATACTTTTGTTTCCAAACACACAAGCAAATACACACAAACACAAACATTAGATCTTGAAACATATGCAAACACACACACACACACCCCACACCACTCCACACCACCCCCACACACACCCCCCACAACTACTTCTGTCTCAACACACACACACTACACGCAATCACACATAAGAACACACATACTAATCAAAATAAGATATATAGCATGATGAATCACAAATTTCATGTATCACAGTAAAATCTCAAATACCAATTTTATATCTAAAACAACAAAAACAAAATGTTTCACCTACTGACAGAGTGTTTTAAAAATTTTGTTAATGTCCTCCTCGGTCAACTTTAACAGCAGACCCTCCAGTGCCTCATTTCCCTCCATGTCTATACAAACGCAGAAGATCAAATACACATGTTAAAGATCCCATAATTCATGTCAGTATGCGGTGGGTTACAGAAACGTGAATATACCCAGCACGAATCCTGTATAAACAAATTAATTAGCAGCTCTGAAGGCGGAATGTGTCAGCTGAGGCCAGCAGGCAGACCTCCTGCAGAGTTACAACGCACAGAAGAAGTCCAGACACTATGCATCCCAGCCAGTAAGAGAATGCAGAGAAGAGAAAAGAGAGTGAGAAAAAAAAGATAAATCTTATTCAGAAGGCAAAGTCATATACATGCAATTCCAGTAACAGCATGTAAGTATCTTTGATAAAAAATCTTTTCTGAAATATTCTGAAGTATAAGATGATTTAGTTTGCAATGGATTCCCTTGCCCTATTAAGATGATTTAGTTTGCAATGGATCCCTGCTCACTGTGGCATGCCTGGCAATGAACAGGCTGATGAACTTGCAAAACAAGGGGCACAGAAAGAGCAGTGCGAAAGCAGCCTCACCTTCCATGAAAAGAAGATGATCATCAAATCTATGGCCCGACCTAGAGAACAAAAGGATGACTACCACCACCTCAAAAGAGAAGATCAAGTCATAATTCTAAGACTCCGCACTGGGTACAACAGACCATATGTCCACAAAGCTGAAACTTGCTCTTTCTCCCCTGTGTGCCTGTGGTAAAGAAAACCAGACAGGCGAGCACATCCTTCAGAGGTGTACGCTATTCAGCGACCTGAGGAAGAAAGTGTGGCTGATGGAGATAACCCTACTGACCAAGCTGTACAGCCCACGAGAGCAGCTGGAAAGGACATGCCATTATTTTTCCCAGATACATCTGACAGTGTAAAGCGAACAGAGAAGAAGAAGATTAAGCACAAAAAAAAAAAGAAAAAAAAGATTCAGCAACTAGCAATATTACTGTCCGACTTTTATACATTAAAAAAAAAAAGACAACACACAACAAAAACAAAACAAAATACAAGCACATGTCTTCTCACGCTGTCAAGATTCCAAAAACCATAATAAATTTGTGCAAATCAATTTCTGCACATTACATTTGCAAGCAATCTGGTTCATGTCAAAACCATAATTGGCACAACCCTGTAGCATTTATAAGCAATCTGATTCATGTCAAAATCAAAATTGGCACAATCCTGCACAAAACAGCAAGCCATAACTCAAAATGCATGCTCACCCAATAGTCTGCAAATGGCTGATCATGTGTCAGTAAGATGAAACTGCCACAAGGATGTCAGACATCCTGGAAAGTTTTATCTATTTATCTATCTATCTATCTATCTATCTATCTATCTATCTATCTATCTATCTATCTATCTGTCTCTCTCTATCTCTGTACCTATGTAGTATGTATGATGTATGTATGTATGTATGTATGTATGTATGTATGTATTATTATTTAACACAAACAACATGCAACAGTATGATTATGTATGTATGTATGTAGTATGTAATGTATGTATGTATGTATGTATGTATGTATGTACCTATCTCTATCTACCTATGTATCTATCTTCCTGTATGTTGATCTATCCATCCATCTTATCCACTCATCCATCTTTCTACAGCAGTGGAAGAAGCATGTGCAAGAAACCAAGTACAGGTCCTTTCATCACTGCAATAATGATTTCCCTATGTTTTAAAGAAGATTACCACCCCCCCTCCCCTCCCCAACTAAAAATGTTAAATTTCTTTATGACAGCACTGAAGGTTTTTTGGGGTTTTTTTTTTGCAGTGAGGACATTTGAATTTTTCTGACCAGACTCACAAGTTCTGACACCTGGATCAGTCATGGGCAGGTTTCCGCAGTGGTATCTCTTAACCATCCCTGGTAGTGGTACCTTCAGGAGAAACACCTCTCCAAAACACAGAGGTGTTATTGCTTTCACAGGAACAGAATAACAATCCTCTGGCCTACCAAAGCTGCTGTGGCAGTGGCCAGGGTGCTGGTGTTTATTATTTATGGAATAAGCACTCGTGTGCGTTTTTACAATCACTCCCCGTGTGTATGCAGTTTCGTAAATTTTTTCATCTCTTCTGAAAAGCAGAACAGGATTTAATGTGTGTGTTTCCAGATGGTACATTGAGTAAGCAATAAATTTGCTTTGTGTGTGTGTGTGTGTGTGTGTGTGTGTGTGTGTGTGTGTGTGTTGTATGTGTGTGTGTATACGTGTGTGTGTGTGTGTGTATGTGTGTGTGTGTGGTGTGCTCATGCGTGCGCTCATCCCCCCCTCCCTCCCACCACCACCACTCCATTTGAGATTGTATTGGGCAAAGAAAATCATATTCAAGGGTAAATCCAAACAAAAAAACAAAACATAACAAACAAACAAAATTTGATGGCTTCTGAAATCTTCAATCTGTAAACACAATTCAATGCAATCCAAAACAAACAACAAGGGAAAAGCATGTACAACTCTGGCAGTAGTATTCATAATTGATATTTAGTATTGCACTGAGACAGTACGACCCAAGACACACTGACAATATTTATAAATAATGCAGAAAAAACCCCGGAACTGAAATACTAAAGCAGAGTATTTGTTTTCTGCTAACACATACTTATCTACGGAATGTTGGAGGCAAAGAACTATCTCCACATACAAAACACCAAACCCCCAAACATCCACACATGCAGGAGAACACACACACCACACACAAAACACCACACCAACAATCACACACACACAACACACACTGAATGCCTTCCAATCTATTCCTCACTGTACAGCTGAAATCAACAAAACTACTACTAGTACCTAGAAAGAAAACCATGATAAATAAAAAAAAAATTTGTTAAAGCACAACACATAAACTGTGACAACACATGAAGACACGCACATAAAACACACACATCACACAATGACATCACACCATAAACTACCACATTATGAACACGCACACTCCACATGACGTCACATAAACTACCACATTATGAACACGCACGCTCCACACAATGACGTCGACCATAAACTACCACATATGAACAGCACGCTCCACCATGACATCGCACCATAAACTACCACAATGAACACGCACACTCCACACATGACGTTGCACCATAAACTACCACATCTATGAACACGCACACTCCACACAATGACTCGACACCATAAACTCACACTCATTATGAACACGCACACCCACACAATGACGTCGCACATAAACTACCACATTATGAACACGCACACTCACACATGACGTCTCACCATAAACTACCACATTATGAACACACACACTCCACACAATGACATCGCACCATAACTACCACATTCACACACCCATCACAATGTTATCCCACCATGAACTGCCACAAACAATATCATGAACAGGCACTGAATGACTGGGCTTGCTCAGCTCTGTGGATAGACCCTTTGACAATTGATTCCAGGGTCATGGGTTCCATTCTCTCTGCTGGCCCTCAGGGTAGAAGAAAAAGACTTTCTCCGACTTAGGAGCCTGCATTTGTGTCGACTTCAGTCCTCTGAATGAGATGTAGCACAGTTGTGTGTGTGTGTGTGTGTGTGTGTGGTGTGGTGTGTGTGTGTGTGTGTGTGTGTGTGTGTGTGTGAGTGTGTGTGTGTGTGCGAGTGTGTGTGTGTCTGTGTGTTTGCCTGTATGTGCATGCTGGTTAATCAATTTCAATTTTAGTTTGCAAAGTTTGAAATATTCAGAAGAATGTTACTCAGGAACCTATTCATGCTATTTCAGTTTTCCTTGACAGTTTATCTATTTTCTCCCCCCCCCCTCCAATTGTTTTAAAAGAGATTTTAATCTAACCCAACCATACCATCTACTGATGCAAAGACACAATGTCGAATAAATCTCTTCAACTTTGTGCACACAAGATTGATTGGACTCCTCTGTACAACATTCACCATCACACAACTTGTCACTCCTTCACATCACCAGTCTACAAAGCATTTTATGAGTAGTGTGTACATCCCTCCCCAAGACTACAAATACTTCATCTGTATGCATTTGATGTAGATGTACTCCCCTCCCCCCCAAAAAAAAACCACATCAGTCTACATGTACTTCATGTGTATGTATTTGATGTACATGTACTCCCCACCCTACCCCCCCATCACCACCATCAGTCTACACGTGTATGTATTTGATGTAGGTGAACCACCACACAACTTGTCTGTCCTGCACAGCAGTCTACATGTACTTTATGTGTATGTATCTGGCGTAGGTGAACAACACAACTTGTCTTTCCATGTGTATGTATCTAATGTAGGTGAACCACCACACAACTTGTCTGTCCTGCACAGCAGTCTACATGTACTTCATGTGAATGTATCTGGCGTAGGTGCGCTGGTCGTGGTCAGTGGGGGCCCTGCTCCGTACCGCCCGCGGTCAACATAGGCCTTGTAGATGTTCTGAGACTGAAGGCTGACCGGGGGTGGCTCCACTCCATAGGTGCTGTCCAGTTTGAACCCACTGATGGGGTAACTGCAACACACACACACACACACACACACACACACACACACACACACACACACACACACACACACACATACACACACACACCACACACACATCACACACACATGCACCACACACCATGCACACACACACACACACACACACACACACACACACACACACACACAACACACACACACACAGAGGCAGATTGGAGAGATGGAGCATACAAACAAAGGGAATAATAAGGCAAAAAACAAAAAAATCTAGACATACAAACAAAGGGAATATAAGGCAAAAATAAAAAAATCTACAGATCTACAAAAGGAATCTTCCCCATGCTGATTTTGATCAAGAATTAATAGTTGATTTCTCTTTCATCAAAGCATAAGCTGCGGCACAGGATACACTCAAGGGGATCAATTAAAAATGGTGGCTCATAGTCCATGAATTTTTTTTTTTTTAAAAAAAAAAAGAGAGAGTTATTGTATAACCATATGCTGCACAGTTTTTTTTTTTTTTTTTCATTCAGCTACACCTCCAAGGTTCATCAAAGGAAATATTTCGTTGTATCCGAGTATTTTTTGCCCACCATAGTGCTGCATTTCGACTTTGAGGATGATGACTAAACACTACATCAGTGTGCTGGAATTTAAAATTTTGTCATCCATTCCTACCAGCACACAATGGTCTACTCTTCCAAAAGGAGCGCAGGAAGTTCTGTGTGTGTTCTCACACAGGACCTCAGTATGTCTCATCCAAAAGAGTCTCTGAGGAGTAGAGTCAGTACAGTGTCCTGATGTTAACTCCAGGGGAAAATCTCTTTGGATGGGTGCTTTGGTGGAGGTTCGATCCTGGACTATCAGATCACGAGCACAACGCTGTACCACTAGGCCCAGGATAAAACTCACATTGTGATACAAACATGACACCTACAGTACGGTTTCCCATGTCATGAATTAATATGATCCCCCCCCCCTCTCTCTCTCTCTCTCTCTCTCCCCTCTCTCTCTCTCTCTCTCTCCTATAACTCTGTGCAGAAACTTCAGGCAATGTGTCCCGGCAGGCCCGAAACTACGCAGCCATCCCTCTCTAAGTCACAGGATGCATGCTGGGTATGTTGCTGTCACCCCACCACTGAGAAAAGGCGGAGCTGAGAGAGAGAGAGAGCAGTGAGTGACTCACATGTCCAGCCCCTGAGGCACTTTGTGGAGGCGGTGAGGGGCCATGGAGCGCTCAAAGGCCATGCACTGAGGCCTCTCCTCCTTCACCTCCGGCGTCTGGTGACAGCCACGCCCGATCTCCACATATCTGCACATTGAACACATTGCTGTTACTAGTATAAGAACCAAAAATGTTGGTGCAGTGTCTGGTCAACCTCTACATATCTGCAGATTCAACACATCACTGTTAAAAACTTTTCTTTTTTAAAAAAATCACTGTTAGAACTGACGATCTCCACATATCTGCACATTGAACACATCACTGTTAGAACTGACGATCTCCACATATCTGCACATTGAACACATCACTGTTAGAACTGACGATCTCCACATATCTGCACATTGAACACATCACTGTTAGAACTGATGATCTCCACACATCTGCACACATCACTGTTAGAACTGATGATCTCCACACATCTGCACACATCACTGTTAGAACTGATGATCTCCACACATCTGCACACTGAACACATCACTGTTAGAACTGATGATCTCCACACATCTGCACACTGAACACATCACTGTTAGAACTGACAACCTCCATGTATCTGTGTGTGCGTGTGTGCACATTCAAATTTGTTAAAATTATTGTTGTTGATTGCTTGTCGAATGCAAGTGCTTTGATTTGTTTTTTTGCACGATATAGCGCTATATAAATTCCATGTATTATTATTATTATATCTGCAAAATAAACACATCACATCACTGTTAGAACCGACGATCTCCATATATCTGCACATAGAACACATCACATCACTGTTAGAACTGACAATCTTCATATATCTGCACATTGAACACATCACTGTTAGAATGAAAAATGTTGGTGCAGTGTCTGGTCAACCTCCACATATCTGCAGATTCAACACAACACTGTTACAGATGACAATGTTGATGACAGCCATGCCCAATCTCCACACAACACATCACTGTTAAAACTGACGATCTCCACATATCTGCACATTGAACACAACACTGTTAGAACTGACAGTGTTATACTGGCAATACACTCACCAGAAATTAAAGTCTACCGGGTCTAATGTTATTATTTACTACTACTAACTCTTTTATGTAAAATGTGTCTACAGGATTTTACAACTGTTAACAATGAATTTACTTATGAATTTATGAATATGAATTTATTGTTGGAGACAGGTGACAACTGACTTATCAATCACTATGATATTACAGTAACAGTTGACTGACATGGTGTTACATTGTTATTGTATGACACAGTAACAGCAACACTGACCTGTCACAGATGTTACATTGTATGACATGACACATAACAGCCTTACTGACCTGTCATATATGTTGCATTGTATGACATGACACATAACAGCCTCACTGACCTTTCATAGATGTCACATTGTATGACATGACACATAACAGCCACACTGACCTGTCATAGATGTTGCATTGTATGACATGACACATAACAGCCACACTGACCTGTCATAGATGTTGCATTGTATGACATGACACACTAACATCCCACACTGACCTGTCATAGATGTTGCATTGTATGACATGACACACTAACATCCCACACTGACCTGTCATAGATGTTGCATTGTATGACATGACACACTAACATCCCACACTGACCTGTCATAGATGTTGCATTGTATGACATGACACACTAACATCCCACACTGACCTGTCATAGATGTTGCATTGTATGACATGACACACTAACATCCCACACTGACCTGTCATAGATGTTGCATTGTATGACATGACACACTAACATCCCACACTGACCTGTCATAGATGTTGCATTGTATGACATGACACACTAACATCCCACACTGACCTTCATAGATGTTGCATTGTATGACATGACACACTAACATCCCACACTGACCTTCATAGATGTTGCATTGTATGACATGACACACTAACATCCCACACTGACCTGTCATAGATGTTGCGGTCACGGTCGTTGGGTTCTTTGATCTCAGAGTCGTAGACTTTCTTCATGGAGGGGAAGAGATCCTGATAACACAAAACACACACAATAATATATATATATATATATATGATATATATATCATCACATCATCATCACACATAAAGATTCATTCCATGTTAATATATATATATATATATTAAATTATATATATATATATAATATATATATAATATTATATTATATATATATATATATATAATCAAACATCAACATCAACAACATCATCAACATAAAGATTCATTCCATGTTAATGTGTGCGAATGCACACACACGCATTTTCATAAGAGTAGGCCATTGTGTGCTGGTGGGAACAGATGACAAGATTTACAAAAATGCATACACATGGGATTGGATGAAAAAAAAAGCACATAAGTGCTTATACCATTACCCTCGATATAATAGAATAAAATAAAAACAAAAAACACACATAGAGCACCCCCCCCCACACACACACACACAAACACATACCCACACACTACTACCACTACACACACACACTAACACACACCACACACACACAAACCAACACACACACACACACACCACACACACACAACCCCACACCCACACACAACACACACACATACCCACCCACCACACCACTACCCCCACACCACACACCACACAGCACCCACCACCCCCCCAACACACCCCCCCCCTCCAACACACCACTATCCCCCACAACTCCCCCACCCCCACCCCCCCCGCAAAAACCACACCACTACCCCCCCCCCCCCCCCCCCCCCCCCCCCCCTGACAAAACATAAGAGAGCACACAATACCCTGAAGGACACATAGCTGGACTCCTGCTCCGAGTCGTAAGGGCTGGAGGTGTCTGAGAGGTGAACGCCCGCCTCCACGCTGGAGTCTTCGAGCTGGTGGTGTCCTCTGACCCCTGTGACAGCGTCGACACCGTGGAATCTTTCCCCGAGATGTTGGGGTTGGCCTCGTGGCTGCACACAGGCAGTCTTCCAGTACAGCGAGGGGGTTAGGGCGTTGTCACTGCTAGTGTTTATGATAATAATAATACATGGAATTTATATAGCGCTATTTCTTGCAAAAAAACCAAACCCACAAACAAATCAAAGCGCTTGCATTCGACCTATACAACACACAAGCAATCGATAACATTATAGTTTTAGCAAATTCGAATGTACACACACACACTTGTTACGTTTTATATATCAATCAACCTGTGGTGACAATTGGTGCTTGTAGTTTTTTTTAGAGGGTTGTTTGTTGTGTTTTTTTTTTTTTTGGTGTTATACAGCTACCTAAGATTTTTAAAAAATGCTGTTTTTTTGTGTGACCATCTACACAGTTTACTTCTGGAAAAAACCCCAAACAAGAACACTAAGAATTTGGCGAGGCCTGTATTGAGGACTAGAACAATGTTTTTAAGTTGACATTTTAAGGTTTAAATCTCTCTATTAAACAGGAATTTTTCCTGATGGCATGGAATGTACACTTTACACAATGACAAAGCTTATAGTATGTACACTGAACTATACACAAGGACAAAGCCTGCATGGCATGTACATGTTACCATACACAAGGACAAAGCCTGCATGGCATGTACATGTTACCATACTCAAGGACAAAAGCTTGCATGGCATGTACATGTTACCATACACAAGGACAAAGCTTGCATGGTATGCAGACTTCACCATACACAAGGACAAAGCCTGCATGGCATGTACATGTTACCATACACAAGGACAAAACTTGCATGGCATGTACATGTTATCATACACAAGGACAAAGCCTGCATGGCATGTACATGTTACCATACACAAGGACAAAGTCTGCATGGCATGTACATGTTACCATACACAAAGACAAAGCCTGCATGGCATGTACAGGTTACCATACACAACAACAAAAGCTTGCATGGCATGTACACTTCACCATACTTTCTCTGTTTCTGGTCCATCGATCTGGAACGACCTTCCTCTCTCCCTCCGGCAAAAGCCTACTTCTGGACAACTAAATCAAACCTAAGACACACTTATTTCAAACCAAGTTTTTATTTCACTTCCGCTTCAGATCTCATTAAAAAGATTTTCCTGCCTTCAACATCCACTTCACAAGTGACATAAATTGATAGGTTGTAACTTCACATACACGGCATGCCGTGCATGGGGCATACATGTTCTCATGGACAAAGTTGAATTTGTTAAACTTCAAATAAAGTTGAAAGCTTGTGTGTATGTTAGGATCAAAGGAAAGCGCTTTGCATGTTGTTCATACAAGGAAAAGCTGCATGCATGAATTTCCATGACATGTGATGATTACATGTTATTACATACTATATATTACGTTATTAATTAACCATACACTACAAAGTCTTTTCATTTCTGCTTTCAACTTGACATCATATACTGTCATTCCTTTACATTGCCTATTCAAGCTGTGTTTAAAAAACACATGCAGACACAGGTAATACAGTGATATAAAACAAGGCTTTTTTTTCCCATAAGAAACAACACAGACCATACTATCCCAAGGCATTGTAATTGTTCTCACACATTACAAGCAGAAACATTCAATGGTCAAATAAGACACACAATCTGTATCTTTCACTTTTGGTATATTCATAGAACAGAACAACCAATGTGCAACGGGGTAAACCAGATGTACCATTTCTCATAAAAGAAAACATGATAAAAATTATATTTCCATCCTGCGGCTTGACTACAAGGTTCACCAATGGTGAGATTTTGCATATGCAACATTTTCGCCCACCATATTAAGGTAGTTGCAGTCTGACTTTAGGACCAAGATATGATATATAAAACTTAAAAAGACTGTGAAATCCTCAGTAAAAATTAATTTTAAGTTATCACAATATCAATCAGCCACGAGCAGTTTACTTCCTGGGAACACAGAAAAAAGATCAAAAGAATGTGTATGAACAAAATAACCCAGAGACCATACGAGAAAAAAAAAGTATTTATATCTCCACTCTACAATAACAACGGACACAATAAACTGCATACCAGGACAGTGGCACAGTCATAACTAAAGCATGTCACTGAAGCACATCAGATCAGCTCATGCAATAATAATTATACTGATGAAACAACAAATCACACACAAATAC
>CM060333.1:16113069-16145569 GCA_030674155.1 Stramonita haemastoma
GAAATATATACACAAAAGAATGAAAAGAAAGAAACAAAACCGGAATCTTATTCATAAAAATTGTTTCCAAAGGGAATAAAAAATGCATATATACAAAAAAGTTTGTACACTCAAACACAAACATACATCACAAAATTTTTTTTGTACACATTTTTTTGGTCTCCTCGCGTTGACAGCATAGAATAAAACAAATCAGTCCCTAGAGTATAGAAGTGGAAGGGAGGTAGAAACAACCTAAAGTGGAAGGGAGGTAGAAACAACCTAAAGTGGAAGGGAGGTAGAAACAACCTAAAGTGGAAGGAAGGCAGAAACAACCTTAAGTTGTACAGAAGTGGAAGGCAGAAACAACCTTAAGTTGTACAGAAGTGGAAGGCAGAAACAACCTTAAGTTGTACAGAAGTGGAAGGCAGAAACAACCTTAAGTTGTACAGAAGTGGAAGGCAGAAACAACCTTAAGTTGTACAGAAGTGGAAGGCAGAAACAACCTTAAGTTGTACAGAAGTGGAAGGCAGAAACAACCTTAAGTTGTACAGAAGTGGAAGGCAGAAACAACCTTAAGTTGTACAGAAGTGGAAGGCAGAAACAACCTTAAGTTGTACAGAAGTGGAAGGCAGAAACAACCTTAAGTTGTACAGAAGTGGAAGGCAGAAACAACCTTAAGTTGTACAGAAGTGGAAGGCAGAAACAACCTTTAAGTTGTACAGAAGTGGAAGGCAGAAACAACCTTAAGTTGTACAGAAGTGGAAGGCAGAAACAGCCTAAAAATATACAGAAGTAGGAAAAAGGCAGAAGAAACAACTTAAAAGTTGTACAGAAGTGGAAGGCAGAAACAACCTAAAAATATACAGAAGTAGGAAAAAGGCAGAAGAAACAACTTAAAAGTGTACAGAAGTGGAAGGCAGAAATAACTTAAAAAATATACAGAAGTAGGAAAAAGGCAGAAAAAAACAACTTAAAGTTGTACAGAAGTGGAAGAAAGGCAGAAGAAACAACCTTAAGTTGTACAGAAGTGGAAGGCAGAAACAACCTAAAAATATACAGAAGTAGGAAAAAGGCAGAAAAAACAACTTAAAGTTGTACAGAAGTGGAAGAAAGGCAGAAGAAACAACTTAAAGTTGTACAGAAGTAGGAAAAAGGCAGAAAAAACAACTTAAAGTTGTACAGAAGTGGAAGAAAGGCAGAAGAAACAACTTAAAGTTGTACAGAAGTGGAAGAAAGGCAGAAGAAACAACTTAAAGTTGTACAGAAGTGGAAGAAAGGCAGAAGAAACAACTTAAAGTTGTACAGAAGTGGAAGAAAGGCAGAAGAAACAACTTAAAGTTGTACAGAAGTGGAAGAAAGGCAGAAGAAACAACTTAAAGTTGTACAGAAGTGGAAGAAAGGCAGAAGAAACAACTTAAAGTTGTACAGAAGTGGAAGAAAGGCAGAAGAAACAACTTAAAGTTGTACAGAAGTGGAAGAAAGGCAGAAGAAACAACTTAAAGTTGTACAGAAGTGGAAGAAAGGCAGAAAAAACAACTTAAAGTTGTACAGAAGTGGAAAAAAGGCAGAAGAAACAACTTAAAGTTGTACCAAAGTGGAAAAAAGGCAGAAGAAACAACTTACAGTTGTACAGAAGTGGAAGAAAGGCAGAAGAAACAACTTAAAGTTGTACCAAAGTGGAAAAAAGGCAGAAGAAACAACTTACAGTTGTACAGAAGTGGAAGAAAGGCAGAAGAAACAACTTAAAGTTGTACAGAAGTGGAAGAAAGGCAGCACTGGGCCAAAAAGTTGATACAACACACACAAATGCATGTATACCTGCAGACATTCACACATCATTCACAAATAGAGATACGCATTCACACAAACACACATACACACACAAGCATGAAGACAAAGACATATGGATACATGTGCGCACACACATACACTTTCCTTCTCTCACACACATAAACACACACACCCTCCTCTTCAAACCCCCTCCCCCCCAACGAAACACACACACAATACATACAAATCCACAAACACTGGCACATCTATCTCATTTCTTTGACAGAAAACAGGTGTAACAACTAAAAACAACAGGCACACATGTACACATTTAGTATGCACACACATACATATTAGTGCATATTCATAGTCAAAAGTATACATATTAGTTGACAATCACTTGGGGTACACACACACACACACACACACACACACACACACACACACACACACACACACACACACACACACACACAAACACACACACAGAGAAAAATACAGTGGCAGAGACAGGTACAGAAATACAGAGAAAGAGAAAAGGGGGTGGGGGTGGGGAGAATAAATCTTTTTTCCCCCCATTTCTACAGTCAGCATCAGTTTCTATACAAGCTGTTCTTACTGTGTGATTATTTCTGGTTATAGTGACCTCTCCCCACCCACTCACACACACACAACACAGACACACACACTCACATAAGAGCATTGTACTACTACATCAAAGTTAGCATCTACATGAATGTTTAATTTTAGATGGACTTTTTGAACAGGAAGCGAAAAATCAATTCACATGTATGTAAACATATCCATACATGTTTTAAATGTAAAATGCTGTTTGAAATCCTAAATAAATATGTAGCCTAATGCCCTAAAAATGCCACACAAAATTCATCAATAAGGAAGACATAAAACAGAGATGAAAGTATCTCAAAATTTTTTTTAAACAGTCAATTAGAAAAATGACTATGATTCTTTGTCGATAATTGAATTCAAGACACATAGTCTTTTACCTCTTACATAGGCATTTTGTTACATTTTTGTTTTTATTTACAATAAATCCATACTGCGGTAAACTTTCTAATGATAAAAGCGCTTGTTGTATAAAACTAGACTGCTAAAACATTAATAAGAAACAGAATAAATACCATAAATCATGACAACTGTTTTAAGACAGAATAAACATGTAAGTCCTCCTTCATCTATCCACACCACAAAGTTATTAACACACTTTCTCACCCAATTCTAAACCTTCATGCAAACATTAAAATCTACGTAATTACATCATCTTCACATCTACTCTGCAATGGACCACACTGTGAATTAGGCATGCAGAGAGGCACATTTTCACAACACTACAAAACAGCATGCAAGGGGGGTAATTAAAAAAAAAAAAAGCTAAAATCACCACATGACTTACCCCATCTTGTCCGAAGGTTCTGGAGGCTCACGCACTTTGAAGGGACTGAAGTCTGTCGCTCCTTTTGGCATGAATTTTCTGCAATAAGCAAAAAAAAAAAAAAGAAAAATTCAAACAAGATGACAAGATTTACATAACTGCATACACAGGGGACTGGATGTAAAAAAGGACACGAGTGCTTATCCCATTATCCTCAAAATAAAAGAAAAAAAGAATAAAAACAAAACACACACACACACACACACACCTACCTGGTATCACTTAAAGTGGAAAGACATTAAAATTGAAGACTTACTTTACACACACACACAAACACACACACAAAGAGAAAAATATCTCCTTCCCATAAAGACAAAACCTCCCCGAACCCTTACACAACAAAACTGGCTATCACTTCAAGTGGAAAAAATGTAAAACAGACCCCCCCCCCCACACACACTAAAAAAACAACCCAACCTAACAACAAAATACTAACAGAAAAACAAAACAACAACAAAAACCCACTGCCCTCCCTCCTCCCCTATCCACTCCCTCCCCTATCCCCTCCCTCCTCCTCCTCCCCTATCCCTCCCTCCCTCCTATCCCCCCTCCTCCTCCCCTTCCCCTCCTCCCCCTCCCTCCCTCCCTCCCCATCCCCCCTCCCCTCCTATCCACCCCCTCCCCTATCCCCTCCCTCCTATCCCCTCCCTCCTCCTCCCCTATTCCCTCCCTCCCCCATCCCCTCCCTCCCCCATCCCCTCCCTCCCCCATCCACCCTCCCCTATCCACCCCTTCCCTATCCCCCCCCCCCCCCCCCCCCATCCACTCCCCCCCCCTCCCCTTTACCTGGTTGCTCTGGACATGAAGAACTGGTAGAGGTCCTCGAAGACGGTCAGTTCAGCGGGGCGGTAGAACTCAAAGAACAGGTTGACCTTCTCGCTGTTGGCCGGGGCAGATGACACCTCCAGCTGCGATGCCTCGCTCTTCGACACTGCACAGTGGTGGGTTTGTCTTGTTAGTGTTGTTGTTGGTGTTGTTTGTTTGTGATGCATGTTTTTGGGGTTAGAGACACAATAGATTGGGTTGGGGTTTTGTTCCTAGAGTGCCAAGGTTCACCTATATTGAGATTTTGCATATGCAACCGTTTTCGTCCACCATAAAGGCAGCCACATTTTGATTTCAGGGATGTATGCTGGGTATGTTTCTGTTTCCGTGACGTGAATTACGGGATACTTTAAGTGCATATTCAATCTTCTACATGTGCATATATTTACAAAAAAGGAATTAAGGCACTGAAAAGTCTGCACTTGAAATTGACCTGGGAGATTGTAAAAATCCCCAACCCTTAATTCACCAGACACAATCGAGATTCAAACCCACAATTTCATGGACCCATGGCACTGAAGTCAAATCATTTTAACCACTTGGCTATAGAGTCTATTGAATAACAATGGTTTGATTATGGAAGTCGATGAATGAGTACATGAACACAAAAACGAATGAATGGCTGAATAAATCACTGAATGAAGCATTGAACAAATTAATGAATAGATTAAAAATGAATGGATGAACATATAAACGCCTTTCCACTGCTCTATTATAGTTTGCTTATGATGCATGTGTACTGAAGAGATAATGGTTAAAAAAAACATATGAATGAGTGTTTAAAAGAATGTATGAACAAATGTAGGAATGCATAAATGAATGAATGAATAAATGAATAAACAAATGAATAAATGAGTAAATGAACGAATATATGATTTATAGTGCAAGGAATCCTGACACTGAAAGAGTACTCACAGTGCTGGATGAAGAAATAAACTTTTAAAAGAAATCAGTCTGATATAAATTGACTGCTCCTGATACTTCATTTATCCAGGTTACTTTTTTTTCAGACGGATCATCAGCAATACCATGGGCCATGAGAAAGGTGGGTTTAATAATAAAGTTAACGATAACAACAATATTCTTGTTACCACCATCATCATCATCTAATCATCATCGCCATCAACATTATTCAAAACCATCCAAAACACAATGTAATTCAAATATCAAGCTTACCTTCATCATAGGGTTTGGGCAGGTATTCATACACAGGTTTTTCCCACCACTGAGAGTAACTGAAATATTAAAAAACAGAATTAAATCTATCTGATTTCCCACCATTGAGAATAATTGGAAATAAAAAAAAACCTATCTAAATGATTGGCAAGAATGGGAAACAACTAGGAATGACTAGACCTCATGCCACCACCTTCAGTGGTACTCCACAAAATGAGCGAGCCAACCAACTAACCAAAAGATAACAGATGTAATTCAATGAAGAGAGATTGCTTCCAGATTGTTCCCTTGCTCTGTGGGTAGACCTCCTGCAGAGTGAGAAGCACAGGAGAAGATCAGGCTGGCTCTACACACTCCACCCAGTGTGATGGAATGCGGTAAAGAAGAAGAAGAAAAAGCTCCCTCCTTCTGAGTTCATCTCTGCATGTCTGGTTTTAAAATTTTTTTTTTTTTAATTTTTTTTTTTTTTACTTTTGATGAATATTTTTTCTTTTTGTTGTTGTGTTGTTTTGTTTACTGTTGGTGATGAAACAGGAATTGCTAAACCATAAAAATCTTTATCACACAGTCTTCATTTTGTACATGACTTGAAGTCCAATGAATTTCTTTATTCTGAAAAAAAAGTTGGGGCACAGGAAAAAACAAACACAAAACTCACCAAATGATAAAAACAAACCCACCAAATGATAATCACTAATCAAGACTTTTTAAAAAACAACCTGTTACACCTCTAACATCCCTTACCACCTAGGTCTGCCCTTTCCCATCTTCCTGATATGCCAGTTTAAGGGGCGGTGATATGTGCAGCATTCTGACATATCAATACTGTAATAAAGTCATTTTTCACCCAGATAAACGACAGAATTAGCAAAATGAATTCACACCACACATGACTGCCACATCACTTTCTTGGCTGAGCACAGAAAAGCAAGGACACGACTTCGAAGGAAAACGTCAACTTTGTGCTACCTCTCCCTTTAACTTTGTTTTGCAACTGTAGTGGAATTGAAAAGAATCTGATAATACTTGTACATGTGTGTCCCAGTCTACAATATTCACCATACTATGTGCCTGTCAGTGCTAACTGTACAAATGCCCTTTAGGTGATGAATGACAGTATTTCTGTCAATGCTTTACTGTACAACTACCCTTTCAGGAGATGTTGTACAGTTCTCACCTTACTCTTCAGCCCTCTCAGCATGCATGATTAATCTCAGCCATCCCAGCCCTACTGGGGGCATATTCTGTACCTTATATACAAGAACTGACCCTGACAGGGAAAGAAAGGACGTATTTTTCAGCGCTTTACTGAGTATTAAATGCCCATTTAGGGACTGATGACTAATTTACTGACAATGCTATTACTCCACAACTGCCTTCAGGGGAGACAGATGACACTATTTTGACCGACTGACAACAACACCAAAAAGAAGTGATGGCAAAGCTGACCTGGGTCTGGGGGAGAGCGCCTTGCCGAGGGTGAGGGGGTTGTGGAGGTAGAAGTCTGTGGGCAGTCCCACAGGTTGGCCTGGCCCTCCACTGGCTCAAAGATGCCCAGGAACAGGTTGAACGCCTGCTGCTTCTCCACGTCTGCAACACACAGAGCACGATGTGTTACAACACACAGACACAATGTAGCATACAAACAAGCACAATATGTACATAATGCAAATGTGCAAACGAGCATACTGCAACATGACAATGACACAATGTGCAACACAACCTGCAACATCACAGACACAACTGAGCAACACACAGTCGGGCAACAACAACAGACAACAATAGCAACACGAGCAACATCACAGACACAATGTGCAACAACGACCTGCAACAACACAGACACAATGTGCAACAATGTCTACAACATCACAGACACAATGTGCAACCTACGACACAAGGAACACACAGACACAATGTGCAACAACACAGACACAATGATGTAACAACACAGACACAATGTGCAACAACACAGACACAATGTGTAACACTGACACAATACAACATAGACCAATTATACAATACACGACAAGTGTTGCTATATCAGAGACACATATGTCCGCTAAGAGTCCAGGGGCAATTTGCACACTGTCTATCACAACCAGCCTGGTACACACAGACACCAATGGGCAGTCCACAATGGTAACACACAGACACAGACCTCACACCAGTACATGTGTGTCACACCACAGACAATGTGGCAAATGGTCTCATTCACAGACCTGTGCAACTCACAACAACACATGCAACAAATGTCTACAACATCACAGACACAATGTGCAACGCTGACACAATGTGCAACAACACAGACACAATGTGCAACAACACAGACACAATGTGCAACAACACAGACACAATGTGTAACAACACAGACACAATGTGCAACAACACAGACGCAATGTGTAACACAGACACAACAGACAGACCGACCAACCGATATATACATACCGGAGAAGGTGTTGCTGTAGTATCTGGAGAGGGTCTGCATGATGTCCCTGCTGTGGAGAGTCCAGGGTGCGATTTTGCGGTACCCCTTGATGCGGTGCACCAGCTGGGACCCCCCATACTGCAGGGCCAGGGTGTCCCCGTGATCCTCGTACAGCTCCTCCAGCATCCTGGTACATTGGTGTGTACACCGCTTGTTAGTGTGTGTGAGTGGTCTTCAGTTTTACGTCTCTTCACAAAAAGTCATATTCGACAAAATGTGAGTGTTGTTGTTGTTCAGTTTAACGTCCTTTAACTAAATGGTGATATCAGACAAAGAAGTGTGTGTGTGTGTGTGTGTGTGTGTGTGTGTGTGTGTGTGTGTGTGTTGTGTGTGTGTGTAAGTTGTTATGTATGTGTTGTTATGTTATTCTTTTAATCGGTATGGTCACTATGTTGTGTTGTATGTAGTGTGTGTGGCGTTGTGTGTAAATGTGTGTGGTTGTGTGTCCTCGTGTCGTGTGTGTTGTAAGTTATAGTTATTTACTATATTTATTCTTTTATCGAGGATAATGGAACACTCATGCTTTTACTGTCCAGTGTGTATGCAGTTTTGTCAATTTTGCATCTGTTCCACCAGCACATGATGGCCTCCTACAAAAGCTGAACAAGCTTGTTGTGTGTTGTGTGTGTGTGTGTGTGTGTGTGTGTGTGTGAGTGTGTGTGTGTGTGTGTGTGTGTGTGTGTAGTGTGTGTGTAGTAGTGTGTGTAGTGTGTGTGTGTATGTGTAGTGTATGACCCTCCATAACATAACGAGTCACTTACACTGGAGGTCATTTTATTTGTTAATAAACAGGATCCTGAGTAATACTCTTCTTAACAGTTCAAGACTGTCACAAACAAAAAAACAAACAAATGAGTAAACCAGAATGCACACACATACACACAACAGATATAAACTATGTCTGTCTGTCTGTCTATGTGTTTGTCTGTGTCTGTGCATGCAAGCCTGCATGTGTATGTCCAACTATGCATGCACAGACACGATGTTCACTAATATAACATATCCATATATCCAAAGAGTAATAACCACAACAACTCAGCTTTGACATGTTATTTTCCTATCTATGTGTCGCCTACATCATGACTGTCACTTCAAACACACACACACCACTTACTTGACGCAATCGTGTCAAAGTCCTAGGTGTGGGTGTCCAACACTCCCAGAGCATACAGCTAACAATAACAAAAAATAGCAGGATAAAATGTGAATTTCAAATTTCTTCAACATCGCTACACAGTATACATCTTCTGATGGAATGTAAACTCAGGGCCTTATATACAAACACAGTGCAGCATAGCTTGCACACACAATAAAACCTGTTCTCGACCTTCCACGAAGGCCATCTATGCCATAAAAACAATACAATTTTCAAAACACATGCACACTATGTTGTGTTTAGACATCAGAATATGGCTACCTTAATGATGGATAAACATCGCATACGCAAAATATCACCATTTGTGAACCATGGGCTCTAACTGAGGACAAAAAACAATAATAACCACCCCACCCCCCATCCCCCCAATACACCAAGACAAACACAGAGAAAGAGAAAAGATAGAGAAGAGACAGAGAGAAAGAGAGAAGAGAAGAGAAAGAGAGGACAGAGAAGAGAGAAGAGAGAGAAGAGAGAGAAGAGAAAGATCAAACCCCCAACCTTGTGGGCAAAAAGATTCAAACCCCTACCTGGTGGATGCCCAGAGAAGACTTCAAACCCCCCCTGGTGGATCGAGTGGTCTAGGTGGTACGTGTCTGCCTAGAAAGCAAAAACTGGTCGGAGTGTGCGGTGGTTCGACCCCAAAATTTGGGCCCATAACTTTTTCCCCTCCATTAGACCCTGAGTGGTGGTCCTGGGAAACAGTCCTTTGGGATGAGACGATAAACCCAGGCCGTGTGTTACGCATCACTGTGTCGCGCACGTAAAAGAATCCAGGGCAACTGAAGGGGGTTGACCCTGGCATAATTTGTTAGAAAAAGCCACTCTGATAGGGAAACAAATACATTTAGGTCAGGAAAAAGAAATAATGGGTAGGCGCTGCATTTTGGGACACGCTCTCACGCGGATAGAGCAGCCTGAAGGTTACACAGAGAAATCTGCTGTGACAATGGGTTGGTAACAAATACAAATACAAATTACCTGGTGGGCCAGGGCACACATGCCCAGGGCGAACTGTGCAGTGTTGGTTCTGTCCAGACAGTCCACACAGTTGGTGCGCACCACTCCCGTCTGATGGCAGCCGTTTTGCTCCACCGCCCCTGCAGGATCTTTAACCTGCGCAACACAGTCACACACACACACACACACACAGCACACCACACAGTCACATACACATCACACACAGAGTCATCACAAGTTATACACAGAGTCACACACACAGTCACACACACACACACACATCAGCAGCACACAAGTCACGCACGCACGCACACAGTTACAAGCCATGCATAAATACAGTAAACAATTTGTTTTATGTTTTGAATAACTCAAAAAGAGCAGTTCTCTTTTTTCTAATTTCATCATGTCAACACTTTTGGTAAGCGCCAGCAAAAAATAACAACACCCAACAAACAAAAAACCCCCACATCAAAAACAAACACACTAAAAAGGAATCATCGTCCTTATTCCCACCTGCAAAACAACAACACCAACACAAACAACCAACCCCTGAAAATATCCCACACCAACCTCTGCCCTTGTTATTTGTAAAGGGCAGAGATGCCCTTGTGGCCCCTCATATCCAGCAGTCCTGCCCTACCTTCAACACTCTAGTACCAGACATGGCCCAGCCCAGTAGAGCTCCCGGAAAATCTATGGGGACCGGCTGGGTCATTACGACAGACTGCAGACTTTGCCATCCAGATTGGATTAAAAATTTAGCATGGGCAGGAGCTCAAGAATAAGAAACTCCCCCCTCCCCATGCCCCCCACATCCCCCCCCCCAAAACCAACCTTTGAAATGAATCTACACAATCTATTCAAACATTACAAGCGTAACTGTATATACTTAAGCATGGCTGTTAATAACTCCTAGTATCATATGAAACATGCTAAAAAAGTTTCCAAAAAGATCTAATTAACAAACACATGATAATTATAAAATGAAAGACTATAAATGCAGCAAAAAGCAGGAACAAAAAAACCAAACAAACGATGCACACACTTTTTGTTACAGTCGTCTGAGTAATCTCTTGTGCTTCAGCATGCAATAACAATATGTAATATCCTAGCAATGTACATTTTCTTCACTGCAAAATACCTGATAAGCATAATTTTAAGAAGGGAGGCAACTAATTTCTCACAAAACATCGCATGGGAGACAATCTCCTGACTATTTTTCAGCAGTTGATGAGTATTTGATATAATCTCAAAACTGTTGTTTCAACTTTACAACTTCTTAAAGAAAACTTAAAAATGAATAGTTTACAACATATCAGATACTTTTTACATGAATAGGAGAATAACTGCTGTAGTATTTAGACACTATTTAATAAACAATGTCCTAAAAGGCAAGCAAGACTGAGAGAAACACTTATATAAACAAAAATAGATAGTGAACAAGTACTCGAGTTTCGGTCCCTTGAGTTCATCTCAAGGTGTATCGATATTTTTAAAAATCAGATTGTGAGCAGTCTGATTTCATAACAAATAATCAATGGAAAAAATATTAAATAAGTCACTAAATTATTGAACATATAGATGAATTTTAAAAAATAAACTTTAATTTATTAAAATATTTTGGTTAATATATTATGTAATATATATATATAGATGATGATATATATAGATAATGTAATATGACATATAGGCCTAATATAAATTG
Organism: Stramonita haemastoma; assembly: GCA_030674155.1. NCBI lineage: Eukaryota > Metazoa > Mollusca > Gastropoda > Neogastropoda > Muricidae > Stramonita > Stramonita haemastoma. The sequence goes on from CM060333.1 coordinate 16,124,582, forward strand.
TAAAGATCCATGCACACTGGTGTCATGTTTAGACATAAATTTGTGAAATTGATTGATTTATTTATTGTTGTTATTTTTAAAATTTTATTGAGTTATTAATTTAGTGTCATTAACTAGACCAATAAACTCTTAAGATATATATACAAGACCTCTCTCTCCCTTAGCCTAATTCTTGGTGAAATAACATGGTCACTGTGGTGATGTTTTTCAGGCGGGAGGCCTATGTATGTCTCAAGCAAGTTGAACCTGGTGGAGTCTAGCTAACTCCAGAAAGCAGGATGCATGCTGGGTATGGTTGAGTGATCCACGTCACTAGCCATAGCTGCTTAATTATTCTCCATTGTTTTTGTCAATGTGCGAGATCACTTGTATTACACAATATTAAAAATGTGTTATTCCTGGTGCCCGAATGTGGTGACCAATATGCTGGGAAAAAGGTGACAAACACAAACATATCATGTCTGGTGAACCTTAAGTTCCGCTTTTCGGAAGAGTAGGCCATTGTGTACCGGTGGGAACAGATGACAAAATTGACAAAACCACATACACACAGGGACTGGATGTACAAAAGGACATGAGTAAATTATTCCGTTATCCTCGATATAAAAGAATAAATAAATAAATAAATAAATATATAAAGTTCTTGCTGAAAAAAAAAAAGGATGTTTCATTAAATGACTTGACTTTTCTCTCAGGAAAACGAACAGATACAGGAGAGAAACTACAAGCGCGACTCACTCGTCGTCCTTCATCAGATAGTCGGTCTGTCGGGAGGGCACGTACAGATGGAACCCTGTCTGCTTCAGGCAGTACCGTGCAATGCGAGCCAGTCGCATCATCACATCCGCATTTTTCCTGCACACACCAATATGGGAATATGGGAGAGGGGAGGTTGACACCCAAGTTTTTTTTTTTTTCTGTTCTCTCAGTGAGTGAAGTTTGACATATAGGAGAGGTGACCCCAAGTTTTCGACTCTGTTCTCCCAGTGAGTAGAGTTTGATATATAGGGGAGGTGACACCAAGTTTTCTACTCTGTTCTCCCAGTGAGTAGAATTTGACATACAATCTCCAAACCACATCACCCACGTGGCAGATAATTATATTACCATCTGCATAACCCATGGTGTTGTTACACCTCAGCCACACAACAGGTATGACTGTGTCAGCCTACCATTTGGCCACATTTGCCTTATTCTGTCCTGACAGATGGGACATGTTCTCAGCTGTGTGCACAAGATTATGTCTATGCTCTGACATATAGCCCCTTGCTTTCTGACCCTGTGTGAAAGACCTACAAAGGATTGTAGTCTGAACCAACGCTAACCTTCCAGAAAACAAACCAACCCAACCCCCCCCCCCCCCCCCCCATTCTACAATCAGATGGCTCTGCTAAGGCAAAAACCTGCAGCCATTACATCATAACTACAGCACTCTAACCACTGTATATGGCAACGTTCTGGCGACTCCTGCAACGGTAATGGAACCATTCGTATCGGTCAATGCCTTTCCAATGGATCATTCCAGTGGCGTGGAGAGGGGGAGGGGTCTGCTGCATGGGTAACAGCTTGCCCTCCATACATACTTGCCCAGGCTTTGCGCTCTAAAGACTAGAGTGCAACTCCATAGTCTCTCGAGACTGATGGGTGCCTACTACTACTACTACTAACCGCTGAGCTCCCAGCGAGAAAGGAGAGGAGAGAAGAGAAGAGGATCCTCTGAAGTCGGAGTATGGCTGCCTATTTGGCGAGGTACTTGAAAACAGTCATACATGCAAACCTCTCATTCAGTGTGCAGTTTTCAATCTCACAGGGATTCCCAGGTGGGATTAGTGAGTCAGAGTACACATTCTGGGTGATGACCCCCCAGAGTGTTAAGCTGGGGAACAACAACAACAAGAGAAGAGAAGGAGAAGGAGAGGGTTCCAACCTCTTGGTGACGCGCGCCATGTCAAAGCCGATGTACTGCAGGGCGTGGTTGGGGGGCAGGAACTGGTTCAGGTAGTTGATGGACTCCACAAACTCCTCGCTCAGGATGCTTTCGTGCCGACGCTTCTCTCGCGTCTGCACGCACACGTAAAGGACTGGTGATGAGGAGTTTTGGGGCAATGTGTACGTTTGCATGTGCAAACAAACATAAAGCACATATGTATGCATACATACAAACACACCCACACACTCTCTCTCTATCAGATAATAGGGCACCCGAAAATACATCCCCCTCTTCTCTCCGTCTTCTTCCCTTTACACCGTCAGATGTGTCTGGGAAAAAAATATGGCATACAGGTCCTTTCCAGCTCCTCTCTTGGGCTGTACAGCTTGGTCTGCAGGGTTATTTCCGTTCTCTATGTCTCACATACCTTTTTGTGGAAATAAGTCCCCCTCCTTCCCCCTGACATATACACACACTTCAGGTCTATCTATCTATATTTCCCTTAGTCTGGTGACCGTGGGGGCACCCATGAAGACTTGACAACCAGTTCCCTCCATTCCTCTTTCTGTTCTGCCTTTCTCAAAATTTTGTTGAGTTCTAAGCGTGTCCATTCGCTGATGTTGTCCTCCCATCTCCTCCTTGGTCTGCCTCTTTTTCTTCCTCCTTGGACAGTGCCTTGCAGCATTGTTTTTGCAAGTCCTTTTGATCTAAATGGTACGTGCATGTCACACTTCAGGTAGTGGTTTTTTTCCCCCCTTATCACCAAAATATCCACAAAAACATACATACATACAACTCCATTCCTTCAGTATCACTGCAACAATCCCATTTCTAAACAAAAATAACAACAACAAAAAAAAGAAAAAAGAAAAAACCACCACCAAAGTCTGACCTTGACGAGGTTGAGGATGACGACAGGTGTTCCGTATCGTTTCAGCACCTGGTTGAAGTGCAGACCTGCCACTGTGGCGTAGGGATCTCTCTGGTCCACTGTGGCACACGTCACCACAGCGTCATTGTCATCATCGTTATCATCATTGTCACCATCATGGGAAAAACCAACATAAGTCGTACAACACTATTCTGAGCAACAGTGAAAAAGTCTCACCAAGCCATAAATGAGCAAAGTTTTGTTTATACCATTTCTTAGCTTTTATAAGGTCTTTTCTGTATATATACAAAGTATCAATGTAAAAATTCACTGTCACATATAAAGATCACCACAATGCTGATCATGATAACAGTTATTGTTATTATTTAATTTTTTAATTCTTTTAATTTTTAAAATTTTTAATTTTCATATTATGATGATGATAATAATACTGACATATCATAATGGTGCTGGCCTGGCATTGGTTTTTGCATCATGATTCAAGTAGGATGCTAACTGACATGCACGCACGCACACACAAACACGCACGCATGCATGCACTCACACACAAACACACATGCACAAACACACACATATCCAAGTCAGAAAAAGCATACAGTTTGTCATATATACGCACAAAAGACACACATCATCAAAATATACAGAGAGAGAGAGAGAGAGAGAGAGAGAGAGAGAGAGAGAGAGAGAGAGAGAGAGAGAGAGAGAGAGAGAGAGAGAGAGAGAGAGAGAGAGAGAGAGAGAGAGAGAGAGAGAGGAGAGAAAGAGACAGAGACAGACAGAGACAGACAGACAGAGAGAGAGACAGAGACAGACAGACAGACAGATGGACAGAGAGAGAGAGAGAGAGAGAGAGAGAGAGAGAGAGAGAGAGAGAGAGAGAGAGAGAAAGAGAGAGAGAGAGAAAGAGAGAAGAGGGGGGGGGAGGGGCAAGGAGAAAGAGAGAGAGAGAGACAGCGGGAAGGAGAAAGAGAGAGAGAAAGACACACGGAGAGTCGAGAAAAAGAGAAAGCAGGAGACAGACACACACACACACAGTCAGACAAAAGAGAGAGACTTGTAAAAAAAATTTGAAAAAAAGAAGAAGAAGATGAAGAAGGAGAAGAAGAAGAAGAAGAAGAAGAAGAAGAAGAAGAAGAAGAAGAAGAAGAAGAAAGAAGAAGAAGAAGAAGAAGAAAAAGAAGACGAAAGAAGAAGAAGAAGAAGGAGAAGAAGAAGAAGAAGAAGAAGAAGAAGAAGAAGAAGAAGAAGAAGAAGAAGAAGAAGGAGAAGAAGAAGAAGAAGAAGGAGGAGGAGAACTGACGGTTGATGGGGGGCTTGGCGACCATCTTGCTAAGGTCCTGTGACCACAGCAGAGGGACGGAGCCGCGAAGCTGGGTGTAGGAGGTGACCTTGCTGTGCGACAGGAAGGTCACCGACATGTCCTGCACCACCTGCTCCGTCTCTATCTCGTTGGCCACAGCACCCTGCAACACACCACACCCATCATCATGGCCTAGCGGTCAGAACACTGCGCTTGCAATTTGACGAGCTGGGGTTCCATTCCTGTTCGAGGATTTTTTCTCCTGGAGTTAACATCAGTGCTGACTCCACTCTCCTCCCCCCGACGTCCTTCAGATGAGACTGTAAACCGAGGTCCTGTGTGTGAATGCATGTAGAACATCTTACGCACATGTTAAATCCTGTTCCGCTTTTCGTAAGAGTAGGCCATTGTGTGCTGGTGGGAACAGATGACATTTACAAAAACTGCATACACATGTGTTAAAAAGCACAAGGGTGCTATATCCCATTATCCTTGATATAAAGAATAAAATTTAAAATAAATTTAAAAAATCATCATGATCACGTCTCTGAGGGAGTATGGCTACCTTAACCTCTTGACATTCGGTGTCTTGAAACAAAACTGCCCTAGATTTCCATTCATCACAAAATCAGATCAGGCACACATGCCCTGCTCGCTTTTCCTCCTTCTAGATTACATACCAGCAGCTAAAGGGAAGCGGAGGGGGGGGGGCCCAAAAATAGCAATGGCCAAAATAGCTGAAGAACCGTTACCCAACTTAACCCTCCTCATCCCTGAAAACATCTTCCATTCCAACAGACTCTTTCAGAATCAAAATACTCAAAACCTACATGGATTATGTACAGTACTATAGATCATATTCCAAATGATGAGTAACAAATGATGTTTTTGATAGATCCCTACCCTTCAGCTTTCCTCTCTTTCATGAAAAAGTCACTCTATTGACCAATTAAATCAGAACAGTATATATGTCAGCATTAACTCTGAGAATAAAAAAAAAAACCCTTTAATTCTAGCATGTAAAAATTTGTCTCCCCTCTCTCCCCAGATCCTATATTCCTCTTCACATTTCACACCATACAGTTAGTGTGTGCCGGTGGGAACAGATGACAAAACTAACAAATCTGCATACACACGGGGACTGGATGTCAAAAAATACATGAGTGCTTATTCCATTATCCTCAAAATAAAAGAGTAATATAAAAAAGAATAAAATAAAGAGGTAAAAAAAATAAGAAAAAAATGAGAAAAAAGGACAAACCAAAAAAAAAAAAAAGAAACCAACCCACACCCAGACTGGTTCATATGATGTCAAACTTAACAGCGAAATCACAACACACAGATCTATAAATTATCTTAAAGCCAACACTACTGTGAAGCATCTCTCTTACCAACACGTTAAACTTAGCAGCAAAATCACAACAAACAGACAGATCTATATAAGTCATCACCGTGTAAATCGTTTCTCTCACCGACATGTTAAACTTAACATCAAAATCACGACAAACAAACAGGTCTATATTTATAAGCCCGCACCGCTGTACATCATCTCTTTCTCACCTGACAATTAGCTCCTCTCTTCAGAAAACGTGTGCCAGCAAATTCATTCGATCTCCGGCCGATCAGGGTGAGATAGATCGACTTGCCGTACACACCAATGTCTTCAGGGTTAAGGGAAATGATCAGAAAATGACACACAGTAATGATCAGGAAATGACAGGTTACAAAATCTTAAAACATGTCTTTTTAAAAAAAAGACTTACCTCTATGATGCATTCAGTCCCTGATAACAGTTGCATAAAAATCAAACCATCATTTTCAGTTCAAAGCTAGAATACCCTGTACTGCCCTACCCTGCCCTGCCCTGCAATTCCCTACCCTGCCCTGTCCTACCCTGCCCTGCCCTGCCCTACCCTACCCTGTCCTGCCCTGTCCTACCCTGCCCTGTCCTACCCTGCCCTGCCCTACTCTACCCTGTCCTGCCCTGTCCTACCCTGTCCTACCCTGCCCTGCCCTGCCCTACCCTGCCCTGCCCTGTCCTGCCCTGTCCTACCCTACCCTGTCCTACCCTACCCTACCCTACCCTGTCCTACCCTACCCTGCCCTACCCTACCCTGTCCTACCCTACCCTGCCCTACCCTACCCTGCCCTACCCTACCCTACCCTACCCTGCATATCAAGGATACTGCTCTGGCCGATGAAGCCGTGGATGATGTAGAGAAGCCAGTCATGGTGCACCCTGCCCTCAAAGTCCTTCAGCAGGTGATTGTTCCACACGTACTTCCGCGTCGGCTTCTGGCGAATTCCGCACACCGCTTCAACTGGTGGTGAAAACAAAAAAAATCACACGTCAGGTGAATGTCACTGTTTGAATCTGACTATCGTCTGATGTAGGAGACGTGTCAGACTGGTGAAATTGATTGAATTTTAAGTGACTATTGTAAATGACTGTTATGTGACCTGGTAAAAATGACCGACTGAATGTGACTGTTGTAAATGACTGTTATGTGACCTGGTAAAAATGACCGACTGAATGTGACTGTTGTAAATGACTGTTATGTGACCTGGTAAAAATGACCGACTGAATGTGACTGTTGTAAATGACTGTTATGTGACCTGGTAAAAATGACCGACTGAATGTGACTGTTGTAAATGACTGTTATGTGACCTGGTAAAAATGACCGACTGAATGTGACTGTTGTAAATGTTATGTAAAACGACCGACTGAATGTGACTGTTGTAAATGACTGTTATGTGACCTGGTAAAAATGACCGACTGAATGTGACTGTTGTAAATGTTATGTAAAACGACCGACTGAATGTGACTGTTGTAAATGACTGTTATGTGACCTGGTAAAAATGACCGACTGAATGTGACTGTTGTAAATGACTGTTATGTGACCTGGTAAAAATGACCGACTGAATGTGACTGTTGTAAATGACTGTTATGTGACCTGGTAAAAATGACCGATTGAATGTGACTGTTGTAAATGACTGTTATGTGACCTGGTAAAAATGACCGACTGAATGTGACTGTTGTAAATGACTGTTATGTGACCTGGTAAAAATGACCGACTGAATGTGACTGTTGTAAATGACTGTTATGTGACCTGGTAAAAATGACCGACTGAATGTGACTGTTGTAAATGACTGTTATGTGACCTGGTAAAAATGACCGACTGAATGTGACTGTTGTAAATGTTATGTAAAACGACCGACGGAATGTGACTGTTGTAAATGACTGTTATGTGACCTGGTAAAAATGACCGACTGAATGTGACTGTTGTAAATGACTGTTATGTGACCTGGTAAAAATGACCGACTGAATGTGACTATTGTAAATGTTATGTGACCTGGTAAAAATGACCGACTGAATGTAAGTGATTGTTGTAAATGTTATGTGATCTGGTAAAGCTGACTGAATGTAAGTGACTATCGTAAATGTTACAGGATTTGGTAATATCAACTGAACCTAGCTTATGTAACCTGCAACTGCTGTGATTTCTTTGATAAAATTCTGCTTACACCAAGAATATTTTGATCTATATATGACATAAAAACAAGTAGTTATACTTCTAGCCTGCTAAATAAAGTAAATTTTCCCCTTATTCTTTTCCATCCATCCTTCCTCAGCTAATGTAACAAATAAAGGAATAGTGAAAAGATATTAAAACTACACACACACACACACACACACACACACACACACACACACACACACACACACACACACACACACACACACTCTACACTCTCGCACGCAGCACTGCTCACAATCATTGGTCTTGTCTGCAGACAGCCCATACGCGGCAGTCGGTGAGAAAGAAGCCTTGGCATCGACAAACTCGGAGAAACAAATGTCTTCGGTGGAGCGCTCGAGGTCAGCCTGTCTCTCCATCTCCACACTGCAATCCCAGAATGCCATCTTCTGTCGGCTGTAGGTGTCAGGAGCTGGCACGGGGCCCTGTACGGGTTGTAGGGACTGGGCCATATTGTACTGCAGGTTGTGGGTCAGATCATAGCTGTAGCTGTAACCACACCAACATTGATATAACACACAACTGTTATCAGAAAACAGGGACATCGTGTGTCGGTGGGAAATGATGACATTTACAAAACTGCATACACAAGGGGACTGGGCATAAAAAAAGCACATGTGTGTGCTTATTCCATTATCCTCGATATAAAATAATAAAAGAAAGAAAAGAAAGAAAAAAGAAAGATACACATGATTAACTTCAATAATGGACACATCACAAGCTGCTCTTAAACAAATGCTATATAACCTATTCTTTTTTTTATTTTAAAAAAATTAGAGAAAAAAGGTAAAAGTTGTGTGGTTGAAGAAGATGTCTTGAAACAGGGTCAACATGGAGCATAACCCTATGTCCCACCTGAAGAGTTATAGACCTTTGGTCGAACTTAGTTAAAAAAATCAAATTAATGACAATGGCAATGACAATGACAAAAGTTTTATTGTGATAAGCAAGATGCCCATTTACAAGGGGACAGTGGGAAGGGGGGCTGGGCACAAAACACAGAATGTCCTATTCCGAGAACTTCAATCATTACAGCCCAAGTAATCATCATGGCATGGATTCCAGTAACATGGTTACAGGATAGATTCAGATCCTTCATATATATATAGTATATAGTTTAGGTTATCATTGTTACCCAGCTGGGACCAGCCTATCAGCTGGGTACGGACTTTATGATCTCCCTTGCATCCTTTCTTATAAAGGATCCCCGAACATAAGGCACAAAGATTCACTAAGTACATATTTTCTTCCATATCAATTTTTTTTTACAACATTTTTTTCAAACATATTTTTTCTCTTTCTATTTTCATCTTTTACTGGCAGCAGTGGTAGGCCACAGGAATATTTAACTATACCTAGGGCTGCAATGAACACTTCTGAATTCTAAAAAGTGTCTTGCTCTTACCACAGAGGGTGAGTGAGGTTGCAATCACTGCTGGGACCTCTGAAGAGTGCTCAACCAAGAGCCAAAACTCATGTCAGGTAAGGCCCAAAGCATGGTCCTTACTCAATCATTCCCCAAATGCTGCCTTCAAAGACTTTTATCTTACAGCAATTTTTGTTGTTGTTGAATCTTTGAAAAACATCAATTTTATGATGAGAATGAAGTTGTAAATGGTAACCTGCACTTGTTTTTTCTCCACTATATTTCCTCAGTTTTATAATACCTATGTATAAAATTAAGGAGAAAAGAAGAAAAATCATCCATAAAATAACGGTTTTGAATTCTCTGAAGTTTCAAAAGTAGGTAGACAGAATTCTCAAAAAGCAAAGACCTTACAGTGCCTGTGGACAGCAGGAGAGAACACACAAACATGTGTGCTACAACATGAAAATACAATGTTTAGGGGGGCAGGGCTGCTTGTGGTTAGAACATCCAGCTTGCAATCCCACAGCCTGGGTTCAGACCTCCACCCACATGCCTGTTCCAGGGGATTTTCTCCTGGGGTTAACATCTGCACCAACTCTGCTCCCCTGAAAGTCCTTCAGATGAGCAAGAAACCTTGTTTGAATACACACATTACAACCATTTTGCCTTTTGGAAGAATAGGCCATTGTGTGCCGATATGAACAGATGGCAACAATTAAAAAAACAACAACCCAAACCCAACAAAAAGGCAAGAGGTTGTAATGTGGCTGGCTACCTTAATGGCGGGGAAACAGTTATGTATGTAAAATCTCACCATCGGTGAACCTTGGGTATGTGGCTGAAGAACAAACAATAACAAATGAAACAATTAAACAATATTTAATTTTTAATTATCTTTTATTTATTCTTTTATATCAAGGATAATGGAATAAGCACTCATGTGCTTTTTTACATCTAGTCCCCGTGTGAACAGTTTTGTAAATCTTGTCATCCGTTCCCACCGGCACATGATGGCCTACTCTTATGAAAAGCGGAACAGGATATAAGTCTGCGTGCGTTTGCACACGGGGCCTCAGTTTATAGTCTCATCCGAAGGACTTTTGGGGAGAGTGGAGTCAGCACTGATGTTAACTCCAGAGGAAAAAAATCCCCTCGAAAGGGAATCGAACCCGGGTCGTCAAATTGCGTCAATAAGGATGATGTGTGATTTAACTGACCTGTAGTAGAAATTGCTGGACAGGTCCACGTTCTGGAACATTCTCACGTATCTGTAACCAAGAAACAGAACAAGATGTACAGACCCTTTCATATTTTACCACTTCTTTTTTCTCTTTTTTAACGGACTGAGCGTGTGTGAGTGTGAGTGAGCGAGTGAGTAAGTGTGTGTGTGTGCGTATGCGCGTATGTGTGTGAATGCGTGCATGCACACGTGTGTGTCTCATCGCAAGCAATTGGTAAAAGAATCCTTTAATGAATCTGTTGATATTAGGCATCGTAAATATGATGTAAAAAAGCTTGTAAATAAGCTAAAAAAAACCAAACCCACTTTAAAATAAAGGAATCAACAACTGGTTATGCACACACACACATCACACATATTTTTCTCTTTCTCTTACTGTCGTATCTCTCTCTCACTCATCTATGAACACACACACACACACACATGTAAACAGACAGGTGAAGTGAAACACTGATAAAAAAATTTTAAAAAAGAGAAAACAACAAAAACACAAACAACCAAAATAAACAATCAACCAAATAAACAATCAACCAACTGAAACAAAAAGGCAAAACAAAAACACAAAAAAAAACTGAACAAAGAAGCAGGCACGCTGCCAGCTGCCAGCTGCCACGGCTGTCAGTTTCCCCCCAACTTTCAGCTCCTCTCAGCTGCTAATTAACCCACCCCATACCAGCCCAGCTGGTGCTAATTATAGCAGGAACTGACCACACATGGACTTGGTAAAAGGGAAGGGGTGTGCCAAATATAGCACTCCGGACTGAGTGATGTTGGATTTGTGTGCTGTGGCTGATGATGACTACCTACCTTCTGCTCCTGCTCTCAACAGCCGAAATATCCACCATCCTGCCAAAGTGTTTTAACCTCTATGTGTGTGTATGTGTGTGTGTTTATGTGTGTGTGTATTTGTCTGTGTGTCTGTGTGTGTGTGTGTGTCTGTGTGTGTGTGTGTGGTGTGTACACTGACTTCATTTAAAAATCTAAATTGTTGTTGGCTGCATGTGCAAGAATTGGTTGAATGCAAGCGCTTTGATTTTTTTTTTGTGCAAGATATAGCGCTACATATATAAATTCCATTTATTATTTATTATTATTATTATTATTATCATTATTATTATTATTACCTGCTTTCATCCGGGTGGACCAGACGCACAGTGTCGTTGGGGATGTACAGCATGCTGGTGTCCTCGATCTTGTAGATGGTGTGAGGACCAATCAGAGCCACCTTCTTCCTCTTGGTGATCAGAATGATGTACGGCCCCTCCAGAAACCTCACAAAACCTGAAACACAACATCCCCTGCGCAGTCAGCCCTGAAATGATGATGATGATGAGATGATGATGATGATGATGATGATGAATATGAAGATGAAAAAAGAAGAATGAAAGAACAAATAACAAAATATATAACAATAAATAATACAATAACAACAAAAAACACAATAAATAGATAGTGATAATGAATAATAAAAAATAAACATAAAATAAAGCATATAATAAATAATAATAATAATAAATAATAAATAATAATAATAATAATAATACAAACAAAATAATAACAATAATAATATGAATAATAATATGCATAATAATATAAAAAAAATAAAGTAATAATAACAATAAGTATGAAATGTTACAAGCACCTAAATCTTGTAAAGCAACAAATTAAAAAAGCGCTTACATTCGAAATCATTTAAGCATGCAATCATCCATGAATAAATGATAAACAAATATCACACACACACACACACACACACACACACACACACACACACACACACACACACACCAATCTTAATTCCAGTTCCATCCCCTTAGTTCTACAGATCCAGACTGTCATCCTACCAGCAATTCCAAAAGCGGAGGTGGTTTTGGACAGTCCCACAGAGCCCTGTGCCGCTCGCTTGTCTTGTTGCCGCCATCGATCATAGACAGCACGCTGCGGATTTCTGTTCTGCTGTACTCCGCCTGAAAAACAGTCATGTTATTTATTTATTATTCATTTATTTATTTATTATTATTTTTTAATTTATCTATTTATCTAATTTTTTTTCCCCTATACAAGGATCATGGAATGAGCACTCTGTGCCTTTTTTTTTTACATCCAGTCCCTGTGTGTATGCAGTTTTTTCAATTTTGTCATCTGTTCCCACTGGCACATTATGGCCTACTCTAATGAAAAGTGGAACAGGATTTAACATGTGCGCATGATGTTCTGCGTGCGTTTGCACACGGGGCCTCGGTTTATAGTCTCATCCGAAGGACTTTTGGCGAGAGTGGAGTCAGCACTGATGTTAACTCCAGGGGAAAAATCCCCTTGACTGGGAATTGAACCCAGGTCGTCAAATTGCGAGCGCAATGTTCTGCCCACAAGGCAATCCTGTCATGCAATAAGAGCACATACCACAACAGTTAATACACAGAGAAGAATTGATAATTTACCAATATCTACAATCAGTGTATATTATAATATATATATACCAACAGGATTTTTTTCTTTAATGGATGAAGCTACTCTGATGATGACACATCCCTCTCCCCAGCAAGAGTAACCCAAATTTCATGCAGAGAAATCTGCTGTGACTAACAGTAGTATGCAATTCAATCAACTTAAATATGAGTTATTATAAACCTGTTTACTTTTAATTCTTAATTCCGTGATTCTTCAGAGAGTTTAGCTGGATGTGGGTTGAGTAGAGTAGACTAAATAAAAACATTAAATACATTTCATACTCTTTTTTTTTAGCCAACAGTAACAACACTAACAAGCTTTCATTCTCTTTGTTACACAAATAAGAACACAATCCATAATGAACATGTCAAAAATTTCCATATTAGTGAAAAAAAAACAAGCAAAAATTATTGAAACCCCCAAGCCATAATTAACATTGTGCTTCTAAAAAAAAGGAGTGCTTAAGCAAATGGTTAACAGCAAACCTTATCATCACTGATGACAAGTTCCTTGGGTTCTGTTCTGTCAATCTTCAGCACGCGGAATCTTGTCTCTATCTTGTTGGAACCGACTATATAGAATCTCTGAAAGTGAAAAAATATAGATAATCATAACTAAGCAACAAACAAGTCAATCTATCACAACTTAAAACTAGTCAAAAGTCAGTCAAAGCTTAAATTCTAATTATAGACACAAACAAGATGAAAGACAAAATGAACAGATGGCAAACAAAAAAAGCAAAAAACAACAACAACAACAACAAAAGAACAGAACTTTTTGCATCTGCTAAACAAATCTATATTTAATTATTTTACACTAAGAGGTAGTGTCCAATCATTTTTCTTATATTATATCCTTTTCTTCTCTTATTCTTGAAATCATGCTTTGAATAATGTTAACAGTCTACAGAATAAATTGCTGTATATTAAATTGTAAGTTGTAACGCATTATATATTATATGACCATAAACAATGTATACATTAAAAAAAAAAAAATTCTACACATTTCATTGACTTACTGAGTGAGAGCATTTATAAATTATTCTACTCCATATTTCATTGATTTACTGAAGTGAGTGAGTGAGACAGTGAGAGAGTAGAAGAGAGAGAGAGAGAGTAGAGAGAGAGAGAGAGAGAGAGAGAGAGAGAGAGGAGATAGAGAGAGAGGATAGAGAGAGAGAGAGAGAGAAGAGAGAGAGAGAGAGAAGAGAGAGAGACAGAGAGAGACAGAGAGAGAGACAAGAGAGACAGAGAGAGACAGAGAGACAGAGACAGGAGACAGAGAGAGGGACAGAGAGAGGGACAGAGAGAGGGACAGAGGGAGACAGACAGGGATTTATATTAATAACAATCATTTTATTTCATTCTTTTATTTCAAAGATAATGAAATAAGCACTCTGCTTTTTTTTTTTTTTTTTTTTTTTAATTGATCCAGTCCTCATGTGTATGCAGTTTTCTAAATTTGTCATCCTTTCCCACAAGCACACAATGGCCTACTCTTCCAAAAACTTGAAAAAGTTTTTGGAGCATGTTTTAATGTGTGCCCAAGATGATGCTCTGCATGCATTTTCACACCAGGTCTCGCTTTAATTAATATGAACGACATAAAACCTACTAATTTTTTTAATTAAATTTTTTGTATATATATATAGTTTTATATATGTGTGTGTGTGTCACTGTGTGTGTGTGTGTGTGTGCGTGTGTGACTGTGTGTGTGTGTGTGTGTGTGTGTGTGCGCGTGCGTGTGTGCGTGCGTGGTGTGTGTGTGTGTGTGTGTGTGTGTGTTGTGTGTGTGTGTGTGTGTGTGTGTGTGGTGTGTGTGTCTGTATGTCACTGTGTCACAGTGTGTGTGTGCTTATGTGTGTATATATATACATGTGCATGCACGAACACACTACTAACACATTCATTTATTTTTCTCCCATTGATCTGATCTTTATTACATCTGATGGGAGTGTAGTGCTGCCCTAGCACTCTACACCCTTCAGAAGACATGATTCAGTATTAGTGCACTGTCTGCATGCTGGTAATGCTCATCAGCCCACCAGCCATAGCTGGCCTGCTACTAATTCTATCAGAGAGGGGCTTTTACAAATGTGAACAACAAAAAAACGTAGGGGATTGGTGTCGCGATCATTATTAATTCCGGGCAGGGAGGGGGGAGGTGGTTCCATTTGATAGTTTTGATGAGACTTGAGAGTCGAACCTGCACTCTCATTCTCAGCATCAAATCAGGACTTCAACGCTACAACCACTGTCCTACCACACCCCCAAAATGTAGGATCATTCTTCAGATCATCTGCTGATACAGTGAGTTCAATCATTCTGAGCAGCTACACTGTGCATTAGGCCTAGATTCAATGATTCAACCACTGAATAGAAATTAATACATTGTGAGCAGTAGGCTACTCACGACTGGCGAATACTCACTACGACACTAGGCCCTACGACGCCAAACTGAGCGCTCACGATATACTATACTCACAGACTGAACATCCGATCATGGAATTTCTGCTCTACTTACTGCTTTAGTTTCATACAGAACCAGCTTCTGCATCCAGTTGATGATTGGAACTTCGCTGCTAGCCATGATTAGTGTAAATTATTTTGCTCTTTTCGGCATTGTTGTGTTTCTGTCACGAGAAAACCTGAGGAAGGGCATAATTCTTACAGAAAACTCTCCCCCCCCCCCCCATCTACCATCCCCTCCCCCAGTAGATCCGTGACTCGCGCGCGTGTTTTATATAAATACCCTTTTATTTGGAGGATAATGGAATGAGCCCTCATGTTTTGAAGTTTTTGTTTGTTTGTTGGTTATTTTTTTGCATTCAGTTCCCGTGTGCATGCGGTTTTGCATAATTTTATGTTGATAACCGTTGTGACTTTTCCGAAAGGCGGATCAGGTTTTTGTGTGTGTGTTCGAGCACGGGACCTAGGTTTCATTAAAGTCTTATCCAGAGAATGAATAATAATCTTTATTTTTCAAGGGTAACAGAGTAAGTAAGCATTACATACTTTTTTTCATCCGGCCCTTAAAGAGAGAGAGAGAGAGAGAGAGAGAGAGAGAGAGAGAGAGAGAGAGAGAGAGAGAGAGAGAGAGAGAGAGAGAGAGAGAGAGAGAGAGATTGGTGATTTGGTGATTTATTCTTTTATATCGAGGATAATGGAATAAGCACTCATGTGCTTTTTTACATCCAGTCCCCGTGTGTATGCAGTTTTGTAAATGTTATCTGTTCCCACCGGCACTCGATGGCCTACTCTTACGAAAAGCGGAACAGGATTTAGCCTAACGTGTGCGCAAGATGTTCTGCGTGCGTTCGCACACGGGGCCTCAGTTTAAAGTCTCACCCGAAGGACTTGGACCTAGGTTTCATCAGAGTCTTATCCAGAGATTTATTTATTTATTTATTTATTTATTTATTTATTTATTTATTTATTCTTTATATCGAGGATAACAGAACAAGCAATCATGTGCTTTTTTTTCATCCGGTCCCCGTGTGCATGCAGTTTTGTAAATATTGTCATTTTGTTCCCACCGGCACACGATGGCCTACTCTTACGAAAAGCGGAACAGGATTTAACGTGTGCTCAAGATGTTCTGCGTGCGTTCGCACACGGGGCCTCGGTTTAAAGTCTCATCCGAAGGACTTTTTGGGAGAGTGGAGTCAGCACTGATGTGAACTCCAGGAAGAAAATTTCCTCGACCGGACTCGAACCCGGGTCTTCAAATTGCCAGCGCAATGTTCTGACCACTAGGCTATCCGCCCCCCTGAGAGAGAGAGAGAGAGAGAGAGAGAGAGAGAGAGAGAGAGAGAGAGAGAGAGAGAGAGAGAGAGAGAGAGAGAGAGAGAGTTTTTCCAAGGGTTACAGAATAAGCATCACACTTTAATTTTTTTTTTTTTTATCCGGCCCTTGCCCTGGTTAAGGACTATCAATAGGTAATACTGATGTTTAAGTTACTGGCAGAAGTGATTGCTCTTGCTGCTATTATCAAATTCAAGTGGTTGTGACGAGTGTTATTAATTAGTGTATGATAGTTGTTGTTATCGTTGTTGTTATTGTTGCTGCTGCTGCTTTTGTACACTCAGCCACAGGAATTTTTTTCTGTGGGTTTGGTTTGTTTCTTTGTTTTAGTTTTTGATTTATTTTGTTTGGTTTTTCTTTTATCCCTGTTTTTTGTTTTGTTTTTTTAAATTTTCATTAGTTTCTTTTTTTGTTTTTTTGTGTTGTGCTGTGTTTGTTTCTTTGGGTTTTTTGTTTGTTATTTCTTGCTGTTGGAGTTGTTTGTTTTTTGTTTTGTTTTGTTTGTGTAGCCGGGGGAAGAGAGAAGGGGCCAACTTTGTTATGCAGATTGAGTAGCTGAAAAACAAAACAAAATAAAGCAACACAATGCGCAAAATACCCAACCAAACAAAGAAACCCCCCTCCCCCCAAAAAAACAACATCAGCAACAACAGCAGCAGCAAAACAAAACAAAACAACCAGAAAACAACAACAAAACCACGAAAACCACCACCAGCGAAAAACTAACAATTACCAAAAAACCTAACAAAAACGAAAACTAAACGTCAAAGAATCCTTTCCGGCAGTCGTATGTTCTACTACGTAATAATGTTATTTGCACAATCACGATTTCTGCCAATCATCACCTACACTTTGGCCTCAAGTCTCCAACTTCGTCCTGACATGACAGAAAATGTCATCACATGCCGACACAATGGCGGGCCTATTTTGACAGCAGGGGGGAATTTTGTTTGGATTACTGGCATTTCCTTGAAGGGACACGGTAACCAGAAGTAGACTGACAGTCGCTGCTGGTGTTTGTTTAGGGTCATACCGATGAGAACACAGATTGTAAACAACCCAGTTCGACCAGCGTGACTTTTTTTTTTTTTTTTAAGAGAGAGAGAGGGGGAGATAATTGCGCAGAAGAGAGAGAGAGAGAGAGAGAGAGAGAGAGAGAGAGAGAGAGAGAGAGAGAGAGAGAGAGAGAATTAATTATTATTATTTATATATTATTATTATTATTATTATTATTATTATTATTATTATATTAATCACTATTATGTTATTTTATTTATTATTTTTTATTCATTCTTTTATATTGAGGATAATGGAATAAGCACTCGAGTGGTTTTTTTTTGTTGTTTTTTTTACATCCAATCACCGTGTGTATGCAGTTTTGTAAATGTCATCTGTTCCCACAGGCACAAAATGGCCTACTACGAAAAGCGGAATAGGATTTAACGTGTGCACAAGATCTGCTGCGTTCGCACACGGGACCTCGGTTTATAGTCTCATCCGAACGACTTTTGAGGAGAGTGGAGTCAGCACTGATGTTAACTCCAGGAGAAAAATCTCAGAGAGAGAGAGAGAGAGAGAGAGAGAGAGAAGAGAGAGAGAGAGAGAGAGAGAGAGAGAGAGAGAGAGAGAGAGAGAGAGAGTGTTACACAGCAAGTTTGTATTAATTGGATCTTAGGTCGATATTAATGATAAATATGCCGAAAAAAGACCTCGAGGAAAACGATGGAATTATTTATGGTTGTTGTTCCCAATTTTTCTTTTCCATAGAACTATTTGAAGATGGTGCACACTGCATTTAGCTGTGGCACTGGATAATTGATCAATATAATGTACTTCATCATAGTTTCTTTTGCTGTTGTGTAAGCCCATTCACGACTTGGAGACAGAAGTGGGTTTTTTTCCATTTATTTCTTCATTATATTTGGCTTTTTTTTTTTTCCATTTTCGAGGATGATGGAATATGCTTTTATATGTACATGTATGTATGTATGTATGTATGTATGTATGTATGTATGTATGTATGTATGTATGTATGTATGTATGTATGTATGTATGTATGTATGTATGTATGTATGTATGTATGTATGTATGTATGTGTGTGTGTGTGTGTGTGTGTGTGTGTTGTGTGTGTGTGTGTGTGTGTGTGTGTGTGTGTGTGTGTGTGTGTGTATTTGTGCGTGTGTGTGTGTGACATAGTCTCAGCATCCAAGCCATTAACCCATCAGTTAAATACCGCCACCAACAACCGCCACCACCACCACCACCACCACCACCACCACCATCATCATCATCATCATCATCATCATCATCATCATCATCATCATCAATCACCTTCGTCGTCGTTACCTCATCATCGTCGTCATCATCAACAAACAGCACAACAACAACTGACGACAGCAACAAATGGAAAACAAGAATAGAAATATAAAGAAAGAAGAAAAAAAAGCAAGAAAAACAGAAGAAAGAAAGAGAAGAAAGAACCAACCAAACCAAACAACAACAAAAAATGTCATAACCTGTAAAAATAACATTGCACGACATCGCTCATTCAGTTCAAGGCTGCTTCCTGTATAGCTTCAGCTCCCATCAGCAATCTAAAAAAGATAACTGTTGCCACCTACGCTCTTCCATAGTTGTCAGCTAGCTGTACCCACGCAGAAGGTTGTTTTTTTGTGTCTGGAAGCAAACATAACAGCTACGATCGATAAGATGGATAATGCCAGACTTCTGCATCCCATGACTGCCTTCACGTATGGGAGACTAACAGAGTCAAAAACCACTTACAAAATAAAAATTAAAAACCACAACCAAAAACCCACCCTCCCCCCAAAACAACAACAACAACAAAACATAACAGAAAACTCCAGATCGTTTTTACCATAGTTAAATATGGAAGAAGAAAAAGCCCACCAAAAAACACAGCAACACCAGCTGCTTTTATACTGTCATGTGAAAATGCAACTCTATATAATAGCAATTGACTATCATATAAATGCAACTCTTTATGATAGAAATTGAACTTCTTTCATATAAAAATGCACATTTTAGATACAATTTCATACTTATGTGAAAATCAACTCTTATGATAGCATTGACTACTTTCATATAAATGCAACTGTTTACGAAAAAAATGACTTATTCATACAAAGCAACATTTATACACAATTACCATTTTCATGTTGAAATGAAACTCTTTAAGATAGAAATTGACTACTTTCAGATAAAAATGAAACTCTTTATGATAGAAATACTATCTCGTTACATGTCATACAGTTTGATCCTGATTTTTTATTATTTTTAATTTTGGTTCCACGGCTAGCGCTCCGAGGTTTACCAATAGTGAGATCTTGCGCAATGCGACCGTTTTTATCCACCATGAAGGTAGCCACTGTCCGACTTCAGGGAGGATTCTAGAATAAATAGTTCAAAATTATTTTTAAAAAAGAAGATATTTTGACTAAAAAACAAACGAAATTGTGCAAATGACACTTTTCGTGGGGGGGGGGGGGGGGGGGGGGATAAAATGTCTTTTAAGTTTACAGCTTTTGACACAGTCCGTTGTCCATATCGTTAGCTTGCAGCCTTTCCTTATCTCTTGCTTCCAGAGCCGCTTTAGGGCCTCTAGGCCAAAGATACTTGAGTATCTTTGCTCTAGGCCTATCTATCAATCGGTGGGCATTAGACCTGGCAGGCCTATTAATAGGCTAGGCCAAAGATACTGGCCTAGGCCTAACTAGACAGCCCAGGGAGAAAGAGAAGATGCAGAGAAAGTCGGTCGGTGGGTCAGTTCCAGCATCATACAGCACTCTTCAATAATGGACGGCTGCCAGCCCTCCCTGGACTACAGAAAAAATAAAAAAAAGTGTATGTTATATACACACGCACACACGCACGCACGCACGCACACACAAACGCACGCATACACGAAAGCACGCATACATGCGCGTCGCGCACGACACCAGACACACTCTCTCTCTCTCTCTCTCCTCCTCTCTCTCCTCTCTCTCTCTCTCTCTCTCTCTCTTCTCTCTCCTCTCTCTCTCTCTCTCTTCCTCTCTCTCTCTCTCTCTCTCTCTCTCTCTCTCTCTCTCTCTCTCTCTCTCTTCCTCGTCGTTTCTCCCTGTCCTATCTGTCTTCTCCTCTGCCTCTGTGTGTGTGTGTGCGCTTTGCGTGCCTGCTGCTGCCTCATATGCGTGTGTGTGTGTGCGCGCGCGTGCACCGCTGGACATGGTGCGCGCGCGAGCGTGTTTGTCTACGTGCCTATCACATCCGTCATAGCAATAGCCTACCTTTTCCACAATCCGCCACTGAATTCCATTTTTGTCTGTACCACGTGACTGTAATTATGACCACACTACGTGCTGTACTGTGTTTGTTTCTGGAAACAATAATTATATCCTGCTTGCAGGTAAAGGCTCCTATCTATATCTTTCCAGCATTTGTATTGAAAAATCTACGATACAT
>CM060333.1:16150569-16160569 GCA_030674155.1 Stramonita haemastoma
TTCTATTTCACAATGTATTAGATTACGAAACAGAGACTTTTGTTCATCCAGCCCTAAAAATAAAAGGGAACCCATTGAAAAACTTCAAAAGCAAAATGATGTAAATGAATACACATACACACACATGGATACGAGAGAGAGAGAGAGAGAGAGAGGAGAGAGAGAGAGAGAGAGAGAGAGAGAGAGAGAGAGAGAGAGAGAGAGAGAGAGAGAGAGAGAGGTATGCACAAGAGCGTTCAACCCAGGTATTCCAAACCATCAACTTCAGTCTGTTTTTCCTTCCTTCCTTCTTCTTTTAAAAAACAAAACAAAAAAAAACTTTCTTTATTTTGATTTTTTTTCTCTTTCCTTCCTTTTTCTTTCCATCCTTCCTTCCTGCCTTCTTTTTTCTTTTTACTTACTTTCTTTTTTTTTCTTTCTTTCTTTCTTTCCTTCCTCCTTTCTTTCCTTCCTTCCTTTAACACACCTAGGCAAAATGGGATCATTTCTAAATTTACCTGCCAGACATGGAGAAACAAAAAAAAACCCTTTTCTGGCACATTCACATCTGGTAGATCAATCGCAAGTTCACCCAATAGGCTATACAAAACAAAAAAAAAATCGCCTGACTTTTACAAGACATTTTTCCAGAAATCCCCCACCCCCACCACCCCCTTCTGAACTTCATGAGTCACCTCCCCACTGTAGTGAGTATAGATAGTAAAGAGCGAGGATAGTGAAGTAGATTTTATACCCCGTTTTAATATGTATAGTCTATAGTCTAGTTGTACAGGTTTAAATTAATCTGAGTTTTAAATTGGGCGAGGTGACAGCTCCCTATAATTATAGCCTGTGTGGTCAGCATAGCAGGGCTATAAACAGCATGATTGGATTGGATTTGGATTGATTGGAGCGCGTCCTGAGGGGAAACTTCCTGAGGAGTCATGATGTGACTTCTCCCTGAACTTGTTGAGGACTTGTTGGGGGGCAGCGCAGTGCAGTGCAACAACGCAGCGCAGTGCAGTGCAGTGCAGCGCAGCGCAGTGCAGTGCAATGCAGCGCAGTGAAGTACAGTGCAGTGCAGCGCAATGCAGTGAAGTACAATGCAGTGCAGTGCAGTGCAGTGCTGTGCAGCGCAGTGCAGTGAAGTACAATGCAATGCAGTGTAGTGCAGCGCAGTGAAGTGCAGTGTAGTACAATGCAGCGCAGTGCAGTGCAGCGCAGTGCAATGCAGTGCAGCGCAGTGCAGTGCAGCGCAGTGTAGTGCAGTGCAGCGCAGTGCAGTGAAGTACAATGCAGTGCAGTGTAGTGCAGCGCAGTGAAGTGCAGTGTAGTACAATGCAGCGCAGTGCAGTGCAGCGCAGTGCAGTGCAGTGCAGTGCAGTGCAGCACAGTGCAGGGAAGTTTTCTGGCCGTGTGTGGTAAAGGGCAAGTGGAACCCGACAGAGCCCATCCCTTTCAGGCTCCTGAAAATAACTTCGCTCGTGTCTTTTTGTGAAACAGACGTGTGAAATAAACAAGGAAAGAAAATAGAAGAAGAAGAAATGTGTGTGTGTGTGTGTGTGTGTGTGTGTGTGTGTGTGTGTGTGTGTGTGTGTGTGTGTGTCTGTCTGTCTGTCTGTCTGTCTGTCTGTCTGTCTGTCTGTCTGTCTGTCTGTCTAACTCTGTCTCTGTCTGTCTGTCTGTCTCTCAAGAGAGAGAGAGAGAGAGAGAGAGAGAGAGAGAGAGAGAGAGAGAGAGAGAGAGAGAGAGAGAGAGAGAGAGAGAGAGAGAGAGAGATTAAGAAGATGGAGGGGGAGGGGGGAGGAAGAAGAAAGGAGGAGGGAAAGAAGAAAAGGAGGGGGCGAAGCAGCAGCAGCAGCAGCAGCAGCAGCAGCAGCAGCAGCAGCAGCAGCAGCAGAAGAAGAAGAAGAAGAAGAAGAAGAAGAAGAAGAAGTTATCAGCATTATTTTTTATCATCTCGTTACAGAGGAAGAAGAGGAGAAGGAGAAAGAGAAGAAAAACTACTGTCGTCAGTGTCATAGTCATTATCATCTCCTCCTCCTCCTCTGCTCTCGTCTAACCATCGCTACCACCACCACCACCACCATCACCATCCCTATTCTCACGTGGGGATGTCAGGGGCCTGCCAATATAAACACCATCCCCTGCCCAACCTTCTGGAAATTCTGTGCTACGAATTCCTCTTTTCTATCCCTCTCTTTGTTTCTGACTTGTTCCCTTTTTTTCCTGCCACCTCCTTCTTGTCTATGTTCTGCCGTCTTGGTCCATTCCCCTGCCCCTTTCCCCCCCCCAGAGAGATTGAAAAGATAATAATTCTCTCCCACGCCGAAGTCGGATGCGCGCGCGCTGGGCCTGACTTGTCAGGCGCTTAAGGGCAGCACGATGCAACGCAGTTTTTCGTTTGTTTGGTTCATATGACAGACAACGATAGTTGCTGTCTGAGCGTTGCAAGAAGAAGAAGAAGAAAAATCATCCCTATTATCATCAGACTTTCAATACAGATTGCCTTATTTGATTGTTTATTTGCATGCTTACTTCATCAGAACTTTCCTGTTGACGTCGCTCTAAGCTTACAACAGACGCATTAAACGATTAAAAAAGAAAAAAAAAAGTCAGCATCCTTGTAGGTGATTGTCACAGTTTGCTGATGCAGCTGTTGTCAATTTCCCGTCACGTGAGTGTCAGCGCCGTCTATTTATAGCAATGACATCACCATAGCGGACATAATGATGTGGAACTGTAGGCGACCAAAGAAACACGTAGACTTTTCTGTTGTAAACTCTCTTTGTATTTATAGGAATGATGACTGTAGACAGGACAGGTGTTGGCAATAACGAAGACTAACTTTCTAGAAAAAAATCAGATTGTGTGTGCTAATCTGTAGATAAATATGAGTAAGCATGAAAGGCTTGGGTGTAGTCTGGAAATGACCTTTTAGAAAAAAAAAAGTAATATTCTATAATTGTGTGTCTTTGTATCTGTCGACATGGTTTATTCCTCTTTTTGCATTGTTGTCGGGCATTATGCTCTTTTAAAATGTGTTTTTTACCCCCTAAAGTCTTTGCTTGTGTATACAAACATTCATGGATATGCATGGGCTGACTTGAACACACACACACACACACACACACACACACACACACACACACACACACACGCATGCCCCTCCCTCCCTTACACACATTCTCTCTCTCTCTCTCTCTCTCTCTCTCTCTCTCTCTCTCTCTCTCTCTCTCTCTCTCTCTCTCTCTCTCTCTCTGTGCCATTTTTGGCATGGTGTTAAAGAAATTCTTGTTGTTGTTGTTGTTATTGTTAGGTGTTCCTTAGGTTAACCCCCTGCAGCTCATATTACCCAGAATGATTCCTGCAGTACTGTCTGCCTGCATTCATGGCGTCTGGAAAACACTGCCAGACTGGAAGTACACACACTGGACTTTTGTCTGCAGTTTTTGTAGGGTTGTATTATAGTCCCAACGGAGGTATCTGCTTTAGGGACTGTACCTTCAGTCATATCTGAAGTTTGCATGTGTATGGCTAGACTTGTGTGTGTGTGTGTGTGTGTGTGTGTGTGTGTGTGTGTGTGTGTGTGTGTGTGTGTGTGTGTGTGTGTGTGTGTGTGTGTGTGTGTGTGAAATACCTCACCATATAGCGAGGGAGAGGAGATGGGCGCTGCCCTCAATTCAGCCAGCATGGCCCATAGAGAAGCTGAGGTCTCTGATGCCTCTCTCCCCTACGACCACAGGTTATGAGACACCTTTACGTTACCTTTTGCCACCGTATAGGCTGCCATACTCCGACTTCTGTGGATGTTTTCTCCCTCCTTTAATGGAAAGTTTAGGCTGCTGTACCAAGATCTTGTCATAGCTGAGGAGGACCTCAACATAACATTTCAAAACATACCAACATTTTCATGAAGGCTGTGGCACTATGCTTACATCCATAACCCCACACAGCATTGAACATGGGCCAAACTCTATCCCTGTAGGCCTGATCCACTAGGGGCCTTTAAGATTTGAACCTTGACCAGCAAACTGCCATGACTTCACATCACGAAGAATAGAAGGAGCCTGATTATGTGTTGATTATCAGTGATCATGGCATGTTATGTTGTCTTAAGAGTTTCCCGTAGTTGTTACTGTTATAGAATATTGATAGTAACACAATGATTATGTATTGCAACCCGTGTTTTTTTATGCTACGTAATGACCTCATATATATATATATATATATATATATATATATATATATATAATATATATATATATATATATATATATATATATATTGTAGAAAAGTCAGGTTCGTTGGTTGTCCTTTCCACAATAAGGGGAGAAGAATGGGGAGAAAGGGGAAGATGGTAGGATGATCTTCAGGCACTCCACATCTCAAACGTATTGATGGAGGCCACGCAGGGGTGTTATGGTAACACGTTTTATTGTTTTATTTACCACAACAAAACAACACACACCTGAAACAAATACAAAATTCAGGTAACTATCCACATTTAAAACACGTCTGAAACAAATCGGAGAATTCGGGTAAGTGCTACTCTATCCACATTTAACAAGGTATATATATAATTCATGAAAGGCACACATAGCAATACTACTGTCGTCTAGCCGAGACAAACTTCTTTCATCACTCACACCAAGATACCAAGTTAATCCTAGGAAACCAATAGAGAGTATACAATTGTAAATAAATACAAATATTACAATTAACCAGGAAAACCCTTTCCTCAGTACTCTCAGCTGACATTATCCTAAATAATGCCCAACAGAACTTAGTTTATGCTAAGATCTTTTCACAACATTGGTTCCTATCAAACCTATGGGTATCGTAACACAAGAGAGAGAGAGAGAGAGAGAGAGAGAGAGAGAGAGAGAGAGAGAGAGAGAGAGAGAGAGAGAGAGAGTAAGGAAGAGATTGAGCAGGCATAATCTAGCGTCTCAAAAATCACATACAAAACTAGCAGCTTTACGTGCACATGACTGACCATAATCACACATGGTTGCTGAAGCCCCCTAGTACAATAATAAAACAAGTATCACAAGGACCAAGCTAGTCCTTACTTTCAGACAACCTCCACAGTTTCCAACTCAACGTTGTCTATTCCGATTTAACTATACCATAATAGTTTAACACAATAACTTTGTACTAGTCCACATTAATTTATCTGCGATCACTGCGGTTTATAAACTTCGTCTCGGAATAACACGAAACCAAATCGATATACATCCAATCAATCGTAAAATAAACCCAAGCTCTCACAATTAAATAATAAAAATCTTACGATTCTCAACCAAGTTCCGTGTGTCAAACAATACACACTCTCACGAAACCAAATCGAAAATAAATCCAAACTCTCACAATCAATTAATAAAAGTCTTACGATTCTCAACCAACTTCTGTGTGAAACAACTACACACACTTTCACTGAACCAAATCCATCATTAAATTCGGTTAGTATAGGCGATCAAATTTATCAAATCAACTACTACCCTGATAAAACTAAACTACAATAAAAGAAAATGCTTCACTTACAGCTCAACCCGAAGAACAACAACTACCGTATACTAGCGTCGTCACATCGTTGCCGCCACAAATCGTCTTGCCGTCCTCTGGCTGTTGCAGGAAAGAGTGAGTGACTGACCGCTTCCCTTACTTACGCCAAGCTTATTCTGCCCTAAAGTCTAAACCAATCATGTCCAGGGGGATGCCAACTGACTCGGACCTAACCCAATGATTTCAAAGTAGAAATTTAAAAGAAATCAAGTCAGCAAAGTTTCCAGACAACACCAAACTTATTGAGCAATAGACTAGCAGGGACGAGCCCTCCAACCTGTTAATTGTCGCCAGCTTGTCTCAAGTGGCGCCATGCTCGACTGCGGACTCTGTCTCTAATCCTACCCATCGCTACCCATCGCGCTAACAAAGAAAACTCCAAGTCGGGTACATGTAGACCTTATGCCAGCCCCTGTAACACTCTTAGAGGAGAAGGGGAAGGAGGAGAGGGGGGGGGAGGAGAGGGTTGTAGTCCAACATAGTGTCTAGTTATAGTGTCTAAAGTGCACACTATAACACACTCCCCAAGCTTTAAAATGCAATGTCCTCATTGCATGTCTACAGTCCTCATCAACAACATAGCGAAATTGGCATGCTTTAAAAACCTTTCTCTTCTGACAGAGAAACTGAGAACTAACCAATCTGAGGAACCTCTAAAGCAAAACTCGTAAAAACTCTCAGATTTCCCATCTAGGCCTGTACCAACTAGGCCTACTTCAAAACCACAAATCCACGACTGACTTCAAAATTACAACACTAGATTTACCGAACAAAATACTATTTGCCATACTCATCATATTCCATCATCTTCCTCATAGCCTCCAGTGTTACCATTAACAAACACAAAAGTTCAATGACAAATACCAACCAGCATAATCATAAAATCATACGTAATACAACAACAGTTGCCTGCAAAATCAAACCATTTGCAGCACATAAGTAACATAAAAACATTCATTGTTACATCGACACATCCTGAAAAGAAAAAGACACAACATTCATAGTTACTACAACTGGGAATCCAAGCCTAGTAACTACAGCCATACATCAGTTAGCACATGCTGCAGCCCTGATAGGAATGCCATTTTTCCTACTTGCCATAAACCTGTTTCTGCATGGCAAAGGCTCTTTCCTGAACCACCTTCCTCTGTCAGGAACCTTATGGGACAAACCCACATCAAGCCTTGGAACACCATGCTTTTCCTCTTTTGGATGAGATACAACACCATGCAAACCTACACCAACTGGTTTGCACAAAGATCCCAAAGATCTTGTTTCAGTCACAGTGGCGGACAATTTCTCACTTTGCCCACTACTTCTCCCTGATGGAGAACAACCAGAAGCAACTGGTTTGGGTAAAATGGGCAGCAGCACCCATCCACCCTCCTGCGACTCATCCTCCATGCTAGAAGCTAGCAGAGGATTCATACCTGTCTTATCCAAAGACACATCAGTCAACGCTCTGAAACCCTTCACATCAACATTCTGCGGGTTTGAATCTCTCTGAACCGGGACTTGGACAGTTTGGTTCTTGTTTTTCTTACGCTTTCTTTGCTTTCTTTTCCTCTTACTCTGTTTCCTTTTCCTACATGGAAACTTGTCAACAGCAGCTAACATCGACTCTACAGACTCTTTCAGTGTTTTCATCTTATCCTCTAACACTGATATCTGTTTTTGCTCAAGAGTCAAAGTCTTTTTGCTTTCCCTAGTCACATTCTCTTCTTGTTCTTCTTCTTCTCTCAACCATCTCAACGCTTCATCCCTAATCTGGAAGAAGGTGGTTTGAGGCTTCCTCCCTACCAAATGGCGCAATTCCCTTCTTAACTCTAGCTTGGAAAGACCTTCAATAAATCTGTCTCTCAACAAACAATCAGAAAGGGCGTCTGCCTTCCTCATATGGATGGACCTCTCCAGGTCCCTCAACACATGCGAGTAGTCCAGGACCGACTCTTCCGGCATCTGGTCCCGACTGTAAAAAACAGACAGGAGAGTGGTGATCCGTCGCCTGTCACCAAACACGGCCCTGAGGATGTTGAACATTTTCTCTGGGGTGTTGGTTTCCTCCAACGTGTGCAACATTATCTCTCTACGAGCCACTCCCTTCAGGTGGCTATAGATGTAGTATGCAGCCATCTCCTCTCTCATAGGATAGGCTGCCAGGACTCGCTCCACTTCCACTGAGAAGTCCTCAAGTGACAAATCTGTCACATCACCAGAGAAGTGCTGCAGTTCAGGCGGGGACAAACATCTCGTCTCCTCGTATGCCATGGTAGTCGGCTGAGCTGTGTGTGTGTGTGCTACGGTAAAAAGAAACTGACCTGCCATCCTGCTCGCAGCGCCAATTGTAGAAAAGTCAGGTTCGTTGGTTGTCCTTTCCACAATAAGGGGAGAAGAATGGGGAGAAAGGGGAAGATGGTAGGATGATCTTCAGGCACTCCACATCTCAAACGTATTGATGGAGGCCACGCAGGGGTGTTATGGTAACACGTTTTATTGTTTTATTTACCACAACAAAACAACACACACCTGAAACAAATACAAAATTCAGGTAACTATCCACATTTAAAACACGTCTGAAACAAATCGGAGAATTCGGGTAAGTGCTACTCTATCCACATTTAACAAGGTATATATATAATTCATGAAAGGCACACATAGCAATACTACTGTCGTCTAGCCGAGACAAACTTCTTTCATCACTCACACCAAGATACCAAGTTAATCCTAGGAAACCAATAGAGAGTATACAATTGTAAATAAATACAAATATTACAATTAACCAGGAAAACCCTTTCCTCAGTACTCTCAGCTGACATTATCCTAAATAATGCCCAACAGAACTTAGTTTATGCTAAGATCTTTTCACAACATTGGTTCCTATCAAACCTATGGGTATCGTAACACAAGAGAGAGAGAGAGAGAGAGAGAGAGAGAGAGAGAGAGAGAGAGAGAGAGAGAGAGAGAGAGAGAGAGAGAGAGAGAGAGAGAGAGTAAGGAAGAGATTGAGCAGGCATAATCTAGCGTCTCAAAAATCACATACAAAACTAGCAGCTTTACGTGCACATGACTGACCATAATCACACATGGTTGCTGAAGCCCCCTAGTACAATAATAAAACAAGTATCACAAGGACCAAGCTAGTCCTTACTTTCAGACAACCTCCACAGTTTCCAACTCAACGTTGTCTATTCCGATTTAACTATACCATAATAGTTTAACACAATAACTTTGTACTAGTCCACATTAATTTATCTGCGATCACTGCGGTTTATAAACTTCGTCTCGGAATAACACGAAACCAAATCGATATACATCCAATCAATCGTAAAATAAACCCAAGCTCTCACAATTAAATAATAAAAATCTTACGATTCTCAACCAAGTTCCGTGTGTCAAACAATACACACTCTCACGAAACCAAATCGAAAATAAATCCAAACTCTCACAATCAATTAATAAAAGTCTTACGATTCTCAACCAACTTCTGTGTGAAACAACTACACACACTTTCACTGAACCAAATCCATCATTAAATTCGGTTAGTATAGGTGATCAAATTTATCAAATCAACTACTACCCTGATAAAACTAAACTACAATAAAAGAAAATGCTTCACTTACAGCTCAACCCGAAGAACAACAACTACCGTATACTAGCGTCGTCACATCGTTGCCGCTACGGCCCACAAATCGTCTTGCCGTCCAAAGAGTGAGTGACTGACCGCTTCCCTTACTTACGCCAAGCTTATTCTGCCCTAAAGTCTAAACCAATCATGTCCAGGGGGATGCCAACTGACTCGGACCTAACCCAATGATTTCAAAGTAGAAATTTAAAAGAAATCAAGTCAGCAAAGTTTCCACGACAACACCAAACTTATTGAGCAATAGACTAGCAGGGACGAGCCCTCCAACCTGTTAATTGTCGCCAGCTTGTCTCAAGTGGCGCCATGCTCGACTGCGGACTCTGTCTCTAATCCTACCCATCGCTACCCATCGCGCTAACAAAGAAAACTCCAAGTCGGGTACATGTAGACCTTATGCCAGCCCCTGTAACACTCTTAGAGGAGAAGGGGAAGGAGGAGGGGGGGGGGGGGAGGAGAGGGTTGTAGTCCAACATAGTGTCTAGTTATAGTGTCTAAAGTGCACACTATAACAATATATATACTCGTCATGATACAAATTGACATCCAGTCTGCTGAGTCTGAACAACATTTGTTTAAAGAAATAAAACAAACAATAAAAAAAAAAAAGAAGAAAAACAGGAGCCACATCATTCAGCATCATGATTTCGCTCAGGTAAACTGCTCCTATATTATTCAGCACGTCAGTCGCCCTTGTTTTCACCTTGTTTATTAATTGATTTAATTAATTATAGCCTTCCCCCTCCACTTCTGCCTTGTCATCAGTTCCTATCACAACCCTCTCCTTCTGTCTGTCTGTCTGTCTGTTTTAAG
>CM060333.1:16168069-16169564 GCA_030674155.1 Stramonita haemastoma
AGACGAGGCTTAGCTGGATTATAAGAAATATTTACGTGACTTATTCCCTATAAAGAACACAAAAAAAGTGTTGAATTACTGCTGACACAAAAATAATGATCAGGCGCCTGCTGTAGTTTTAACCCCGTTTTTATCATGTTATGTCAGAAAATCTTGTGCCCAGGTCGTCTAAACTGTAAAGTCATACCCCTATAGGTACTGGCCTCGAAGAGCCCCTTGGGTGTTGGAGGGGGGGTAGCAGTATTACTGCCCCAAATCATAATCCGCAGGGCTATACTAATAAAAGGCGGAGAGGGAAGATCTGCTTGAAAGAATAAGAGGAGGGAATATTTTGTTTTCATAAGGAGAGAGGGGAGGAGATGGAGAGAGAGGAGGAGAGGGGGAGAGGGAGATGGGGGAGAGAGAGGGGGGGGAGGAGAGAGAGGAGAGAAGGCAAGGAAAGGCAAGGAAAAAGGGCAAAGTATTTTATTCGAGGATAATTTGATAAGCACTGTGTGCTTTTTTCACCCGTCCCGCCTTTTAGGGATACATAAAAATTGGAAAAGAGAGAGAAGAGAGGGGAGGGAGGGGGGGGAAAGAGAGAGAGAGGGGGAGGGGGAGGGGGAGAAGAGAGAAGGGGGAAGAGGGAGAGGGAGAGAGAGAGAGAGAGAGAGGAAGAAAAGGAAGAGGACAGACAGACAAAACGGACGACGGACAGACAGACAAGAAATAGAAACTGGAAAAAACAGACAGGTACACAGACAAAATAAACAGACACCCAAAAGAGTGTTAAAACTAAAAAATTTTCACACAAAAAGATTCAAAATCCCTGAGAAAAAAATAAATTTTGGTTTTTTTAATGGATTTTTTTATTTTTACTTTATTTTTCACAAACATAGTGTGTCATCTCGAGGTTATAAACACACACAACCCCCAAAACCAACCACACACACACCCCACACACACCCACCAACCCCCACACCCCAAAACCATCCCCCCCCACAAAAAGCCCCACGCCCCCCCCCCCAAAACAAACACACCCCCACCCAACACACACCTGGGAAAAAGAGGTGAGGGGGTCACAGTATGACTTTCCCCCAAAACGAAGTCCCCTGCACGTGATCTGCCCTTTACGTGCTAGTTATCAAACACTGTTAGGTTTTTGTTGGGTGTGTGTGTTTGGGGGTGTGTTTGTTTTTGTTTTGTGTGTGTGGTGTGGGTGTTGTGTGTGTGGGGGTGGGTTTTTTTTTTAATTTTTTTTTTTTTTTTTTTTTTTTTTTAAAAGAGGTAAAAGAATAAGCAATCCCTGCTTTTTTTCTTTTACATCCCGTTCCGTGTGATGCCTTTTGTAAATTTTGTCATCCCTTCTCACTGGCACCAATGCCTACTCTTCGAAAAGAGGAACGGGTTTTATGTGTGTATGTGCGTGTGCGTTTTTCGGGGGGGGGTGGGGGGTGGGGGGGTGGGGGGTGTGTGGTGTGGTGGGGGGGGGGGGGCGGGGGGGTGTCCCCGGGGG
>CM060333.1:16172164-16177164 GCA_030674155.1 Stramonita haemastoma
AACACACAACAGACAAATAAGAAACAAAAACAAGACAAATAAGAAACAAAACACACAGACAATAAGAAACAAAACAAAACACACACAAGACAAATAAAAACAAAAACACACAAGACAAATAAGAAAAAAACAACAAAAGAAAAAAAGACAACAAAAAACACACCAAGACAAATAAGAAACAAAACACACAACAAGAACAAATAAGAAAACAAAAACAGACACAAGACAAATAAGAAACAAAACACAACAACAAGAAAATAAGAAACAAAACACACAACAAGACAAATAAAGAAACAAAATAACACACACAAGACAGAAGAAAAGCAAAAACAAAAACATTACACAACATACAAAACAAAACACGAACAAAGCAAAAAACAAAATATAGACAAAACACAAAACAAAAATCAGAAAAAAAAAAACAGACAAATAAAAAAAACAAAACAGTTTACCAACAAAACCACACAAAACAAAAGACAAAGAACACAAAACAAAAAACAAAAAACACAAAAACAAAAGACAAAAACAACAAAACAAAAGAACAAAGAACACAAAACAAAAGACAAAAACAAAAACAAAACACAAAGAAACAAAACAAAACAAACAAGAAAAACAAAAAAAGCAAAACACCAAAAATACAAAAACTAAATAAAACAAACACGAACAAAACAAAAACACAAAACAAGACCAAAAAAAACACAAATAAACAAAATATAAAGAATGCAACAACACAACACACACACACAAAACACACACAACAACACACACACACACAACACACAACACAACACAAACAAAACAAGCAAAACACAAAACACAACAAAACATGAACAATAAAAAACATAAACAAAAAAACTCTAACAATGCGAACACAAGCAAAACAAAACATTAAAAAACAACAACACAAACAAAACAAAATATAAACAAACAAACCTTAATACCAAACACAAACAAAACAAGACACAAAGGAAAACACAAAACAAACACAAACAAAACAAAACGTAAACCAAGCAAAACACAAACACAACAAAACATGAACAATGCAAAACATAAAACAAAACAAAATTTAAACAACGCAAAACACAAAAAACCAAAACATAAACAAAAGCAAAACACAAAACAAACAACACAAATAAAAACAAAAAATAAACATAAACAAAACAAAAATTAAACAATGCCAAACAAAAACAAAGCAAAAAACCACAAACAAAACAAGATATAAACAAAGCCCAAAACGCAAAACAAAACAAAACAAATAAAAAACATAAAACAAAACATAAACAATGCAAAACACAACCTACCCACCCAACAAACAAAACAAAACGCAAATAAAAACAATACAAAAAAACAAAATAAACCACAAACAAAAAAAAAGACAAAAAACAAAAAACAAACACAAAGCACAAACAAATCACAACACAATAGCACACAACACAACACAACACAAACAGACAAACAACACAGCAGTTGGTACAAAAGCACAGTGTCACAGATGCAGTGACGCACAATGCCCCGTTGTGACACCCCATGACTGTGACGTTACGCCCTGTCTGGCCGACACAAGGCCCCACTCTCCACACTCACCACGCTATCGATGTGGCACTGCGTGGGCACTGTGTGCAATAATAGTTATTAGATCATGTGTAATATCTCTTCTCCATTTCAGATCTATAAACACTTGTTTACACACACACACACACAACACACACACACACACACACACACACACACACACACACACACACACACACACCACTGCACACACAACACACAACACGCACACCACATCACACACAGCACACACACACACACACACACACACACACACACACACACACACACACAACACACACAAACACACACACATGCACGACGCACGCGCACACACACACATGCACACACACACATGCACACACGCAACACAACACGCACATACACACGCACACACACAACACGCACACACACCACACAGACACACACGCAAACACACACACACACACACACATCTGGTATAACTTTAAGTGGAAAAACATTAAAATTGAACACACAACACACCACACACACACACACACACACACACACACACACACACACACACACACACACACACACACACACACACATCGGAACTATGTGTGAATCTGGGTGTTTGGAAGCACAGGGTATCTATCTGCAGCAGAACAGAGGGAACGAGATGGAGTGTACAGGTGAAGACAGTCACAGAGATCAGAAGGTGCATGCAGTCTTGTGGAGACATTTGTGACAGAAGGTACCCGTACGATCTTGTATTTTACTCTTTGGGGTACAAGCAACCAGTGAACAATAAATTTAACGATATGTTATTTTCTAAGGGTAATGGAACAAGTACAAGACGTTGTTTATAATATATTATTATTATTATATTATTAATATTATTAATAATTATTATATTATACATATATATGTTTTGCATTAAATTTTATTAATAATAATAATAATAATAATAATAATAATAATAATAATAATAATAATAATAATAATAATAATAATAATTTTGATATCATATTTGATTATTATTTTGATTATTATTATTATATTATTAGTATTTATTAAAACAATATTTTCTTACATCCAACCCGTGGAAAAAAGAAAACATGTAAACAGATAAATATACAAGCAAGGTGAATCATAAAAATCACGCTATATAATTTATATCTATCTATCTATCTATATCTATCTATCTATCTATATCTATCTTTATCTATCTATCTATCTATCTATCTACTATCATCTATCATCTATCTATCTATCTATCTCTATCTATCTACTATCTATCTATCTATCTATAATCATCTACACATAAAACATGAAAGTGCATAAGAATGGAAACGAAGAAGACAGTGCGAAAGATATAAGAAAACTAACGAAAGAAACACAGAAAAACAGACAACAGAAAAAAAAGAAAGAAAAAAGACAGACGGACAGAAATTCAATTCCAAGGCAAGGAGGGAGAGAATAGATAATGAAGAGAGGGGCTGGAGGGGAACAAAATAAATAAATTAAATTTTACCTCCTTAAAGAAAAAGAAAGACAAAAATCCCTCAGACATTCAGTCTTCGAATGCTAATGCCTGTGAAGAGATCGCAAGCGTGGTCATACCCAGCATGCTTCCTGCTGTATGGATAGGGATGAGCTCCGCCAGGATCATCTTGCCTTAAGACACTGCCTGAAAATTCAGTGCACTTTTCCAACTTCTCTTCCGGAGGTTTTGGTAGATCAGAGTTTTATTCAAAGAAAAACAGAGAAAAATCGGAGGATAAAAAAGCGTTTCTAACATTGCCGAAAACTCCAAGCTAAAAAGCCATACTTCATCCATCGCTGTAAGCTACTGACCTTTGCCGTTGTCTGAATGTTCTGGGTATTGTAGGTATAATGCATTTTATTGTATTCTATTGTATTTATATTGTAATAGTTAAAGGTAAAGGTATTCCCATAACCATGTGTTCATAGGGGAGCCAGGTGTCAGCTTCTCTAGGGGCCAGCATATTGAGAGCGGCGCCCACTCCTCTTCCTCGCTGCTTTACCTTCCCTGACGTGACCCTAAGGAGGGTAGGTACCCTTTTTCAGCTGGGTGAACTGGGGGACTGTAATGAAGCCAAGGCGCGCAAATAGTCAACCATCCAATTGGTAACCACGCTCGATGCTGCTTAACCTTAGCTTGGGGAAAGCGAGAGCTCTGACCACTGAGATATCTCGTTCCTATTATTGTATTGTATTGTCTTGTATTGCATTTGTATTGTATTGTATTGTATTGTATTGTATTGTATTGTATTGTTATTAATCCCGTGGAGATACCGTGGGCCTGTCAGTACAATAGTAGCATCCCCACCTTCTGGAAATTCTATGCCTGGAATTCCCTCTTTTCTATCCCTCACTATGTTTCTGCTTCGTGCCTTTTCTTCCTGTCACCTCCTTCTTGTCTATTTTCTGTCTTCTTGGTCCATTCTCCAACCTTTTTTTTATATTAATTAATTTATTTTTTACCCCACAGAAAGATTTTAAAAGATAACAGTTCTCTTCCATGCCGAAGTCGGATGCGCTGGGCCTGACTTGTTAGGCGCTTAACGGCAGCACAACGCCATTTTCGCTAATACATTATATATATATATATATATATATATTATATATATATATATATATATATATATATATATATATATATATATATATATATATATATATATATGACAGACAACATTAACTGTTGTCTGCGCGTTCGATGAAGAAGAATTTTATTATAACTTGTGTGCTGTTTCACACACATTTCAATTTACACAGAACAAAAATTAAATGGTCATGTTGATATTCAACCAACTCAAGACCAAGGACTGGAGTGAAGGAAGGGAGGGGGGGAGGCTTTTTAAAGATAGCACACCCACCTCAAGAAGATTGTGGATAAAACCTCCCAGACGTGGTGGTCTGGGCGCTAGTCTGTCTGTTCAGACTATAACCTGTGGTGTCCTGTTTGCTACACGTGGTTTATCCATGAGAGCAGTCTTTAAATACACTTTTCTCACCAAAAGAAAAAAAGACTGAAAAATAAAGATGCTGTTTTCTCTCTCTCTCTCTCTCTCTCTCTCTCTCTCTCTCTCTCTCTCTCTCTCTCTCTCTCTCTCTCTCTCTCTCTCTCTCTCTCTCTCTCTCTCTCTCTCTCTCCTCTCTCTCTGGGGGTGGGGTGGGGTGGGTGATAGGGAATGAATCAAATTTGAGGCTCCACATCTATTATCATTTTCCCTCTTTTTTGGATAAAATCTGTTTTGCTTTTTTTCCTTTCTTTTCAGATAAGTTCTTTTCTTTGTTTGAATATTATTTCTTTTGTATATATGCAAATGACGACTGTTTTTTTGCTGTGTATGTATGTATGTATGTATGTATGTATGTATGTATGTATGTAGTATGATGTAGGTAGGTAGGTAGGTAGGTAGGTAGGTAGGTAGGTAGGAGTAGGTAGGTATGTATGT
>CM060333.1:16184664-16187164 GCA_030674155.1 Stramonita haemastoma
AACAATTAATGTTTGTTTGGTGGCATCAAACTTCACATCTCCTCAATCATTTTGTTAACAAGCAGTGGTGTGTGGACAGTGTGTGTATAGGTGAAAGTGTGTTGAAGAAGTGTGAGTATTCTGCTGGACCAGAGCAGGAATGGTGTAGTGGTGACTTGACTGCAGGCAGGCGGTCTGAAGGAAGATAAGGGGTGATGGCGGCCACCAGCACAGGCCTGTACCTGGGTACCATGAGTTCAAACCTCAGCGGCCCTGGCCAACCGCTGGAGACACACTCCGCCAACGGCATGTCTCAGCTGACGGACTCCGCTCAGCCCTACCTGAGCCATCAGGACATGATGGCTGCCGACCTCAAGGACTACGCTGGCCACATGAAGGACTATGGCATGAGGGACTTTTCCTCGGTGAAGGACTATGACATGAAGGACTTTTCCTCGGTGAAGGACTATGGCATGAAGGACTTTTCTTCCGCCATGAAGGACTACAGCATCAGCTCAATGAAGGACTATGGCACGAAGGACTTTTCTTCGGTGAAAGATTATGGCATGAAGGACTTTTCCTCAGTGAAAGATTACGGCATGAAAGACTTTTCCTCAGTAAAAGATTATGGCATGAAGGACTTTTCCTCAGTGAAAGATTACGGCACGAAGGACTTTTCCTCAGTGAAAGATTATGGCATGAAGGACTTTTCCTCGATGAAGGACTTTTCCTCGATGAAGGACGCCTACAGCCTGAAGTACCTGGCCCCAGAACAGCACCGGTGTCGGAAGCCAACGGACAGGTGGGAGCTCTGCACCACGCCTCTGCCTGGCTGACCCCGGACACTGCGGGCTGGGGGAGCCCCATGGGAGCAGGGGGGCATCTCCTGCCTCAGGACCTCAAGCCCCCCACCTCCCAGCCCTTGGGTCACGTGGACCCGTCAGGGGGAGGTCACCCTCTTCTCCCCCGCTCCACGCAGCAGTTGCCTCCCAGTCAGCCGCAGCAGCAGCCCTGGCACCTGCCCCTCACCTCCACCCCCCCACACCTCATCCAGAACGGGAGCGGACCCCACCTGTCCCTCCAGCAACAACCTCAACACCAACACCAACACCCGGGGTACCCCTACCCCATGAGCATGAACGGGCTCCTCTCCGCCCACCCGGGCCCACCCCAGCACTCGGACCCGCAAGACCCGGACCTGGATCCTCACCAGCCCATCTCTGACGAGGACGCGCCCAGCTCGGACGCCCTGGAAACTTTCGCCAAGCAGTTCAAGCAGCGGAGGATCAAGCTGGGCTTCACGCAGGCTGATGTAGGCCTGGCTCTGGGGACGCTGTACGGCAACGTCTTCTCCCAGACCACCATCTGCCGCTTCGAGGCCTTGCAGCTCAGCTTCAAGAACATGTGCAAGCTGAAGCCGCTGATCCAGAAGTGGCTGGAAGAAGCCGACTCTTCGAGCGGTACCAGCGCCTCTGTGGACAAGATGGCCACGCAGAGCCGCAAGCGGAAAAAAACGCACCTCCATCGAGGTGACGGTGAAAGGAGCGTTAGAGTCGCACTTCGTCAAGTGTCCCAAGCCGTCGGCTGCCGAGATCACGCAGCTGGCGGACCAGTTGCAGCTGGAGAAGGAGGTGGTGAGGGTGTGGTTCTGCAACCGCCGCCAGAAAGAGAAACGCATGACTCCTCCCGCCAACCTGGGCGACGACATGGCCCTCCCTGAAGGCTCGGACGGTTCCTCCCCTCCTCCTCATCCTCAGGGATCTGCTGCCGGGGACTGTCACCTGCAAGGGGCGTCTCCCACGGGCCTGGGTGGACACAGCAGTGGTGGCGAGGAGCAGCGGGTGTCTCCTCTCGGGTGCGGGCTACCCATGGGTGGAGCCATGTCCGCCGCTCTCGCCCCTCACTCCCTCTCCGTCCCTCCCTCTCTCTCCCCCGCCCCGGGGCAGTTCGTCCACTCCCTTCCCCCCCACCACCCCCACCCCCACCCTCATCATTCGCAGCAGCCCTACCCCCCTTCCGTCACCCCTCCCACCTCCAGTCACCAGCACCACCATCTTGGACTGAAGCAGTCGCCCACCCACTGACGTCAGTGAGAGTGTCCCTTTTTGCTTTGTGCTGCCTGGTGACGTCAGTGAGAATGTCCCTTTACTTGTGTCTGTTGACGTCAGTGAGAATGTCCTCTTACTTGGGAGTTAGTGTGTCTTATTTGTAGTTGTGAGTAGTGAGAATGTCCCTTTATTGTACTTGTTGTGACGTCAGTGAGTTCCCTTTTACTTGTATTGCTGTTAACGTCAGTGAGTTTGCCCCTTTACTTGTGTCTGTTGACGTCAGTGAGATGCCCCTTTACTTGTGTGCTGTTGACGTCAGTGAGAATGTCCCTTTACTTGTGTCCTGTTGACGTCAGTGAGTTGTCCCCTTTACTTGTGCTGCTGTTGACGTCAGTGAGTTTGCCCCTTTACTTATTGCCTGTTGACGTCAGTGAGAATGTCCCTTGTCTGCTGTTACGTCAGTCAGTGAGAAT
>CM060333.1:16197164-16199664 GCA_030674155.1 Stramonita haemastoma
CCTTTTTTTTCTGTGTTTGTATATTCTTTTAATACCCTTTTGAAGTTTGAGTATTCATTCATTCATTCATTCAATTTTTTTTTCTTTTCTTTTTTCTTCTTTGTTTGTTTCATTCTCTCTGTAACATCTAAGTTTTTGTGTACCATTAAAAAAAAAATCTGGCTATTGTCTCTTATAAACAAAACAAAACAGACAAAACAACCTCCACAAACCCTCAATCCCTCCCCTTTGCACAAATGCCCAAATGTTGACATTTTTTTAAATTTAATCAAAAAACTGCACTTGCAATTCTTCATTCTGTCCCACTTTTCTTTATTTTCTTTCTTTCTTTCTTTCTTCCTTCTTTCCTATTTTTCTGTTATTTTTCTCTTCCTTCTGTCCATTCATTGTTTCCTAACTGGGTTTATTCTTTCCTTTTTTCCTTGTTGCTCCTCCCTTTAAATTTTTTTTCTCTTATATTCCACCTTGTATATAGCTTTAATTATAAAAACTCTCACAGGCAACATGTTTTCAATTTTGACAAATATTTTCAAAATAATTCTTCAATATTCATTCTTTAATGCATCTTCTTTCCTCTCTTTCTTAAAGAGACGAAATATTGCAAAGAACCTAGATCCTGATACTGATATTGACTATCCCTCCTCCTCATCCCCCTCTTCTTTCTTCCTTCTTCTTCTTCTCTTCTTCTCTCCTTCCCTTCTTTCTTCCTCTTCTCTTCTTCTTCTCTTCTTCTTCTTCTTCTTTTCTTCTTCTTCTTCCTCTTCCTTCCCTTCTTTTCTTCTCTTCTTCTTCTTCTTCTTCTTCTTCTTCTTCTTCTTCTTCTTCTTCTTCTCTCTTCTTCTTCTTCTTCTTCTTCTTCTTCTTCTTCTTCCTTCTCTCTTCTTCTTCTTTTCTTCTTCTTCTTCTTCCTCTTCTCTTCTTCTTCTTCTCTTCTTCTTCTTCTCCTCCTCCTCCTCCTCCTCCTCCTCCTCCTCCTTCTTCTTGTTCTTTTCTTTCTTGTTCTTCTTCTTCTTGTTCTTCTTCTTCTTCTTCTTCACTAAAAAGCTAGAGAGGATATGAAAATGAAATAAGCCCCGCTTGTTACAATCTACTGCTGCTGCTCGCTGCTGCTGCTGCTGCTATTTGTGATGATGATGACGACGACAACGATGACGACGATGATGACAACGACGATTACCCCCAAAATGTCAGTGATAATAACGAGGAACATTTGTAATGTTCAACGTATCTGTCTGTTGCATCTCTGTGTCCTCTGTCTGTCTGTTTGTCTCTGTCTCAGTCTCTGTCTGTCTGTCTGTCTGTCTGTCCTTTTTCCCCCCAATGTTTTGTTTTGCCGTCACTACTAATTTCTTGTCTATGCATTCGTATTGTCTTTGTTGGAACTGATCGTGCCTGTGCTCACTGATGCAGTGATTGGTTATATATATATATATATATATATATATATATATATATATATATATATATAT
This sequence comes from Stramonita haemastoma, assembly GCA_030674155.1. Classification (NCBI taxonomy): domain Eukaryota; kingdom Metazoa; phylum Mollusca; class Gastropoda; order Neogastropoda; family Muricidae; genus Stramonita; species Stramonita haemastoma. Next base: position 16,198,634 of record CM060333.1, read on the forward strand.
ATATTTTTTTTTTTTAATCATGATAATTACGGACCACATTCCTCCCCGAACTCATATCAGGAGATAATGAATTGTCTCTGGCGATCACAATGGTCATGATTATGCTGCTGAAATGGATCTTGTGTTGTTGTTGTCGTTGTTGTGGCTGATGGATTGTTTCTGTTCTGTTCTGTTTTGTGCCTTGAAGAACGAAAACTGTTTTTTTTTTTGTTTTTGTTGTGTTTTTTTTTTTTTTTGGGGGGGGGGGGATGGTAGTGTTTTTTTGTTTATTGTTTATTGTTGTTGTTATAAATTGATATGATGCGATTGGGTGGCTTGTGTGTTGTGTGTTGTGTGTGTGTGGTGTGTGTGTGTTGTGTGCGCGCGCGTGCGTCGTGCGCGCGTGCGTGTGTGTGTGTGAATATATGTGTGTGATAGTATGTATGTATGTAATGTATGTATGTATGTATGTATGTATGTATGATATGATGATGTATGTATGTGTGTTGTATGTATGTATGTATGTATGTATGTATGTATGTATGTATGTATGTATGTGTGGTGTTGTGTTAGTGTGTGTGTGTGTGTGTGTGTGTGTGTTTGTGTATGTATTATGAGTATGATGTATGCGTGTATGTATATAGTTATGTGTGTGTGTTGTTGTTTTTATCGCTTTTGAGATGGATCTGTCTCGGATGATCAGTACACATTCCTGTGGAATAGATAATGAAATCAATAATAAAAAATGTATGAATCAACAAGTTTTGCAGTGTGAGTTTATTTCGTAGCGCGCATGTACGAGCGCGCGCGCGCGTGTATGTGTGTGTACTTGTGTGTAGGTATGTGTGTGTAAGTCAAGTGTGTGTGTGTGTGTGTGTGTGTGTGTGTGTGTGTGGTGTGTGTGTGTGTGTGTGTGTGTGTGTGTGTGTGCGTGTTTGATAATCTTTTACTAGTTTTTTCTCTTTTCTTTCTTACTCATTCGTCTATTCCTTTTTTTGAGACCACGCTTATCTAATTTCCCGTATATTCTAATTGTGATTGCTGTATTCATT
>CM060333.1:16214664-16217164 GCA_030674155.1 Stramonita haemastoma
GTGTGTGTGTGTGTGTGTGTGTGTGTGTGTGTGTGTGTGTGTGTGTGTGTGTGTGTGTGTGTGTGTTGTGTGGTATAAGTATACAGTCTGCCGCTAAGAGGATGATGATGGCTGCTGTTTGTGTAGTTATCACTTCTTGAACTGCAATACACTGTACCGTCTTTGTCATCAGGCTTTTGTTATCAGTGACAATGGACAGGTTCACTGCACTGTTAAGCGGTCACCTCTCTCTCTCTTTTATTTATTTATTATTTCTATTTTTTTTTTAGATAGATGGCTTGACGAAAAAAAAAAGCAAATTTATTGCTTACTCAATGTACCATCTGGAAATAAAATTTTGATTTGATTTGATTTGATTTGATTTGATTTGATTTGATTTGATTTGATTTCTCTCTCTCTCTCTCACTCTCTCTCTCTCTCTCTCTCTCTCTCTCTCTCTCTCTCTCTCTCTCTCTCTCTCTCTCTCTCTCTCTCTCTCTCTCTCTCTCTCTCTCTCTCTCTCTGGGCATACCTAGTGTCAACATGCGTGCATTGAAGACCGGTTCGAGTCCGTCAGGAATTTCTTCCTGAGCTAACATCATGCTGACTCCACTCTCGGCTAAGAGCCCTTGACTGGAAATCCGACACTAGTGGAAGTGGCGAAACAGTGCTTGCACACGTAAATCTTATTCTAGACCTGGCGAGAACAGAAGCAAACAGCACTAAGAATACGTGGACCGACTGAAAATCCCCATGACCTCCATTGAGGTGTTGTTGCGCCCTTGTTCCCCAGAAATTCATAGAATAATCAAGTCTCACTCTCCTTTCTCTCTCTTTCTGTCTCTCTTCTCTATGCCTCTCTGTCTCTGTCTTCTCTCTTCTCTTTCCCTAGGAATTCTATAAACAGTCAAGTTTCTCTCTCCTTCTTCTCTCTCTTCTCTGCTCTCTCTCCCCTCTCTCTTCTCTCTCTCCCAACAGGCACCTTGACATGACATCACAACGGAAGCAGGACAGTGCTTGACCACAAACAACCTGGAGCAAAGCATTGAGCAGAGACGAAGGCAGCCGAAATTACTGGCACGATAACTGAAACTGGATTCCCATACGAGTCGTTTGAGATAGTTGTTACGCCCTTTGTTCCCAGAATTCATAGGAATAAGTCAAGTCAAGTCTCTCTAAACCTTTATCTCTCTGTTCTCCTCTTTCTCTCTCTTGAAACACACACACACATACACACCAACACACACACACACAACACACACACACCACACAACCACCACACACACACACACACACACACACACACACACACACACACACAACACACACACACACACACACACACATTTGGATGAGACTATAAACCGAGGCCCGTGTGCGAACGCATGCAGAACATCTTGCGCACATGTTAAATCCTGTTCCGCTTTTCGGAAGGGTAGGCCATTGTGTACCGGTGGGAACAGATGACAAGATTTACGAAACTGCTTACACACGGCGAACCGGATGAGACTGGATGTAAAAAAGCACATGAGTGCTTATTTCATTATCTTCGATATTAAAGAATAAAATAAAATAAATAAAAAACACACACACACAGATAAAAGGTAAGGGAGAGGCAGCCAGCAGAATTCTTCATCAATAAAACGGAAAACTGGAATATCCACGTAACTTTTGACGAATAGAGTTACTCTTTTTTACCATTATTACGGAAACGGACATGTGTGGAACGATTTAGCGAAAGTGATCTGTGGTGGTACACGTGATGTGGTTACCTCCAGCATCAGTGTGTTGGGGTCAGGTCATTGAGGAGTCTGAAGACACAACACACTGTAAAACCTGAGACTCCAGCCCCTCTGCGCCATTGTACACGCCACAAGCGGGCCTGGAGATGCGCTGTAGCGATTAAAGTAAACGTCACGCTTGTTGAGTGGCAAGGAATTGCAGCCTTCTTTCTCCTCTGTCTCTGTGTGAGTCTCTCTCTCTCTAGTTCGTTCTGTCTTCTGTCATGTCTTTCTGTCTGTCTCTGTATTCTTCTCTGTCTCTGTATTCTGTCCCTCTCTCTGCTCCGTCTCTCTCTTCTCCGCTCTTCTGCTCCTCCCTCCTTTCTTCTCTCCCCCCCTCTCCCTCTCCCCCCTCCTCTTACCTCACCTCCTCCCCTCTCTTACTGTCCCCTCCTCCCTCCCTCTCGTCTCTCTCTCTCCTCTCTCCCTCTCCTCTCTCTCCTCTCTCTCCTCTCTCTCTCTCTCTCTCCCCCTCTTCTCTCCTCTCTCCATTAATGTAGTCTTGAAAAATCGCCAGATGTTGTTCCCTCCCTCCCCTCCATTTTTCTTTTCTAAAGACAAGACGGCTACTGATAAGAGAAGAGAGGAAAGTCCCTACTTTTAGAGGAAATTTATATCCCAAAAGAGAAATAATAAAAAAAAGTAACAAAAAAAGGAACACACAAGGCTGTTTGTTCTCATAGGAAAAGCATACAAGGAAGTATTTAAAAAGAAGGTTGCAATTTTGAAAAAAAGGTTTT
>CM060333.1:16222164-16227164 GCA_030674155.1 Stramonita haemastoma
GTACAACACACAGCTCATATTCTCACCCGGCCCATCCCTCGTCAAAGTTGTCCACCACAAGGCAAAGCAAGGCAAGAAGGCAAGGCAAGAGGGCAAGAAGGCAAGGTAAGGTATGGCAAGACAAGGCAAGACAAGGCAAGGCAAAACAGGGCAGGCAAGGCAATGTAAGGCTTGGTAAGGGAAGGCAAGGAAAACAAGGTAGGGCATGGCAAGGAAAGGCATCGCAAGGCAAGGCAAGGCATGGCAAGGCAAGGCAAGGCATGGCAAGGCAAGGTGAAGTATATTCCAAAACCAGAGTAGAGATACAGGAAATATTCTCTCTCTATATATACATACATACATGCATGCATACATAACATGTAAAGGTGAACACGTTCCCATAACCGATGCAGTCATTGACAAACGCAGTGCCAGAGACTTCAGCTTCTTTAGGGGCTAGCATATTGAGGGAGGCGCCCATCTCCTCTCCATCGCTGGTTTACCTTCCCTGACCCTAAAGAGGGCAGGTACCCGTTTACAGCCGGGTCGACTGGGGGACTGTACTGAAGCCAAAGCGCGGAAACGGTCACCCATCCAAGATATAACCACGCTTAACGTTGCTTAATCTTAGCTTAGGGAAAGCGAGTCCCCTGACCAGTGAGCTATCCATATTTAACATATACATATATATATATATAAAAGTCGAAAACAGCTGAGAACGTCCTGATGACCACCTAATTCTAAAGACCATGGTCGATCCACCTTTGGCATAAGGTGATATCTGTCATGGCATGTGCTATGGATGAAGGCTTTACCTGTAGATACCCGTCATTTGATGAAGGCTGTACCTGTAGATACCCGTCATTTGATGAAGGCTGTACCTGTAGATACCCGCGATTTGATGAAGGCTGTACCTGTCGATAGATACCCATCGTTTGATAAAGGCTGTGTCTGTAGACACCCTCATATCTGCTACCTGCAGAGAATTACCAGCTTCCACTGTTCCAAGACATACTGCCTGAGAACTTCAGTACAGTTCCCCAACGACTCATCAAGGTGTTCAGTCAGGGAGAAGTCAAGTCGGACACAAGGCCTTAGATCACACTGACCTGATTCCTCCACTTCTGCTTCACTCATTTCCAGTGTGGGGACAGTTCAACTGACAGTGGATCTCTTCGACGTCTGGGAGAAATCTTTCCCCACAAACCTCATTATCACTGCTCCTACGCTTTTGTCTTGATTTCAGAATACTAAAATAGCCCTTTGCCTAGGAAAGGCATGGCGTGCAATGCTGGGAAACTGCCTTTGATGTCAGGTTCACGTTGTGTCAAAGTCAAAGTCGACCATCTCAACTATGTCCGGGAGCTCAAGTTTCTCTGTAATTAAGTCCTGGATATAGCTCTCAATTCCTTTACCTACTTTATACAAATCAAGGAAGTTGAAAACCAAAAAAAACTAGTTACAGCATGTTGCCTGTCCTTGTTTCTGGCACTGCTACTACCCACTCATCTGTGTCTAAAAATGTCTCACCCTTCCTCTTCTCTCTGTCTCTGTGTGTCTGTGTGTCTGTTTGTCTGTCTGTCTGTCTGTCTGTCTATCTCTCCCTATGTTTCTCTGTGTCTGTCTGTGTGTTTTCTCTCTCTCTCTCTCTCTCTCTCTCTCTCTTCTCTCTCTCTCTCTCTCTCTCTCTCTCTCTCTCTCTCTCTCTCTCTCTCTCTCTCTCTCGGGGGGTCACGTGACGGGACGCGAAGTATCAAGGCGCATTTTGCAAAAGCTGCGGTGAATTTCCCGTTTAAAACAGCACCATGCCAGTTATTGGACTGCCAACGACTGTAGAAACAATGCTGAGTGCCCTGCTAATAGACAATGCCCTAACGAGTTGGAAGGTGTGTGGTGGCGAAGACGACAGCACTGTTGTCGTGTTACGACTCAAGCCAGCAAACCCTCCCAGTGACAACAAACATGGCGAGTCCAGTGCTCAACCAGTGCTCAACCGAAACAGCCAGACACAATATTTTAGGCGTAAACCACCAAGCCAGATACAACGAGATCAACGACGACGACAACAACATCAACAGCAGCAACATCAAGTGAGTGGCCAGACACCAGGTGATCCAGTGCCAGATGTGTCGCATGTGCTTGAAAATGTGTTTGAATCGCCATGCACACAGGCGAATCTCAGCCCTACACACCTGACAGCAACACAAACAGACCAGTCAGACAGTGAAGGGGGTGTGTTCGATGTGTTGCACGTGCAAAACATAATAAATGCCCCGTGTGCAGCTGATTGTGACGTCAGTGTCTCTCTGAAGGAACTGGAAACAAATGAGGAAAACAAGATCGAGAAGACAATAGATGGGTTTAATGCAGGTATGGTGAAGGATTACATCTCTACCATGACCAATAAAACGGTACAACGTCGTTTAAGAGACAGAGACCGAAACAAGTTTTTCAGAAAAGTTATACTTTACACCACAGAGAATGACGATCTGTTACTCTGTGAGTCAGATGACTTGGTGTTGGAATTCTCATGCAAGTCACACACAGAAAATGAAAATGACTGTGTGTTTTGGTATGTAAAACAAGAGAGAAAGAACATGCTGAGAGAAGAGGTGACGAAACTGGACAACCTACGGAGGGGAAGGCGTGCTGGAAGAACTGCATACCCCGACACACAGGCACGAGCTCTGCGGAAACTACAGGTGCTCCGTGACCTCATCTGCTTCTACCTGGGGTGATGACGGCCGTGTACCGTGGACCAGAGTGCTGCTTGTTGTGTACATATGAAGTGACAGTCACTGACAAATATTGTCAGTTCCGATGTAAAAAAAAGAAAAAAAAAACATTGTTTGTTATGGTTTCCATGTCAAACATTTCGCGTCGTGTTTGATTCGATCTTTCGCGATGCATGCTTGATGAGCTTTGTACAGCTTTAAAGCAATAAAATGTGTCAGTGTCAGTGTCAGTGTCAGTCTCTCTCTCTCTCTCTCTCTCTCTCTCTCTCTCTCTCTCTCTCTCTCTCTCTCTCTCTCTCTCTCTCTCTCTCTCTCTCTCCCCAACCTCCCTCTCTCTCTCTCCCCAACCTCCCTCTCTCTCTCTCACTTCCCCCCACCCCCATCTCTCTCTCTCTCTCGTTCACACACACACACACACACACACACACACACACACACACACACACACACACACACACACACACACACACACACACACACACTCGACTTTCTCTCCAAGGTGTGTTGAAAAGCTTCTTTCAGAGCAGTGGCGGAGGTGCCTGCAGGTGATAAAGTGTCTGTGTATGGGCTGTGTAAGGGGCAGGAGGGAGGCCCATTGATGGCACTAATGGGTAAACTGACACTTGCAGTCACTCGTCTTCTTCAGGGGTGACTTTAGCCGTCTGCCGGGCGGGCGGGCGGGCGGGCGGGCGAGGCATCAAGACTTAACCACCGCCACCACCACAACCCACCAAGTGAAACGTTCCTGCCATTCAAATGTGTTTTTTTTCTTGTATAAGAGGAAAAAAGGTTTTTGAAATATGATTTTTAAAAAAAAAGTCATTTTTTGTTTGTGTGTGAGAGAGTATTGTTGATCTATTTCACACCTAAACAGTATGTCCACAAAATAAAATAATAAGAAAAACAACCGAAGGAAAATATGCACTTTTCTGATGTCTCTTTTTTCTCTCTAGGAAATCATAGATGTCAAGTAATAGTGTAGGGGACAGGTTAGCTCAGTGGTCAGAGCGCTCGCTTTCCCCAAGCCAAGGTTAAGCAGCATCGAGTGTGGTCACCAATTGGATGGGTGACCTGTTTGCACGCCTTGGCTAAAGTACGCCCCCCCCCCAGTTCACCCAGCTGTAAACGGGTACCTGATCTCTTTAGGGTCAAGGAAGGTAAAGCAGCGAGGTAGAGGAGATGGGCGCCGCCCTCAACATGCTGGCCCCTAGAGAAGCTGAGGTCTCTGATGCCTCGCTCCCCTATACCCACATAGGTTATTGGACACCACCTTACTGAAAAACCACTGTTATCATCAGCCACACGCCCTACTACTGTGAATTTTTATACTGTCAGTCACAGTATACACCCTATCTATCTATCTTCTCTGTCTATCTATCTATCTATCTTATCTATCCCTTAGTCTGGCGACCGTGGGGGCACCCCTGAAGGCTTGACAACCAGTTTCCTCCATTCCTATCTCTGTTCTGCCTTCCTCAAAATTTTATCGAGTTTTAGGCCTGTCCATTCACTGATGTAGTCCTCCCATCTCTTCCTTGGTCTGCCTCTTTTTTCTTCCTCCTTGGACAGTGCCTTGCAGTATTGTTTTTGCAAGTCTTTTGATCTTGTGACATGTCCATACCGTTTAAGTTTACGCTTCTTTATGATTGGTGGAATGTTTTCGTGGGGCCCAATGGTTTGCTGGATTCTGTCATGAACGTCTTTGTTGCTTATGTGGTCTCTGTAGGAGATGCCAAGGAGTCTCCGGGAGCATCTCATCTCTACCGCCTGTACTCTTCTGTCCAAATCTGCAGGTTATGGTCCACGATTCACAGGCATTCAGGAATATGGATTTGACAAGGGAGCCCATTAGTTTTGATTTATTTATCTACGCACTTAAAAAAATATCCTAAAACTTTCCTTGTTGTTTGCTTATTTATGCTTGTTTCCCCTCTAAATTCTGTTCTTTGAGGAAAAAGTAGTGAGGAAAGACAAGTGCAGGTACCAACTTCTCAATCATTTTGAAAATGACTGATCAAAGATTCAAATTAAAAGAAAAAATTGAAATGAAAATGAATTCTAGGGAATAATGTCTTTCAGTGGCAGCATTTTAGGCATTTTTGTGTAAGAACCATGTCTTTGGCCTGACCTGACTCGAGTTTTCGGCTCCTGGATGAGCCTTCATCAGAGGTCCCGGTGTTGAGTGATTGAAACTCCACCTGCTGTGGTACCTACAGTAAAGACACATTTCAAAATTTAAAAGTGTCAATTGCATTCAAAGGAATATCTGATATTCCTGTGGCCTTT
>CM060333.1:16232164-16244664 GCA_030674155.1 Stramonita haemastoma
TCCTCCCCTCTCTAGTCTCTCTGGCTCCATTACCGGAAGGGATGCGGTAGTGTCTGGTCTTTTCTGTGCTTGTCATTTTGCAGGAGGTCTGCCCACTAGCATCAGCCGACACATTCCCGCTCAGGGAAGCTCATTTCATTGTACAGGTTGCATGCTGGGTGTGTTCTTTTTCCCCTGTAACCCACCGAACGCTCACAGCGACCCCCCCCCCCCATGAACACACCCTCTGACCCACACCCCCTTGAACAACACACCCTCTGACCCACACCCCCTTGAACAACACACCCTCTGACCCACACACCCCTTGAACAACACACCCTCTGACCCACACACCCCTGAACAACACACCCTCTGACCCACACACCCTGACAACACACCCTCTGACCCACACACCCCTTGAACACACACCCTTGACCACCCCATGACAACACACCCTCTCACACACCCTCTACCACACACCTGCTTGCTCTGAATCATGATACCCACTTCCCCCCGCTCAGCCCCCTGCACACAGGCCGCCAATTTCCCAGGTGAGAAAGGTATTCTTTTGTTTTAAAACACCTCTGATGGCTTCATGAAGACACTGATTGAAAGCTTTGAACAACAGAAGGAGGAGGGAGGGAGGAAGAGGAGAGAGAGGAGGGGGAGGGAGAGAGGGAGAGAGAGAGAGAGAGAGGAAGAGAGAGATGAGGAGAGAGAAGAGTAGAAGAGAGAAGACAGCAGAGAGAAGGAGAGAGAGAGGGGGAAAGACGAGAGAGGGAAGAGAAGAGAGACAGAAGGAAGACGAGAAAGAAGAGAGAGAGAGAAGACAACAAACAGACAGACAGACAGAGAGAGAGAAGAGAGACAAAGGGGAAACAAAAAGACAAAAAAGAACAGACAAGACAGACAGACCAGACAGACAGACAGACAGAAGACATTGACAAAGAAACAACAGACAACAAACAGACACAAGACAGACGACAGATGCGCTATTTTCATTCCTAGATTTCTGATGAAGGCAAAGGCCAGACAAGTCTCTGTTCGTTGTTGTGTGAGTGTTAGCAGTGCGCTGCAGTCGTTGTGTGTGTGACTGCATGTGTGTGACCTGCTGAAGCTCTTCTTCCTGGGACCTGTTCAAGGAGGAGACGTAGGTCTAGACGTACCACCCTACCCAACCTGCAGAAAGAAAATGGAAACAAAAAAAATAAAAGAAGAAGAAGAAGAAAAGAAAAAAAAGGAACAGCATTTCAGACTAGAACAGTAGGATATGTCCTTGGATGCAGGCTTCAGAGAGTTGATAACTATGATGAGGAAATTTTCAACATGCTGGCCTAGAGAAGCTGAGGTCTCTGATGCCTCGCTCCCTACGACCACACAGGTTTGGGACACTTTACCTTTTTTACCTTTTAACCTCATGCACTATGGAGTGATAGATGTGTTAGAGAAACACTCTACAGCACAGTTGTGACTTCACTCTCAGCTCCATCAGGAATCTGTTTCAGCCAGCGCCAGTCAAGTGACAAGCCCACAGACGTACAGGAGGACTCTGTATCCAGCTGTGTGGGTTTTTACAACACAGACTGTATTATTCACAGCTTTGAGAGTGATTCTAGGAGTCTGGTGAAAAATTACATTTTGATATCTGTTTTGGAAGTATCGGATGACGCCATACATACATTGTTTGGAGGTTTTGTCATTCATATTACCATTCCCAAATGTGTGGCTCAACCAGTTTCTATCACGTATCCACCCCCCCCCCTCCTCTCCACCTCCTCCTCCCCCCTACTGTCGTCACATCTCTCTGTGCTATGTGTCCTTCTCCCCCCCATCTGCATCCCTCACCATAAACAAAAAAACTACATCACCCCTCCCCCATCATCATCACCACAGGCTAGGAAACAAAGAGGCACTATTAGCCAGCCTGCAGTAAACAGCAGGAACAAGCATTCCCTCCAAGCGGGAGCAGGTTTTATTGCTGCATGGGGAGTATGTCTGAAGCCTGATCACTGGGTGTGTCAGGGCTTAGGCCTGGCAGACACCATTGACACTATGTTTTTTTCTTGTTTTTCTTTTGTTGTTGTTGTTGTTATTGTCTGTCTGTGCCTATTATCTACCCCCCCTGTCTGTGCACCAGTGTGTGTGCGTGTGCGTGTGCGTGTGTGTGTGTGTGTGTGGTGTGTGTGTGTGTGTGTGTGGTGTGTGTGTGTGTGTGTTGTGTGGTTGTGTGTGTGTGTACGTGTGTGTGTGTGTGTGTTGTGTGTGTATGTTGTGTGTGTGTGTGCACGTGTGTGTGTGTGTGCATGTACGTGTATGTATGCATGTGTGTGTGAGTGTGAGTGTACGTGTTTGTACATGTGTGTGTATGTTTGTTTATGTGCACGTGCATAATTGTGCATCTGAGAGTGCATAATTATGTGCATGCCCTCATGTATGAACTCTTGTATGTGTGTTTGCTTTTAAGTGCATATGTGGATGCAATGTGTGCTATTTTATTAATTATTCTATTTATTTATTTTATTTTTTTTATTTCAAGGATGATAGAATAAGCACTTATGTGTTTTTTTACATTCAGTTCCCGTGTTATGCAGTTTTGTAAAACTAAACCTTGTGTGTAGGCCTGAAGTCTTCGTAAATACACACATGTATATATTGCTGTGTGTGCACTTTCATGCATGCATACAGAGCCATTCGCTCATGCGACATGTGCGCACATGCAAACGTCTGTTTACACGTGTTGACACTTTTCCCATTGACAGCAATGTGTGGTGTGTGTGTGTATGTGTATGTGTATGTGTATGTGTATGTGTATGTGTTGTGTAGTGTGTGTGTGTGTGTTGTGAGGGAGATGAGAGAGAGAGAGAGGTATGGATAGGGTGATGAGTGATGTGAGAGTGAGAGAGAGAGAGAGAGAGAGAGAGAGAGAGAGAGAGAGAGAGAGAGAGAGGATGTAGGGAGTAGAAGAGAGCAGAGTAGTAGAGTAGGAGGGAGTTATGAGGAGGAGGTAATTGAGAGGAGAGAGAGGAGATGTATGTACTCTGTAGTTGTGTTTTAATGCTGTGTGAGGAGTTGTAGTTGGTGGGTGTTGTATGTTCTGCGTGTATTGAAGAGAGAATCAGTGTGTTGGGTGGTTGTGATTGTGTTTGTGTGTGTGTTGTGTAGTGTGTGTGTGTGTGTGTGTCATTCGTGGGGGGGGGGGAGCTTGTCTTTGAGAGACAGACCAATCACAGGGACAGACCTCCAGACGCAGACAGAGCAGCAGCAGCAGCATCAGAAGACAGAGACACGACACGACAGAGCAGACAGATACAGGACAGCAGTGTATTGTATTGGAGGATTCAGCTTGTTTATTGCCCCAGTTTGGCATAAAGGAATGTTTGGTCTGGTGCTCCTTTCCCTTTTTTCGTGCGACTCTTATCTCTCTCTCTCTCTGTCTCCCCCCCTCCCCCCTTCCCTCACCCCCTCTCTCTCTGTGTCTCCCCTCTCCCCCCATTCACCCCCCCCTCTCTCTCTGTCTGAGAAGAAAAGGGAGGAGGAGGGGAAGGGAGAAAGTGTCTGAGTGATACAATGCCTTGTGTGGCCTGAAATGCTGTATATATATAATATTATATATATTTATATATATATATATATATATATATATATATATATATATATATATATATATATATATATCTATCTATCTATCTATCTATCTATCTATCTATCTATCTATCTATCTGAAGGCCAGTAACTGTGTAATGCACACCCTTGCGTCTCTCTCTCTCTCTCTCTCTCTCTCTGTATGTATGTGTATGTGTGTGTATGTGTGTGTATGTGTGTGTAGTGTGTGTGTGTGGTGCGTATGTGTGTATGTGTGTGTGTGATGTGTGTGTGTGTGTGTGATATGCTTTATACACAGAACTGTCTCTGTACCAGACATGTGTAAGATACAGAGCACAAGAGTGGGGCAGAACATGATTTGGAATTTATTTAATTAATTAATTATTTTTTAAATTTCATTTTATTTACTTTTATTATTATTATTATTATTATTATTATTATTATTATTATTATTATTATTATTATTATTATTATTATTATTATTATCATTATAATATATGATGACAAAATATATAATACTGCATACACAAGGGGACTGGATGTAATAAGCACATAACTGGTTATTTCATTATCTTCAAAATAAAAGAATAAAAATAACACACACACACATACGCACACCTCTCACTACAGCCCATTCGCAGCAACACCTTGTAATATAGCAGCAGTAGCAACAGCAGCAGCAACCTACATTCCTCACATCCCTGACTGAAAGAACAATAGGAGAAGGAAAGAAAGACAGAAAGAAGTAATAATAATAATAATAAAGATGATGATGATGATGATGATGATGATGATGATAACAACAACAACAACAACAACAACAACAACAACAACAACAACAACAACAACAACAACAACAACACATGGAATTTGCATAGCGCTATATCTTGCATCAACAAATCAAAGCGCTTGCATACGACCTATACAACACACAAACAATCAATGACAATGAATAGTTTTAGAAAATAGCAATAGTTTAAAAAAAAAAAAAGAGCAAAATTCTAATTGTAGAAAGGAAGAGGAAGAAAAAGGAAAACAAAACAAAAAAATAGAATAGGAAGACAGTAAAAAAAAAAAACCCTGGAAGAAGAAAAAAAAAGAAACGACGATGGTGGGTGACAGTTAGTTCACAAAACGTTGGACAAAGCCAAAAGGAAAAAAAAAACAGGAGAGAGATTGAAGAAGAAGAACACAAGAGAACAAAAAAAACAACAAGGAAAAAAAAAAAGGGAGAGGGTTGGAACAGAAAAAAGCACAACCAACAACAACAACAACAAAAAAACCCACGAGGAAAAAAAGAGATGTATGGATTCGACCCCTCTACTCCTACCCCATCCCCCTACCCTGAGCCCTGAAACAAAGACCACCCGGCGAGGTGTGAAGCTCTCCTGTCAGTCTCTACCCCATCCACCCCGACACAGGATCGCTTTCTCAGCCGGGTGGGTACAAACCCGTCTAGGGCCTGGGGTACCTCAGAGAGAAAGATGGCATCTACCGTACCCGGGTAGTAGTAGCAGCAGGTTTACATGGTAAGGGCTTTGTTCCACCCGCCCCCCTCCCTATCCCCCCCCCCCCCCGAAATAAAAGAAAAGAAAAGAAAGAAAGCAGAGCGGGAGTTGTTTTGTTCCGCTGCTATGAGGGTTGGGAGTGTGTGTGTAGTGTGTGGTTGTGTGTGTGTAGTGTGTGTGTGTGTAGTGTGTGTGTGTAGTGTGTGTGTGTAGTGTGTGTGTGTAAGTGTGTGTGTGTGTGTGTGTGTGTGTGTGTGTGTGTGTGTGTGTGTGTGTGTAAGTGTTTGTGTGTGTGTGTAGTGTGTGGTTGTGTGTGTGTGTGTGTGTGTGTGTGTGTGTGTAGTGTGTGTAGTGTGTGTGTGTGTGTGTGTGTGTGTGTGTGTAAGTGTTTGTGTGTGGTTGTGTGTGTGTGTGTGTGTGTGTGTGTGTGTGTGTGTGTGTGTGTGTGTGCTAGTGTGTTTGTGTATATATATATATATATATATGTGTGTGTGTGTGTGTGTGTGTGTGTGTGTGTGTGTGTGTGTGTGTGTGTGTGTGTGTGTGTATGAGGGTGTGTGCGTGTGTGTGTTTAAGTGTTTGTGTGTGGTTGTGTGTATGTGTGTGTGTGTGTGTGTGTGGTTGTGTGTGTGTGTGCTAGTGTGTGTGTGTATGTGTGTGTGTGTGTGTGTGTGTGTGTGTGTGTGTGGGGGGGTGATGGGGGATGGAGTGGTTGACATTGTGGAGTGTTATCCTCAAGGGCTTGTGTACAAAATCAGTCCCACATGCAAACAACTCTCACGATTGGTAAACCTCAGAGCTTCAGCCAAGGAACAAGCCCCAAATCAAAGAGTACATGTACACATTGACTTGACTTGGACTGCTTGACTTATGCCTATGAGTTCCCTGGGGAACAAAGGGCCGCAAGAACACCCCTCCAACGGACTCGGTTCTGGGAGATCCTCTTCAGCTCAGCCCACGTCATTCCGGCTGTACACACTGAATGTTTGTCTTTCCTTTTTTTCTTATTAGTGTTTATTACGTGATATAGCATTAATTATGAAATGTTTCACAAGCAGTCACACCTTTAAAAAAAGGAATAACAATAACAGTATTCTTCACCTTCACCTGTCTCGCAGTCCCGCGGACCGTGGGGGCAACACTGAAGAATTTGCAATCAGCTTCCTCCACTCCCCAAAGTCCTCCGCCTTCCGTAGCAGATCGCTCCACCCAAGGCCTGTCCACTCTCTGATGTTGTCTTCCCATCGTTTCCTCTGTCTCTTCGTCTCCCTCCTTTTACTGTTGCCTGTAAGACAGATTGTGAATCATAGAATATTTTTCGACTACTCTGTGAGAAATATTTGCTAACAGTATTAGCTAACTTCGTTTGAAGAGACCTCGCCTTTGTATAGCATGGGTCGTCTCCTCAGGCCTCCCTCCCCCCTCCCCTCAACCTCCATCCTTTCTATCAAAGTAGCAGATGTGACCTAGCCTATCTATGAACAAAACCGCACACCGTGACGAGTTTGTCAGAGACTGACTTTCAAACCAAATTCCGGTTGGAAAATAGCAAAGGAAAACACACGGTTTTGCAGTCTGATATCATGCTGATTGTCTGTCTATCAAACAGTCAATCACTCCAGTAGGTTTTTCCCTGTTGTGACATACAGTGACGAGATAATTATCCTTATGACACAACATGACTTAAAGGGCTCTACACTACACTACATTACACTACACTACACACACCACACCACACCACACCACACCACACCACACCACACCACACTACACTACACTACACTACACCACACCACACCACACCACACTACACACACTACACCACACCACACCACACCACACCACACCACACCACACCACACCACACTACACTACACTACACTACACTACACTACACTAGTGTAGACATAGCACAATATGAATCTGCTCCAATCCGGTAGCCATTACATTCAGATCTTTTCATGGGAAAAAAACACAAAAAACCCCCACTTCCTGTCGACGTCATTGTGAGTTGCTTTATGTTCTGTTCCATGCCATTTGGTCTATTTAAAACCTCTCCAACAACAAGGTAATCATCCTGATGGAACAATATCCTGTTTTGACATGAGTGGAAAACCAACAGAACGCATGCACTGACGCATGGTTTTTATTATTATTATTATTATTATTTTATTTATTTTTTCATTTTTACTATGTATGACAACTGACTGCTTTAAAACTTCACTTCTGCGCCAACACACAATAACAGAGAGGTATCAGAACAGGGGAGAAAGAGAGTGGAGAGGTTGGACATATCCGACTGAAAGAACGCAGAACATTTTACAAACGCACGTTGAAACCTGTTCCACTTTTCGAAAGAGTAGGCCATTGTGCTCCAGTGGGAACAGAGAGACATAAAAGAATAGATAAATAAACTATACTTACAGTTGTTTTCCTTTGACTTGGTATTTCTCAGTATATATGGGAGAACATAATCAGCATCATCAGTCCCTTGACCAAGATGGTGGTCAGGGGGATAGGAAGGACCTGTTAGTGGACAGTGTTCTCCAGGCTGCTCTGTCTGCCTGTCTGTCTGTCTGCCTGTCTGTCTGCCTGTATGTCTGTCTGTCTGTCTGTCTGTCTGTCTTCAGCCTTTATTTCACAGCAACACAACACAGCCATGTCAAGGCTGGTCTGTCTGTCTGTCTGTCTGTCTACCTGTCTGTTTGTCTGTCTGTCTGCCTGTCTGTCTGTCTGTCTGTCTGTCTTCAGCATTTATTTCACAGCAACACAACACAGCCATGTCAAGGCTGGTCTGTCTGTCTGTCTGTCTGTCTGTCTGTCAGCCTGTCTGTCTGTCTGTCTTCAGCCTTTATTTCACAGCAACACAACACAGCCATGTCAAGGCTGGTCTGTCTGTCTGTCTGTATACCTGTCGTGTCAGCCTGTCTGTCTGTCTGTCTGTCTGTCTGTCTGTCTTCAGCCTTTATTTCACAGCAACACAACACAGCCATGTCAAGGCTGGTCTGTCTGTCTGTCTGTCTGCCTGCCTGTCTGTCTGTCTGTCTGTCTGTCTGTCTGTCTGCCTGTCTGTCTGTCTGTCTGTCTGTCTTCAGCCTTTATTTCACAGCAACACAACACAGCCATGTCAAGGCCGGTCTGTCCAGTCTTGGATGTTCTGCATCATCCAGTTCTTCCTCAGCGAGGCGTAGAGGAAGCTGGCTGTAAAATCACAGTTCTTCCTGTCTGCAAAGTGAGTATCTCCCACACCGTACCGCCACACTGCCAGCGCCACCCCTCAGCGCCATGGTGGCAGGGTGTGAACAGCCATGACACCTTGTAGGCAGCCTGGGTTTCTGGGAAGGTGTCACGTGACAGAGGGCAAAGGCGCCATTGTCCGTCCTGGGAGAACTGTGCAGCTGACGTTAAGTTCAATGCAGTTTGGGGACTGGGGTTTTCGTTCACATTGTGCTAGCTGCATGAATGAGAGAGAGAGAGAGAGAGAGAGAGAGGAGAGAGAGAGAGAGAGAGAGAGAGAGAGAGAGAGAGAGAGAGACAGACAGACAGACAGACAGACAGACAGACAGACAGACAGACAGACAGACAGACAGAGACAGAGAGACAGAGACAGAGCGAGACAGAGACAGAGACACAGAGACAAAGCGAGACAGAGAGAGAGTCCTACAAGGCACCTATTCCCTTGAGAATGAAACAAATCCCAGGAAACGCGTACATGCATGAAGCCTTACACTTGCACTTAAAAGCCTATCTCTCCAAAGAATTGTTGTTAATACTTCTTCACTTTCTCATATCATTTGTACATGCTGTGTTAAAAAAACAACAACAACAAGGGAATGAACGAAGAAGGCAGAACATAGACAAGACGGATGTGACAGGAAGAAAAGGAACAAGGCAGAAACAAGGAAAGGGATAGAAAAGAGGGAATTACTAGCACAGACCTTCCAGAAGGTGGGGATGCTATTTACACTGAGAAATCCCCGGAATCCCCACGGGGGACACTTTGCTGTTCCAGTCACTTCCTTCACCTCATCTCACCTGTCCCGTAGTCCCGGGAACCGTGTGGGCACGACTGAAGATTCTGCAACCAGCCTCCTCCACTCCCCACGGTCCTCCACCCTCCGTAGCAGATCGTTCCAGCTAAGGCCTGTCCACTCTCTGATGTTGTCTTCCCATCGTTTTCTCTGTCTGCTTCTTCATCTCTCTCCCCTTACTGTTCCCTGTAAGACTGTCTTGGCCAGTCAAAGATGATCGTGTGACGTGCCCGTACCACTTTAGCTTGCGTTTTTTCACTGTAGTTAGGAGCTCTTCATTTCAGTCACTAAATTTTCCAAATCATCCATAAAAATTGAGCCAAGAGTAAAGAGAAGAAACCCCGATTACGGACCAGATTCGAACCTTGGACCTTGTGATGCCTTACATGAGCGTTAACCACGAGACCACCAAACCAGTTCTAGAATTCAGCAAATAGTTTCAATTTTTCTGCCAAGCACTGTCACGGTGTTAGAAACAGGATTGGCACCTACTTGTAAAGCTGACCCTGGCGAAAAAGTGTCAATCATGAGGTAATGCAACACTTGGCGGAGTGTGCACATTCCTGAAGTTAATGGCGGAATACAATGCTCCGTTGCTTTATGTGACCATAAGTGTTTGAAAAAAATAAAGACACTCTGTGTGTGTGTGTGTGTGTGTGTGTGTGTGTGTGTGTGTGTGTGTGTGTGTGTGTGTGTGTGTGTGTGTGTGTGTGTGAGTACGTGCGTGCCTGTGTCTGTGTCTGCGTGCGCGCGCGCGTGCGTGCGTGTGTGTGTGTGTGTGTGCGCGTGCACGCTCATGCTCAAGCCCCCATCCCTATCCCTTTTTAGTTGACTTGCGGCTGTGCACTTTGGGCAAGAGTATGTACATTTGTGGCATGGAAATTTTCTGGATTCAGTTCAACAGGGTGTAGAGTTGTTGGATGACTGTGGTGTCCTGCAGTATTGTCTGGCATTTGTACCCAAAACTTTATGATTATTTTTCAAAAAATAGTGCAGGGTGGAGGGTATAGGCGTGTAAAGGGTGGGTGAGGTTTGAGAGGGGATGAGGTGTGATGGAAGAGGGGAGAGGGGTCATTTGGACCGTTATTTATGTTATAGGTGTATGTAGAGGCCGATGTTGATCGCATGTGTATCTATCTGTTTACTTTTGTGTGAAGGCAGTCTGGATGGAGACGGCATGTGCAGGTAAGGGAGGGAGAAGTGAGGGGGAAGGGGAGTGTGAGGATCAAGAGACAAAAGAGAAACACACACACACATACACACACAGATATATATTATATATATATATATATATATATATATATATATATATATCACAGAATCCAGCGAACTATTGGTCCCTTCGAAGCCTATCAATCGTAAAGAAGCGTAAACTTAAATGGTACGGGTATGTCACAAGATCAAAAGGACTTGTAACAACAATATTGCGAGGCACTGTCCAAGGAGGAAGAAAAAGAGGCAGACCAAGGAAGAGATGGAGGACAACATCTGCGAATGCACAGGCCTAGAACTCAACCAAATTTTGAGAAAGGCAGAACAGAGAGAGAGGAATGGAGGGAACTGGTTGTCAAGTCTTCAGGGGTGCCCCCACGGTCGCCAGACTAAGGGATAGATAGTAGATAGATAGATAGATAGATAGATAGATAGATAGATAGATAGATAATAGATAGATAGATAGATAGATAATACATACATACATATACATACATACATACATACATACATACATACAATTACATACATACAAAAAAGTCGGATGTGCTGAGCCCAACTTGTCAGGACCTTAACAGCAGCGCACAACATTTTCTCTTATAGATATAACAGACAATAGTTACTGTCTAAGTGTTCGAAGACGAAGCAGAAGAATATGTATAGAAAATGCACAGGATCTTGAGATAACATCAAAGTTGCCGTGTCTCTGGTCTACCTTAGGGAAATTATTACGGGAAAAAAAATGCATACATGTGCGTTCGTGTTTTAATCCTGTTGGCTAGAAGATAACTCCACAGAAGAAAAATAATGTTGATAATCAAGGTCGTCAAGAAAATCTTCATATCTGTGATCAGGTTTGCCAAGCAGTTGCGAAGACAGACATGAAATTCTACCCTTTCCTGTGAGAGCAGCGGAGTGGAGACAGACATGAAATTCTATCCCTTCCTGTATTTTAAACAAAATCTTTTAAAAATTCTTTTATTTCGGAGATAATGGAATATGCACTCATGTACTTTTTTACGTCCAGTTTTTTTTCTCTTTTTAAAAAAATCCAGTCCCCCGTGTGTATGCAGTTTTGTAAAGTTTGTCATCCATTCCCACCGGCACACAATGGCCTACTCTTCCAAAAAGCTGAACGGGTTTTAATGTGTGCGCAAGATGTTCTGAGTGCGTTCGTACACATGACCTTGGCATATAGTCTCATCCAAAGGATGTTTGAGCAGTGGAGTGAAGCCACAATGAAGACACAGGAAAGACACAATGAAGACACAGTGAAGAAAACACGGGGAAGACACAGGTAAGCCACAGCGGAACCATATTGAAGACACAGGGAAGCCACAATGAAGACAGCGAAGCCACAGCGAAGCCACATTGAAGACACAGGGAAGCCACAAGGAAGACACAATGAAGACACAGGAAAGATACAGTGAAGACACAGCGAAGACACAGCGAAGCCACAATGAAGACACAATGAAGACACAATGAAGACACAATGAAGACACAATGAAGACACAGGGAAGCCACGATGGCGTGGCACAGGGGATCCTATGACACGCCACTGCACTTTGAATGAAGACACTGGCACAGCAGACCCTGATAAGAGGAGAAAGGCTGAAGTTAATGATACGTGAAACGTCTCCCTGCCTTTCGGGATTGTCAGTGTTTGTAGGACATGGGGGGTGAAGGTGGGGGTGGGGGGGTGGGGGGTGGGGGACTTGGCGCCTGCAGAGCTCAGTGGACAGTGTGGGTGGACTCCTGTTTATTTATTTATCTATTTATTCTTTTATATCGAGGATAATGGAGTAAGCAATCATATGCTTTTTTTAAATTTTTTTAATCCAGTCCCCGTGTGTATGCAGTTTTGTAAATGTCATCTGTTTCCACCGGCACATGATGGACTACTCTTACGAAAAGCGGAACAGGATTTAACGTGTGCGCAAGATGTTCTACGTACGTTCGCTCACGGGGCCTCGGTTTATAGTCTCATCTGAAAGACTACTTGTAGTGAAGGTAGCAGGTTCTGATCCTAGTATTTCCATTTTTTTCCCTTCTTCATTGAACGCTCTCAGATAGCAGCTATTGATGTCTGTCATATGACTGACAATGCGTCGCTCTGGTTAAATTGCCTTACAAAATCAGGCCTAGCGCCTCCGACTTCTGTATGAGA
>CM060333.1:16249664-16254664 GCA_030674155.1 Stramonita haemastoma
TCCTCCTCCCTATCCTCCTCACCTATAGTCCTTACCTATCCTCCTCACCTATATCCTTACCTATCCTCCTCCTCCCTATCCTCCTCACCTATAGTCCTTACCTATCCTCCTCCTCCCTATCCTCCTCACCTATAGTCCTTACCTATCCTCCTCCTCCCTATCCTCCTCCTCCCTATCCTCCTCACCTAGAGTCCTTACCTATCCCCCTCCTCCCTATCCTCCTCCTCCCTATCCTCCTCACCTATAGTCCTTACCTATCCTCCTCCTCCCTATCCTCCTCACCTATAGTCCTTACCTATCCTCCTCCTCCCTATCCTCCTCACCTATAGTCCTTACCTATCCTCCTCCTCCCTATCCTCCTCACCTATAGTCCTTACCTATCCTCCTCCTCCCTATCCTCCTCCTCCCTATCGTCCTCACCTATAGTCCTTACCTATCCCCCTCCTCCCTATCCTCCTCACCTA
This sequence comes from Stramonita haemastoma, assembly GCA_030674155.1. Classification (NCBI taxonomy): domain Eukaryota; kingdom Metazoa; phylum Mollusca; class Gastropoda; order Neogastropoda; family Muricidae; genus Stramonita; species Stramonita haemastoma. The sequence goes on from CM060333.1 coordinate 16,250,129, forward strand.
TAGTCCTTACCTATCCTCCTCCTCCCTATCCTCCTCCTCCCTATCCTCCTCACCTAAGTCCTTACCTATCCTCCTCTCCTATCCCTTACCTCCTCCTCCCTATCCTCCTCACCCTTGTCCTTACCTATCCTCCTCCTCCCTATCCTCCTCACCTATAGTCCTCTACCTAGTCCTCCTCCCTATCCTCCTCACCTATAGTCCTTACCTATCCTCCTCCTCCCTATCCTCCTCACCTATAGTCCTTACCTATCCTCCTCCTCCCTATCCTCCTCACCTATTTCCTTACCTACCCCCCTCCTCCATATCCCCCCTGACCTATTCCCCTCCTTCCTTACCTACCCCCCCTCCCTATCCCCTCACCTATCTGTCCTTACCTACCCCCCTCCTCCATATCCCTCCTCACCTATTCCCCTCCTCCCTTACCTACCCCCCTCCTCCATATCCCCCCTCACCTATCCTCCTCCTTACCTACCCCCCCTATCCCCCTCACCTATCCCCCTCACCTATCCCCCCCTCCATCCCCCCTCCCTTCCCCACCCCCCTCCCTATTCCCTACCCCCCCCCCTCACCTCTTCCCCTCCTCCCTTACCTCCCCCTCCCCCCCCCTCCTCCCCCCCCCCCTTCCCTACCCCTCACCCCCTCCCCCTCCCTCCCCCCCCCCCCCCCCCCTCCCTCCTCCTCCCCCTCCCACCCCCCTCCTCCCCCCCCCCCCTCCTCTCCTACCCCCCCTCCCCTCCTCCCCCCCCTCCCCCCTCCTCCCTCCCCTCCTCCCCCCTCGATATTCCCTCCTCTCTATCCCCCTGTGCCCCTCATCCAGGCACCAAAACGAGAAGATAGACAACACATCTCCTCCAAAGCTCAGAGGATAAGAAATTAGGGGGAGATCCTTGTTGAGATCTGCGATTTTTAACTCAGCTTAAGTTGTTGCAATCTGATTTTTATGACATCTTATCAAGCTACCAATTCCAAACTTTGAAGGTGTTTTCCTATATAAGTTTGGAAAATAAAAATATATATGTTTGCAATCATTTACTTTCACCTTGTACTTCTTCAAATGGGTAAATAGCAGTTCCTACAAATTCATATAAAAATTGTTGCTTCTTTTCCATAATATGGCAACTTTTATCTGGACTACTAAGCAGCTTCAAACAATTAAAAGGGATGGAACTGCTTACGATAGTCTATAAAGGGGGAAGTAACATTGTCATAACAGTTATGTTCCTTTTTATTTTTTGAAGTTGCTCAGAAGTCCAGAGAAAAAAATTATCTAATGGAAATAAACAACAATTTTTATGCAAAATTATAGACTGTGTTGTTTACATGTCTGAAACAAGTACCTGGTAACACAAACTGTTTAAGATTAAGCTTTTTTTTTTCAATTTCTAGACAGACATAGGAAAAGAACCTTTCAAGTTTGAAATTGTTAGTGTTATAAAATGTTGCAAAACTATGAAGGCAATAACTTAAACTGTGAGTTAGGAATTGCAGATCTCTATGGGGATGCCCCCTAATTTCTAATCCTTGAGTTTTTGAGGAGGCAAGTTTGGCGTGTTGTTGAAGGGAAGTGTGGTGGGGGATGGGTATTTGGAGGGAAGGAGGGATAGAAGGGGGGGATGGATGGGGTATTTGGGGGGAGGGGTAGATAGGGGGAAAGGGTGTGGAGATATGTGGGGGGAGGAGGGATAATAGGGGAAGGAGGGATATTGGGGGAAGGGTGAGGTGGAAAGGGTTGTGGGGAGGGAGATGGATAGGGGAGGGAGGAGGCATAGGGGTGGGGGAGGAGGGAGGGTAGGAGGGATAAGGGGGGAGGAGGGTTGGGGAGGAGGGGGTAGGGAGGGGGGATAGGGGAGGGGGGCATAGGGGGGGGGGAGGGGTAGGAGGGGTAGGAAGGGAGGGAGGGCTAGGGGGGGGTAGGGGGTATGGGAGGAGGGGGTAGGAAGGGGGATAGGGAGGAGGGCATAAGGGGTGGGGGGGGAGGAGGGGGTATTTGGGAGGAGGGGTAGGAAGGGGGTAGGGAGGTAAGATAGGGGGAGGAGGAAGGATAGGGGGATAGGAGAAGGCAAGGGGGTGAGGGGGTATTGGGGGGGGGTAGGAGGGGGATGGGAGGAGGGTAGTGGGGGAGGCAAGGAGGTAAGATAGGGGGTGGGTAGGAATCACTTGGGTGAACATATGAAAACTAAGGAGTAAAAAGCGGTATTTTGGGAGGAGGGGTGGAAGGGGGATAGGGGTAGAGAGGGGCATAGAGGAAGGCATGGGGGGGGGGGGAGGAGGGGTATTTGGGAGGAGTAGGGGGATAGGGAGGAAGGCATAGGGGGGGAGGAAGGCATAGGGAGGAAAATGAGGGAGTTGGGGGGGGGAGGGGGGGGGGGAGGGGGGGAGGTTAAGTGGGGGGATAGGCTACGTTTGTTGTGGTCTAAAATAAGTGGTATTATTGTCTCAATCACCTTGAGGTGAAAATACATTAATTGATAAACTAAGGAAATAAAAACAAAGAACGCTTCTCTGCTTTATATTTATAATCACTCAGAAGGCATTTCTGCATGATGAAATAAAAGTATATTAAAAAGAAGTGGGAAACAGATGGCCAACATGGTGTTTCCTATGCCAGTATTGTTCAGGAGGGTCCAAAGTATGTGCATGCTGAGAAACATGCTGTCACATTCATTTGCAGGTTTTGCCCAATATCCTTGCATTAACCAATGGATTATGCCGCTTGTTCGGTGCTTCAATGCTATCGCAATACGTTATGGTAGCAAGGCAGGGTAAACCTACTTAATTTAAAGTTTGCATGTATCTGCATAGGGGACGGGATAGCTCAGCGGTCAGAGCACTTGTTTCCCCAAGCTAATGTTAAGCAGCATCGAGCGTGGTTACCAATTGGATGGGTGACCGTTTGCGCCCTTGGCTTCTGGACTGTTCCCCATTCACCAGCTGTACGTGGGTATCTGCCTTTTAGGGTCAGGGAAAGTAAAGCAGCAAGGAGAGGAGATGGGCGCCGCCCTCAATATGCTGGCTCCTAGAGAAGCTGAGGCTCTGATACCTCGCTCCCTCTACGACCACATAGGTTACAGGACACCTTTACCTTTTTATGTATCTGCATAATTTTGAAGTGTACCATAATTTTTAGATCCTTTCTAAGAGCATTGCTACTTAGCTGTTGTTGGTTATTCTCATAAATTTTTTCTGCGGGTATACAATCACATGATTGTTGAACTCTCCATTTTTTAAATCGTGTTTTTGTATTACATGTCTTGGATGAGTGAATTCTGCTTAAAGCACAGATAGAAAATCTTGATCGAAATACGAGACTCTTTGCCAGTATTCGGAAAAAAAATCCCCGCCTAGCCTTCTGAGTGTGTTCGCTGATCCCTTGGTGCTGGTGTAGTGTAGTCGTGTGAAGGTCAGATCCCTGCGCTTTGTCTGGGGGATTTAGGCTTTAACAATGGTGGAGAAGGGGAATAGGATCCCTGTCAGATTTCTCTCCCTTTTCTTTCTCGCCTAGATAAGAAGCGTTATTAAAAAAAAAAATCCTGTGAATTATTAGTGCATCAGTCACACAGTAGCCATTTACCATTGGCCAGCTTCGAACTCTGTCTTTTTTTCTCTTTTCCTCCATCAGTTCCAAGAAGTCACTGATTTTGAGTCTCCTCTGAAGGATTAGCAGTGAAATAGGGTCGGAACGAACTTCAATATTCGAGGAGAAAAAATCCCTGTAAGGGACAGCTCATTGAGAATGGCTGTTATCAGGCGTTCCTTAGCTTAACACCCTGGGGGTCTCCCTCATCCAGAATAATTATGCGCTGTTTTCCTCATCACACACGAGAATCACTGTCAGACCGTCAGTACACACTGGATGAGGAGTCTGCCTGTATGACTGTTTTGAAGTACCTTGCCATAGTGGCAGCCATATTTCAGCTTCAGAAAATGGCTCTGTCAGGATTCAACCCCCTGCTCTCAGATAGGTAAAGGGGTAAAGGTAAAGGTAAAGGTGTCCCCTAACCTATGATGTCGTGGGAGAGCGAGGCATCAGAGACCTCAGCTTCTCTAGGGGCTAGCATATTGAGGGCGGCGCCCATCTCCCTCGCTGCTTTACCTTCTCTGACCCTAAAGAGGGTGGGTACCCATTTACAGCTGGGTGAACTGGGGGACTGTACTGAAGCCAAGGTGTGCAAACGGTCACTCATCCAACTGGTAACCACGCTCGATGCTGCTTAACATTGGCTGGAGGGAAAGCGAGTGCTGTAACCACTGAGCTATCCTGCTCCCTCTCAGATGCTATCAGATTTCATGCCTGATTTCTACGCACAGAAATATTTTGCTAGAAGCCTTCATTCACAAGGCGAACGCTCAGGAGTTCCTTCAAGATCTGTTTAGCGTTACATCGATAATATCTGACCAACTGAAGATGGCTTTCGGCAAAGATGAAAGATGACACTAATCCTATATTCCAAAAGCAAGAAAACGTGGGAGAAAATGTTCAAAGTCTTGTATACATAATCAGTTCCTTTCTGCTTTAGGCAAAGAAATGTTGATCAG
>CM060333.1:16257164-16264664 GCA_030674155.1 Stramonita haemastoma
TATCCCCAGCCACAATCGCAGACCCAGTCCGCCAGTGGAGCATGAATGAATGCTGCTAGCACCCTCCATTAGGCTTGCCTGGCTGCAACAGTCCTGCCTGCCTGCCTTCACTTGCTCCTGCATGCTGACGACCCCAGTGCTTGTCTAGTCTGCACAGTACAGTGGAATCCTCTCACACATCATCACAGCAAGAGGAGGCCATGTTTTTTCCAATTATTTCCATCGAGTTATGTCCTTTGTTAATACTCATAGGGGACGGGGTAGCTTAGTAGTCAGAGTAGCCTACTCGCTTTTCCCCAAGTCTAGGTTAAGTAGTGTCGAGCGTGGTTACCAAGTGGGATGGGTGACCGTTTGCGCACCTTAGTTTCAGTACAGTCCCCCCAGTTCACCCAGCTGTAAATGGGTACCTGCCCTCTTTAGGGTCAGGGAAGGTAAAGCAGCGAGGGAGAGGAGATGGGCGCCCACCCTCAATATGCTGGCCCTTATAGAAGCCGAGGTCTTTTACGCCTCGATTCCCCTACGACCACCTAGGTTATGGGACACCTTTACTTTTTTTTTTTTTTTAAATAGTGATGAGGGAGGAACGGTCACTAAGTGGTTAGAGCGCTAAATTTATGATCTGGAGGTAGCTAGGAGCTAGGGTTTGTGTCTCACTCGTGGTCCTTTTGAGAGGGGATTTTTCCCATGGTAGCTAACATTGACGTCAACTTCATTTTCTAGAAATTCATTATGAAATGTCTATGAATCAAAGTCTTATGTGCAAAAAGCACAGAGAATATTTTGGGCACACATTACACAAACATCCCTCTGTTGTAGAAAAATTGGCCAGCCGTGACCAGTGGCGTCGCTGACATCACACTATCCACCATGAGTCCTGCTGCCTACAAAGGAATGGACTCTGTCAGATTCAACTGACCTACATCTCCCAAAGTCGGATTGCGTCTACCTTAAATCACTGGTAGGTAAAAACGGTCCTTACGCAACATCTCAACATTGGTGAACCTCGGATATCAAGCAGAGAAAGGGGGGGGGGGGGAGACCAGGATACACTGCCTGAAAAACGTGGCGTGGAGTGGCCACAGACTTCCTAAGGAGTTAGGAGAGAGATGTGAAAACATGGTGTACAGTGGCCACAGACTTCCTAAGGAGTTAGAGGGAAGTGGAAACATGATGTGAAGTGGCCGCAGACTTCCCCAGGAGTCAGAAAGATGCTGAAAAGTGGTGCACAGTGGCCACAGACTTCCCAAGGAGTTAGAGAGAAGTTGAAAAGTGGTGAACAGTAGCCAAAGACTTTCCCAGGAGTGGAAAGACAAGTAGCTGACGGTACTAAAAATAAACTTCTATAGCGTGTTTTCTTCAGGATTAAACCTGGTTTCCCCGATCATTTAAAACAAGGATTCATTACCTACCAGTTCCCATACTTTTGAAAATTCAATTTTGCAAATACCTCAGGTTCAGACCTCCAAAAAATTGAACATGTCGGGAAAATGTGTGATAGAACATTCTTAACACGTTACTAACAATACTAAAATAACAAAATTATCGCAGGTTTGTTTGTTGTTATGAATACGATTATAAGACCTTGAACAGCATTCTTTATGAGAGCTCATTTCTGGTGTTTTCTCACAAGGGACTCTCTCTCTCCTCTCTCTCTCTCTCTCTCTCTCTCTCTCTCTCTCTCTCCTCTCTCTCTCTCTCTCTCTCTCTCTCTCTCTCTCTCTCTCTCTCTCTCTCTCTCTCCTTGCCTCACGAAGCGTATACATTCAATGAAAACACTTAAGATACTTTACCTTTATACCTCTCATTCTGTTACAAACATTTCTGTAGAAGTGTTGCAAAGTTCATGTTTACCATGTATACGCATGCACACATGCGCGAGCGTGCGCACCCACATAACAAAAACACACACACACACACACACACACGCACACACGCACGCACACACACACACACACACACACGCACGCAAGCGCACACACACACACACACTCACACATACACACGCGCGCGCGCACGCACACACAAACACACACACACGCACACACACACACACAAACACACACACACACTCTACTGGATCTGAAAAAAGGATAACATACAGTCTCCTTTTCGTCACACAAGTGAGATGATAAATAGACATTTGTCACGCTCAGTTTAGCATCGTCAAAGGCCCCGGACTTCGGATCACACACACACACACCACACACACACACACACGCACGCACGCACACACACATACACACACACGCACGCACACACACGCACGCACGCACACACACATACACACACACTCTCTCTCTCTTTCTCACAAATAGAAACACACACACACACACACACACACACACACACACACACACACACACACACACACACACACACACACACACACACACACACGGATGCACGCACACACACACACACACACACCAATGACAAAAGTAATACATCGACCTACACAAAAGCTTCCGGGGCCCCGCCCAGCCCATAACCACCACCCCCTCCCCATACACACACAGAGATACAGACACAGACACAGACACACAGACACACAGACACAGACACAGACACAGACACACACACACACACACACACACACACACACACACACACACACACACACACACACACACACACACGCAACACACACACACACGCGCACGCAACACACACACACACACACACACACACACACACACACACACAGACACACAACAACACACACACCAACACACACACACACACACACACACACACACACACACACACACACACACACACACACACACACACACACAACCACACACATCCACACTGAAGGCAACGACAGGCATGGGAAATCTACCCTGCAACGCTCAAACAGCAACTATTGTTGTCTGTCCTATGAGGGGAAAATGCGCTGCGCTGCCCTTAAGCGCCTGGCAAGTGAGTCCTAGCGCTTTCGACTACGGCGTGGTAGAGAATTGTTCTATTCTAAGTCTTTTTGAGGGGGGAAAAAAGGCAAGAGAATGGACCAAGAAGCCAGACAATAGATATGAAGGAGATGACAGGAAGAAAAGGAACAAGGTAGAAAGAAAGAAAGAGAGCAATAGAAAACCTTGTTCAAGTTAGAGAGAAAGAGAGCAATAGAAAACCTTGTTCAAGGTAGAAAGAAAGAAAGAAAGAGAGCGATAGAAAACCTTGTTCAAGGTAGAAAGAAAGAAAGAAAGAGAGCGATAGAAAACCTTGTTCAAGGTAGAAAGAAAGAAAGACTGCAATAGAAAACCTTGTTCAAGGTGGAAAGAAAGAAAGACAGTGATAGAAAACCTTGTTCAAGGTAAAAAGAAAGAAAGACAGCGACAGAAAACCTTGTTCATTATAGAAAGAAAAAAAGACTGTGACAGAAAACCTTGTTCATTATAGAAAGAAAAAAAGACTGTGACAGAAAACCTTGTTCATTATAGAAAGAAAAAAAGACTGTGACAGAAAACCTTGTTCATTATAGAAAGAAAAAAAGACTGTGACAGAAAACCTTGTTCATTATAGAAAGAAAAAAAGACAGTGGTAGAAAACCTTGTTCATTATAGAAAGAAAGAAAGACAGTGGTAGAAAACCTTGTTCATTGTAGAAAGAAAGAAAGACAGTGGTAGAAAACCTTGTTCATTGTAGAAAGAAAGAAAGACAGTGGTAGAAAACCTTGTTCATTGTAGAAAGAAAGAAAGACAGTGTAGAAAACCTTGTTCATTGTAGAAAGAAAGAAAGACAGTGGTAGAAAACCTTGTTCATTATAGAAAGAAAGAAAGACAGCGATAGGAAACCTTGTTCATTATAGAAAGAAAAAAGACAGCGACAGAAAACCTTGTTCATTATAGAAAGAAAGAAAGACAGTGGTAGAAAACCTTGTTCATTGCAGAAAGAAAGAAAGACAGTGGTAGAAAACCTTGTTCATTGTAGAAAGAAAGAAAGACAGTGGTAGAAAACCTTGTTCATTATAGAAAGAAAGAAAGACAGCGATAGGAAACCTTGTTCATTATAGAAAGAAAGAAAGACAGTGGTAGAAAACCTTGTTCATTGTAGAAAGAAAGAAAGAAGACTGCAATAGAAAACCTTGTTCAAGGTAGAAAGAAAGAAAGAAAGACTGCAATAGAAAACCTTGTTCAAGGTAGAAAGAAAGAAAGAGAGCGATAGAAAACCTTGTTCAAGGTAGAAAGAAAGAAAGAGAGCGACAGAAACCTGTTCAAGGTAGAAAGAAAGACAGTGGTAGAAAAGAGGGAATTTCTGGCACAGAATTTCCAGAAGGTGGGGATGGTGTTTATCGTGACAGGCCTCTGGCATCAAAAAAAGGGGACGGTGGATAGAAGACTATAGGAGCAGTAAGATATTTGTGGGGTTATACATCAACGAACCCTCAATGTATGCTGTAGTATATTGTGTTGTACTGTACTGTGTTGTGATGCGTTATGTTATGTTATGTTGTGTTGTATTGTACTGTGTTGTATTGTGATATGTTGTGTTGTGTTGTATTTTGTAGTTCCTATTATCTTCTTCACAGTCTTCACAGCATGCAGGAGGTGTGGCCTTGACCTGTCTTGGACTTCTTCTTTTTTTTCCTTGAGAAGTCACGTCAGGCTTCTTACTTACACATCCACTTCCACTTCTCAGACTACTTCTCCCAGTAGCGGCTGAGGCCCTGCACAGGGTTGGTCAGACAGGTGTTGTGGAGTTAAAGTCTGTCCCGAGCCTAAGGCTCATCAGGCCGGTGCTTATCCCGGTTTCGGTGGCGTTAAGCGACTGAGAGTCATAGACTCCCCCCTGGATAGGACGCCATCTATCGCAGGGTTAACCCCCAACACAAGGTTGGTACCCCTTTTACACCTGGGTGGGGTGAGAAAATAGCTGTAAAGTGTCTTTTCCAAGGGCACAACCCAATAGCGGAAAGCTGGGATCGAACCCGCAACCTTTAGATTACGAGTCCAACGCCCTAACCACTAGACTACAGCGGCGGCTAAGGTGTTGTGGAAGCCATCCCTTTATGGGCGCAGATTGCAGCAGTGGCGAGTTGTTCCGACAGGGTGTGGTAATCAGGTGGAAGGCATCTCTCTCTCTCTCTCTCTCTCTCTCTCTCTCTCTCTCTCTCTCTCTCTCTCTCTCTCTCTCTCTCTCTCTCTCTCTCTCTCTCTCTCTCTCTCTCTCTCTGCTGTCTCTCTGTGTCAGCAGATGGCCGTTGGGTGGGAATAAGAAGGAAGGGCGGTAGATGGTGAGATAGACATCTGAGGATTGACCAAGCAGGATCATGTGGTTTTCTTTATCACTGAAATCTGAGGATGATGGCTGGACATTATCATGTCAGTCCATGTGGGGGCCACAGGTTATGGAAATAGAATCAGGCTTAGATATGTTAAAAGATGGATTTGTGTCAGTGTTAGTGAGCCTATCTGGACTCTCTCTCTCTCTCTCTCCTCTCTCTCTCTCTCTCCTCTCTCTCTCTCTCTCTCTCTCTCTGCGCGTGTGTGTGCGTGTGTGCGTTGGCGTATGCTTGTGTGAGTGTGTGAGCACGCAAGGTGGGGACTGTGGCAGAATGGTGCGTGTCCATGTGAGAGGCTGGTGACTGATGGAAAGTGGCCGGTGAGAAGAGAGAGAGAAAGTTATGGTGAAAAAAATGTGGCTGCCAATAGACGCTATGTTTTCTCTCTCTCTCTTCTCTCTCTCTCTCTCTCTCTTCCTCTCTCTCTCCTCTCTCTCACTCTCTCTCTCTCTTCTCTCTCTCTCTCTCTCTCTCTCTCTCTCTCTCTCTCTCTCTCTCTCTCAGCAATGTGTATAATAGGATCTCTATCACTAAAGCTAGGTTAAGCAGCATGGAGCGTGGTTACCTCTTGGAAGCCTGACCGTTTGTGCGCCTTGGCGTCAGTACAGTCCCTCAGTTCATCCAGCTGTAAAATGGGTACTTGCCCTATTTAGGATCATAGAAAGTAAACCAGCGAGGGAGAGGAGATGGGCATTGCTCTCAAAATGCTGGCCTCTAGAGAAGTTGAGGTCTGACACCTCATTCCCCAACGACCGCATTTTCGTCTTATATCACTAATAGTGAAAAGACTTTTGAACAAATAAACAGACCACATAGGTTGAGGGAACACTTTTATTTTTTTCTTTATCACATTTGTCAGCATTCAAAGCTTTAAAAAGAAAGATAAGGTAAGCAAAATACTGGTACCGGTTTACTGATTTACTTACTAACTCACACAAAACAAGAGACCCTGAGTTGGTGCAACAAAGAAGAGGTAGGCTTTGTTGTCTTACAGTAATGGCCAGAGGACAGACATTTTAATGGAGTGGAGGGGGGGGGGGGGGAGGTTGTTTTCATGATGACAAGTAATAGCTGAAGCTGATGTGGAGGGAAATCTGAAAGAACCTTCAGTCATTTGGATTGTCTTACATTCTTTGGGGACAGGATAGCTCAGTGGTCAGAGCTCTCGCTTTACCCCAGCCAATGATATGCAGCATCGATGTGGTTACCAAGTGGATGGATGGCCATTTGTGTGCCTTGGCTGCAGTACAGTTGCCCCAGCTGTAAATGGGTAGCTGCCCTCTTTAGGGTCAGGGAAGGTAAAGCAGCGATGGAGAAGAGATGGGTGCCGTTCTCATTATGCTGGCCCCTAGAGAAGCTGAGGTTTCTGATGCCTCGCTCCCGTATGACTACATAGGTTATGGGACACCTTTACCTTTACCTTTTCTCCTTTATAGTCTTTACTTCCCTTATTTGTGAATCAGTAAAGACAAAAAAGAAGAAATGCTACGAATGTGGATTTTACTGACATATGATAGCAATATCCTCTTCTTCCTCCTTCTCATCATCATCATTATTGTTATCATCACCAGCATCAGCAACAAAAGTAACAAAAGCGACAAGAACAACAATAGGAACACAACAGCAGCAACATTAATAACAAGAACAGCAGTAACAATAATGGTAATGATAGCAACAACAGTAACGACACACACACACACACACACACACACACACACACACACACACACACACACACACACACACACACTACCTAAACATTACACGAGCCAATCAGTGGCAGACATCTCTATTACCCCTGAAACTTCCAAGGACTCTGATTGGACCGTTTCTATGCCCTCTGCCCTATGCTCTTACCATGCACACCGCGCATGCGCCTACATGATTAGCAGGAAATGACAAGACGGCGGCAGTCAGTTGTCGTTGTATCGTGAAGACAGTTATCGTCTGGCTGCTAGCCTCCCTTGCCTGCTTTTGCTCCGTCTGCTTCTGCTTCTCTCCCTTGTATCCTTGAGAAACCCTTTGGGGGCAATGTTCTGAAAATTTCAGACTGTGTCTCTTGAGGAGGTTTGAACCTGGCGGAACCTGTCCCTCTCCGAGTATAGGGTGCATGCTCAGTATGTTTCTTCATTTCCACAATCCACCGAACGTTAACAGAAATGATGGGATCTTTAACGTGCATTTTTGATCTTCTGAATATACATATGGATTGGAAGGAA
>CM060333.1:16272164-16282164 GCA_030674155.1 Stramonita haemastoma
TACAGTAAACATTTCTTTTCTCTCTCGCGCGCCAAATCCACTCGCTCCTTTTGCCCGCGAGTTGAGTAGCTTTGTGCTGAATGTGCAACTTGTCTCAGGGTGACTTGTAATCTTGAAGAAAGGAGATCTATAGAAGACCTCTCTAGCACACTGCTCTCTCTCCTCATTGCCCTTGTGGCAGGTTTATGGGCCTCTGTTCTCTTTTCTCTTTCTCTCTGTCCTCCGCGAGGAGACAAAGAACACTGTGTGCAATGGGGAAAAAGAAATAAGGGAAGGAAGAGAGAGGTGGGTGGGTGGTTACAGTGCCCAGGTTGTAAGACATCAATGCCTCGCCAACGTTTGTAGCCAAGTGTGGGAACCGGGGGCCATTTTGATTTTGGTGAGTGATTTCCCTTTGTCTGGTTACTTTTTTGTGGGCCGCAAGTCTTGAATGGAAGTTTTTTTTTTTTTGTTTTTTTTTTTTGGTGGTGGTGGTGTTTTTTTGTGTGTGTGTGTGTGGTGTGTGTGTGTTGTGTGTGTGTGTGTGTGGTGTGTGTGTGTGTGTGTGTGTGTGTGTGTGTGTGTTGTGTGTGTGTGTTGTGTGGTGTGTTTGTGTGTGTGTTGTGTGTGTGATTGTTTTATTGTTTATTTTTTTTATTTATTCTTATATATCGAGGATAAAGAATAAGCAATCATGAGCTTTTTTCATCCGGTCCCCGTGTGTATGCGTTTGTAATATTGTCATCTTTTCCCACGGACAGATGGCTCCTCTTACGAAAGCGGACAGGATTTAACGTGTGCGCAAGATGTTTGCTGTGCGTTCGCACACGTGCCTCGGTTTAAAGTCTCATCCGAAGGACTGTGTGTGTATATGTGTGTGTATTTTGTGTGTGTGTGTGTGTGTGTGGTGTGTGTGTGTGTGTGTGTGTGTGTGTGTGTGTGTGTGTGTGTGTGTGTTTGTGTGTGTGTGTGTGGTGCGTGCGTGTGTATAGTGTGTGTTGTTGAGAGGTGTGTGTGTGTGTGTGGGTGTGTGTGTTGTGTGTGTGTGTGTTTGTGTGTGTGTGAGCAAATCAAGGCCAAAGTCAAAGTTAAATGTTAGAGTCAATTTTTAAAAATCCAGATGGTGCACTGAATAAGGAATTGCATTTGCTCTTTTCTTCATCAAGCCTCTATCTAGGAAAAAAAACAACATCGTCAATATATCTAACTACACCATTGTAGTGTGTGTGTTGTGTGTGTGTGTGTGTGTGTGTGTGTGTGTGTGTGTGTGTGTGTCCGTCTGTCAGTCTGTCAGTCTATCTGTCTGTCTGTCTGTCTGCTCTCTCCTCTTCTCTCTCTCTCTCTCTCTCTCTCTCTCTCTCTCTCTCTCTCTCTCTCTCTCTCTCTCTCTCTCTCTCTCCCCATTTCTCCCTCCTCCTCTCTCTCTACTTTAGTCACGGCAGATTTATCTGCTGGAAATTTCGATGGCTCTTCCCGGGGAGAAACGCGTCCCAAAGGAGCAGTGATGCACACTTACAAAAATAATTCTGGTCCCCAACATTTGTTTGCTTCTCTACAAGAAGGGTCCTGCGCCAGTGTGGTTCTTCAACGTGTATTAATTAAATATCTCTTGCACATAGGATCCCCATCTATCCCCTTATCTAGGAGGCTAGCACCCAGACCACCACTCAGTCTAAACGGATAGGGAAAACGATTGGTTTGAACCAGGGATTGAACCTAAAACTTCAAGCTTTTTTCTTTTTTTAGACAGGTGCATGCACTACCTCTAGACCACCTACCACCAGTACACTAGCCCGAAACTGTTGGAAAATACTGCTTGTCACTAAACAAGGGGAATAGGGAGCGACATGGGAGGATAGCCTAGTGGTCAGAGCATTAGAGTTATACCCAAAAGCTAAGCTGAGGGCGCAGGTTCCAGTCTCATCATGAGGATTTTTCCCCTAAGGATTTACTGCATGTTTTCAACTCTGATGATAGGTGGGGGGGGGGGGGGGGGGGGGAGAGGGGTGTGATAGCTTAGTGGTTAAAGCGTCGTGCTCGTAATCTGATGGCCTGAGATCAAGTCGTGGTTCCAGCCGCCACCGAGGCGCCTGTTTGTGGGCAATCCCTCCTCCCCTCCCCCGAAAGTTAACACCAGTAACTGACTCCACTCCCCCGAAAGGACTTCGAATAAAACTAGAAACCGAGGACAGTGTGCAAACGCACTCAGAACATTTTGCACCCACATTAAAAACCTGTTCCGCCTTTCAGAGGAGTAAGACAATTTCGTGCCAATAGGAGCAAAAGACAAATACTAGAAACCATATGTATACAAGTGTCGTATTTAGACTTCATCCTGGAAGTCGTAATGTGGCTACCTCAATGATGGGTAAACTGTCACAAACACAAAATCTCACCATTGTGAACCTGTAGTCGAGGAACAACAAAAAAAAAACCCCACCCAAAAATCTCCTTGCTTTTGCAAGTCCTTTGGAAGAGATTAGGATAGTTTCCCAGGGGAATAGTGTCCAGTTCCCACTTTGTTTCCATGTAACTTGAATCTATGTCTTCCATATCGCTGGGTATTAAAAGACCCACCGCCCACACAAAATGTTTTGCTTTATGTTGGTTTTATTAATTTAGCTCATTTCTAATGTTGGGCCTTATTTTGTGCTTGATTTTCAAGGGAATTCTGTCAGTAGGTAGACAACGAGGGACGGGACAGCTAAGCGGTCAGAGGCTCGCTTTTCCCTCAGTCAAGTTAAGCGCGTTGAGGTGGTTACCAGCTGGATGGTGACCGTTTGCACGCCTTAGCTACTAGTACTATTCTACAAGTTTATGTAAATGGGTACTCTCCTCTAGGGTCAGGAAGGTAAAGCAGCGAGGGAGAGGAGATGGGTCTTCCATCTTCACATCTGTGTGCCTAGAGAGTGATGTCTCTGAGGCGTTGGCGTCCCTATCCACCAGTGATGGTCAACCCTTTACCTTTACCTTTACTTCCTACTGACACTACACAATACCAAGACATGGTTTTTGCTATGGGATGTGTTTGCAAGTGAAACAAAACACACTTTACACAGAAAGAGGAGACAAAGGCATTAGGGATCACAACTGCTTTATTGGAGTTTATGGTTACTATACCTCTGTCTCTTTTTCTTCACCTATCTCTTGCTCTCTCTTGCCCTCTCTCTCTCGAATGCTATCTCCCTCTCTAACTCTGCTCGTCCACTCCTGTCTCTCTCTCTGTGCAGGAAGACAAAGGTTACAGGTGCAGGGAGAACAGGGCTCAGCAGTCAGAAAGAGAAAGTGCTAACAATGGAAGTCACTTCATGTTTTCTCCTCTCGTCAGCGCTGGAAGTGTATTGTGAATTGTTGTCTCCCTTTGTTTTCTTTCATTGTTATTCCTGTGCCACCTCGCTGCTGATTGGATGGTCTAGTTTTTACTGTCCTCAATGGTAATGCTGCTTCAGCAGTTGGGTTATTTGTGTTGTCAACTTCTTGCTTAGCTTGCATGAGCATTTCTTTTGCTAACTGAGGTTCAAGGACATGAAACCAAGAGGACATCAATGTTTTAGTCATATAACATGAGTGTACTTAAACGAGAGTATAGAGTAAAGTGTAAATAACAACCTATGTGGCAAGTTGTTTGAAGTACATTCCCCACTGACTTATATAAAATGCAATTTACTGTTCACGCAGAGCTTAGACTACAATCTGAACTCTAATGTTAAGGAGTACTTGCCAGAGGCCGTCATGCCATACCCTGTCAAAGGCCTTTTTGAAGTCTATGAAATTGTGGTACAAGTCTTTTTGGTGTTGGAGATGCTTCTCTATCAGAATTCTCAGATTGAAAATTTGTTCCATTGTGCTGCGTTTTGGTCTAAAGCCCGCTTGTTCTTCTGCCAGGAGTTTTTCCGCTTGGTTTTTCAGTCTGTTGAGGACTACCTGCAGCATGATCTTGCTAGGATGACTTATGAGACTGATGGTTCTGTAGTTCTGGCATTGTTTGAGGTTTCCTTTCTTTGGCAGGGGTATTACAAGAGACTGTGTCCATTCTTTTGGCCATTCTTTGGTGTCGTGGATCTTCTGACAAAGTTCTTGATTGATGGAGGCTTATATAGCGCGAATTCCCAAAAACATGGGCTCACCGCGCTGTACAATCAAATCAATTTAAACAGGTTACATATTATGAGCGTGAAAAATTTGACTAGCACAAAAAATAAGGAAAGCCTTGGCTACAGTACAGTCCCCCAGTTCACCCAGCTGTAAATGGGTACCTGCCCTCTTTAGGCTCAGGGAAGGTAAAGTAGCGACAGAGAGGAGATGGGCGCCGCCCTCAACGTGCTGGCCCTAGAGAAGCTGAGGTCTGTGACGTCCCGCTCCCCTACGACCACACAGGTGATGGGACACCTTTACCTTTACCTTTACCTTCACCTTACTAGGACAACGATAACAAAAAACAAACAAACCAAGACACAGTTAAGAATGGACAAGAGAGCAAAGGAAAAAAAAAACACGTTACACAGAAAGAAGGAGACCAAGAGGGATTAGGGATCACAACTGCTGAAGTATATTGGGAGGTTTATGGGGTACTAACCCTCCCTCCTCTTTTTCCTCCACCTATGCCCTCCCTCCCTCTCTCTACCTCCCCTCTCTCTCTCTCTCCCCTCCCTCCTTCCTCTCTCTCTCCCTCCCTCCCTCTCTCTCTCTCTGTGACAGGAAGACAAAGGCTCACAGTGTGCAGGGAGACAACGGGACAGCAGCAGAAAGGAAAGAGCAACAATGGAAGACACTTCAGTTCTCCCTGCCGTCAGCGCTGGAAGTGTGAGGGAATTGTTGTCTGCCCTTTGTTGTCTTTATTGTTATCTCCCCCTGTGACCACCTCGCTAGCTGATTGGATGGTCTAGGTTTTTCGGTCACAATGGAAAGGCTGCTGTCAGCAAGGTTGGTTTTTGTTGTTGTCAACTTTCTGCTTAGCTTTGCAGAGACTTTTTTTTGTACATGGCTGTAAGGACATGAAACAAGCAGGACATAACAATGTTTTAGTATAAACAAGAGTGTCACCTTAAACGAAGATATAGTGTAAAGTGTAAATAACAAACTAATGTGGCGTTGTTTGAAGATACATTCCCTATGCTCTAATAAAATCAATTTACCAAACCAACACACTACCAAATGCTGGACTCTATAATAGAATCAACCAAGCAAACACATAACAGACAATTTCCAGCATCATATTGGGATCATTGGCAACAAAAGTAAAAGGTCAAAGTGCCTTAATCATGTGGTCCATAGTGGAGCAAGGCATCAGAGACCTCAGCTTTCTAGGGCCAGCATATTGGGACGGCGCCCATCTCCTCTCCCTCACTGCTTTACCTTCCCTGACCCTACAGAGTCAGGTACCCATTGACAGCAGGGTAAACTGGGGGGGACTGTACTGAAGCCAAGGTGCTCAAATGGTCCCCATCCAACTAGTAACCACGCTCGATGCTGCTTAACCTTAGCTGAGGAAAGTAAGTACTCTGACATTGAGCTATCCCGTCCTCAATTGGCAATACACTGACAGTGTTTTTCGTACTATCTCCATAACCTACATGACATGGTTCTACCAGAAAATATATGTTGTCGTTATAATCTGTTGTTATGCATTTTTATCTGCTGGTGTCTGTCATTATATCATCGGGAAAAAACGTCTGCAGACAGGAGAGAGGAAGAAGGTGGAGAGAAGGCAGGAGATAAAGGTGGAAGAGAAGGGAGGTTGGAGAGGGAAAGGAGAAAAAAGGTGGAAGAGAAGGAAGAGGTTGGAGAGGGAATGAGAAAAAGGTGGAAGAGAAGGAAGAGGTTGGAGAGGGACAGAGAAAAAGGTGGAAAGAAGGAAGAGGTGGAGAGGGACAGGAGAAAAAGGTGGAAGAGGAAAAGGTTGGAGAGGGAAGGAGAAAAAGGTGGAAGAGAAGGAAGAGGTGGAGAGGGAAGGAGAAAAAAGGTGAAGAGAGGAGAGGGGAGAGGGGAAGGAGAAAAAGGTGGAAGAGAGGAAGAGGTTGGAGGGGGAAGGAGAAAAAGGTGGAAGAGAAGGAAGGGGTGGAGAGGGGAAGGAGAAAAAAGGTGGAAGAGAGGAAGAGGTGGAGGGAAAGGAGAAAAGTGAAGAGAGGAAGAGGTTGGAGAGGGACAGGAGAAAAAGGTGGAAGAGGAGGAGAGGTTGGAGAGGGAGAGAAAAAGTGGAAGAGAAGGAAGAGTTGGAGGGCATGAGAAAGGTGGAGAAGAGAGGTGGAGGGGAGAAAAGTGGAAGAGAGAAAAGTTGAGGGGGAAGGAGAAAAAGTGAAGGAAGGAGAGGCTGGAGGGGGAGAGAAAAAGGTAGAAGAGAGGGAGGGTAAGGGGAAGGAAAGGTTGTGGAGAGAGGAAGAGAGTGGAGGGGGAAGGAGAAGTGAAAGAGAAGAGGGAAAGAGAAAAGTGTGGAAGAGGGAGGAGGAGAGGGAGGAGGAGACATGAAGAGATAAGAGGTGGAGAGGGAAGGAGAAGGGGAAAGGGGGAGGGTGGAGTGGGGTGCATGGCTGAGGAAAGAGTGTGGACAGCCTTTTTGTTGTTGCATGTTTATTGGCTTTCAGTGTGTGAGTGTGTGTGTGTGTGTGTGTGTGTGTGTGTGTGGTGTGTGTGGTGTGTGTGTGTGTTGTGTGTGTGTGTGTGTGTGTGTTTGTTTGTGTGTGTGTGTGTTTTGTGCGGGGTGCGTGTGTATGTGTGTGTGTGTGCGTACATGCGCGTGTGTATGTGTGTGTGTGCGCGCGTGTTTGTGTGTGTTTGTGTTCGTGTGTGCTTCTCTCTCTCTCACTCGCGCCACACACACACACACACACACACACACACACACACAACACACACACACACACACACACACACACACACATACACACACACATACACACATACACACACACGTACACACGCAATACATACATACACACACACGCACACACACACAGATACACACGCATACACACGCACACACACACACACGCACACACACACACACACACACAAACAGAGGAAGAGACAAAGAAGGAAGTATGTCTGGAAAAGAAAAGAGGAGAAAAGAAAAGAAAAGAAAGGAAAGGGTAAAAGACATTGATATGGCGACAGTGGTCGACTGTGTGACACTTCATTTCTCCTTTCCCCTTGGAAAAACTAGAATGAAAGTGTCAGCCTTTTCCATTCATTCATTCAATCAATCAACCATTCATTCATTCTTTTTTCCTCTCTTTTCTTCTTTCTTTTGTTCTTTGTTTCTTTGTTTCTTTCTTTGTTTCTTTTTTGTTTGTTTGTTTGTTTCTTTTTGTTTGTTTGTTTTTTTTGTTTTCTTCTCTTCTTTCTTTCTTTTCTTTTTCTTTCTTTTTTCTTTTTTCTTTCTTTTTTCTTTTCTTTCTTTCTTTCCTTCTTTCTTCTTCTTTTCTTTGTTTTTTTTTGTCTTTCTTTTTGTTTGTTTGTTTCTTTCTTCTTTCTTTTCTTTCTTTCTTTCTTTTCTTTCTTTCTTTCTTTTCTTTCTTTCTTTCTTTTTCTTCTTTCTTTCTTTCTTCTTTTTTTCTTTTTTTCTTATTTTTTCTTTTTCTTTCTTGTCTTTTTTTTTCTTCTTTTCTTTCTTTCTGTCTCTTCTTTCTTTTTGTCTATCTTTCTTTGTTTAGATTCGTTTCTTTTTTTTTTTTTCTTCCTTACTTTCTTCTTTTTTCTTTATTTTTTTCTATTTTTTCTTTCTTATTTTTTATATTTTTTACACCCTTTCTTTCTCTTTCTTTTCCCCTCCCTCATTATTTCTTTTTGAATAAAAACTAGGGAGACGGGACAGCTCGGTGGTCAGAGCACTCGCTTTCCCCCAGCCAAGGTTAAGCAGCATCGAGCGTGGTTACCAAGTGGATGGGTGACCGTTCGCGCGCCTTGGTTTCAGTACAGTCCCACGGTTCACCCAGCTGTCAATGGGTACCTACCCTCTTTAGGGTCAGGGAAGGTAAAGCAGCGAGGGAGAGGAGATGGGCGCCGTCCTCAATATCCTGGCCCCTAGAGAAGCTGAGGTCTCTGATGCCGTGTTCCCCCTACGACCATATAGGTTATGGGACACCTTTACCCACTCTCTAAAACTCTCTAATAATGCTTTCATGATATGCGCGAGCAAACAGGCTGCTTCTCCATCCGGAGAAAGTAGTGGTCCGTGTGTTCTGCTTAGTTCTCATTTACAGTCGAATTCTAGTTCCAAAGCTTTTATTATTTCAAAACAGAGAGTTAGGTTACGAACAAACGATTTGCACATCTAAAGATAAAAGAATATAGTGGATACTAGTGGGTCTGCTAAGAAAACTGTCTTTTGATTTATTTTTTTTCTGTCAAGGAAAAATCTAACTCTGCTGCTTAGTCTATAATAATTGTTTGATTTATATAAAAAAGTTAAGTATACAGAAATTAACAGCAAAAAGAAAACACCTAGATCTAGAATAAACAGAGAGCACATAAGAACTAACAAGGAAGAACACAACTCCCAAGTGTTTGGCAGAACGAACTTTCTGTTTATTGAAAACCTTCAGGTTAAAAGATTGGCCAGTAAAAAAACAACACCAAAACAACTAAACTAGTCAGACAGCATGAGACAGAGAATTAGTGAGAAGAGAGGAAGATCAGGAGCAATTACAAATCACCAGTGTTGTTAGCTGACTTTGATTCTATAAAAAGCCCCAGTGGAGCTATCCGATTTAGGGATTATGCCATCATCCAACCACTACCACAACAGGCACAGTCTGACAACGGTTGTAGTATTGTGAGAGGTTTATGAGGTGCTCCCCCCCCTCCCTCCCTCCCTTATTACCCCCCTTCTCCCTCTCTGTGTAACAGGAACACAAAGAGCACAGTATGTGCCCAGACAAAAAAGAAAAAACAACAACATAAAAGAAAAGAAAATTGAAAAAAGAAGAAAAAGGGCAACAACGGTAGTGCTAGAAGACACTTCAGTTCTCCCTGCCGTCAGCGCTGGAAGTGTGAGGGAATAGTTGTCTGCCCTTTGTTGTCTTTATTATTATCTCCCCCTGTGACAACTTCGCTGGCTGATTGGATGGTTGAGGTTTTTCGGTCACAATACAATGGAAAAGTAGCTTTCAGCAGATTTTTCTTCTTATTTTCATTTTTTTTTTATTCCTGAGCTAGCTGCACAGACGCCTATCATTTAAGCCTGATGTATATACCGGTATATATATATTTTTCCTCATGGGTGGCGTGTGCAGATAGATCTACTGTTTGTTGTTCTGTGTTGCTGTTTTCTGTCCATGATATGCGCAGTACTTTTGCTGGTCGTCTGTTTGCTGGTCTATCCTGTGTTAATGCTATATTATTCGTTTGTTTGTGTGTGCCATATTTGAAATGAAGGGCTGTCATAATTCAGTGGTGTTGAAGAGATGTTTGTTTTTACAAGTATATAGAAAATCGCCGAGTAAAGAAGTGGTGCTACAAATACTCACACACATGATCATGCACGCATGCATGCACGCACGCACAAAACACACACTATACATGCGTACATGCGCGTAAGTGTACACAGATACACAGACACACACACAAACAGATACAGACACACACAGACACACACATACACTACACGCACACGCAGACAGATACAGACACAACACACACACACACACACACACACACACACAACCACACACACACCACGATCACCCACCCACCCTACACACACACACACACAAACACACACACACACACACACACACACACACACACACACACACACACACACACACACACACACACACACACAATCACCCCCTCCACACACACACACACACACACACACACTGCAATCTACACCCCCTCCCCCACTCCTCCAACCTCCCCCAACCCACACACACACACACACATACACAGAAACTACAACGTCATAAACTACCTCCCTGAAGACAGATCAATCAGACAAGCTGTGACGGCGCGGTGGTAGTGGAGGAACAGAATCACCGTCCTAGAATGCAACCCCACGATCCCTGCCTCCTCAAGCCCCCGA
>CM060333.1:16292164-16302164 GCA_030674155.1 Stramonita haemastoma
ACAGCAGTTATCATTATGTCACAATTTTGACAGGACGAGAAGAGTTTTCATCAATGTCACACGCTCTGACAGATGCCTCCACAATATTTGACTATACAACCCAACAAATCAGTTTATAGAAGAAGCAGTTGAGCAAGACTACTGGACAAGATCAAAGCTCTACAGAAAAAAAAAATCAAAGAACAAAGGAACCAAAACCAAAACAAAGAAGGATGTCATCATTCATCTATTCCTTATTGAGTGAAAAAAATTGTAGAGAAAAGTTTGATAATTATGTGATGGGGTGGTAAGTAGATTACCTCCCATGCAATCAGAGCCCTGTCGCAGTGTTCTGTTACTAAATCCGGACACACCTGCGAATTGTGCGATGCTCTGTTTCCTTGGGTGGTGGTCGAAACCCTTCATCCATATTCTTTGCCTTCATGGTGAATGGTAGAATCTATGCAACCTTTTTTTTAGAGGTCACGTCCTAATTGGCTAGCTGTACCTAAATGGTAGAATTTATGCAACTTACTTTTTAGAGGTCTCGTCCTAATTGGCTAGCTGTACCCATATACCCATCAAATTGCGTAAATTTGTACTTACCAACGGGAGAGAATGTAAGGTGTTTTTTTTCTTCAAATCTTATTGAAACAGATAACAAAATTTATGCAACTATTTGAATGATTTACAATTCCCGATGTAGGAATACAGACACCTTCATGGAAGTAAAAAAACGGATCTGTATATGAGGGAAAAAAAAAAGAATGTTGGAAGAGTCTAAGATGGTGAGCAATCAACTTGTATGTTTTGGGTTTTCGAGTGTTGGCCTAACATCCTACATGAGGTTACACACACTAATATCAAACACCCTTTTCTATCAACCCCCTCCTGAATGCTAGCTGGGGCCTGTATAATTATATCGTTTGATTTGTTTCTTTCTATGTATAAACTCGGTATAATTTGTGTGAAAAGCATAACATTTTTTTCGAAAGAAAAGCAGATGCGTGATTCCTTTTTTTCTGGTAAAAACCCCCCCCCAATGAAAATGAATAAAATGTATTATCCCAGTATGATGATTAAAACGATAATGATACTACTACTACTTCAGCTACTACTACTACTACTACTACTACTTCAGCTACTACTGCCGCTACTACTACGACTACTACTACTACTGATGATGATGATGATTATGATGATAAAGTTAATAGGAACAACAACACTGATAACACGACCACGACAACAACAACAACAAAAACAACAACAATAATAATAATAATAATAATAATAATAATAATAATAATAATAATAATAATAATAATAATAATAAATAACAACAACAACAACAACAACTTTTAAAAAGCTAACGGTATTACTAATAATTCTTCTTCCAGTACCTGTAATTTTCCCTCGATTTCCCCCACCTTCTTCCTTTTTCTTTCTCCCTTCTTCTTCTTCTTCTTCCTTTTCTTCTTCTTTCTTTCTTTACTCATTCTTCTTGTACTCGCCCAGGGTCCTATTTGTCACAAACAACTCATTTTCCCCTCACGTTGACGACTGCACGCAAAGAAGAGAGGACAGACGTGAAGTAAGGGGCAGGGAGGAGAGGGGGAGAAGAGGGGAGAGTAAGGGGGGGGGAGGCAAAAAGGAAATGAAGAAGGGGAGGGGAGGGGTAGGGGTGGGGGGGGGAAGGGTCAGGTGAAGGAAAGGGGGCTGATGACAAGCAGTGCAGTCTGTGAGCCGGCCATTCATCATCACAACGACTTCCACCCGTCACAGCCACGTCACTACAAAAGCCACCGACAGTCAACTTTATAACCTTTGTTTCCAGAAGGAGGGTGGGAGGTTGGGATGGTGGTGTTTTTTGTTTTTTTTGGAGTAGGGGAGGGGGGGTGGGGGGGGCAAGCAGAGGGGAGTACAGGTGTATGTGTGTGTGGGCGCCACAAAGGACGAGTGTCATCTTGGATTATGAGAAGATTTTTGTTTGTGGGGTTTTGTTGTTTTGTGTGTATTGTTTTTGGGGATGTTTGTTGGTTGGTTGGTTGGGGTGGGTGGGTTTAGTTTGGTCATTTTTTTTGGGTGGGGTGGGTGGGGGGTGGTGAAGGTGTGTTTTTAATTAAAAGGTGTGTGTGTGGTGTGTGTGTGTGTGTGTTGTGTGTGTGTGTGTGTGTGTGTGTGTGTGTGTGTGTGTGTGTGTGCATGGTTTTGATGATTAAAGTTGTCTTTTGCACAGAATGCAACATTCACACAACTTTTGGATAAACAAAATTTGGAAAGACAAAGTCAAACAATCTGGCCTATATTGCTATATGGTCCAGAAGCCTGGACATAACGAAAATTGGAAAAAAAAAAAGAAATATGGTTCCACATGAGACTTTTAAGAGTCAAATGGTCAGACAGGAGAACAAATGAGAGCATGCTTAATGAACACTCAGGCAAAGACAAACATTGGCAGACCACCAACATCCTACATTGCCAACATCACTGAGATCAGTGGTCTGGGAGGGCTACAGGAGATCCTAGAACTCAGCAGAGACAGAGAAAAAGATGGCGAACCCTGGTGGCATTGCGTAGTGCTCCTATCGATGAATATGAAAACATGAACCCGAAACAAAAAAAAACCCAATACCCCCCTAATAAAAGTAACAGCAACCTCTTCCCCCGCAAAAAACCACCATCACCAACAACAAAAATTCAACCTATGATTTTAAAAAGGGATAGGTATACATTCAGCAAACAAATAGCTCCCCAACTGGATACATTGATAATTTTTTTTTTAAAGATATAAATGCATTTAACAAACACAATCACAATCCCAAACTGCCCTGGGCATTAATGTCAAGACAGATACACTGATTATAGTTAAGTAAATCAAATAGATTGAAATAGAGAGAAGACAGCAGAGACGAGAGCAACGCAAACAAACAAAAAGATATATATCAAAACATTTTCACAAATCTTTCTTGCTTTAAAACAATATCATAAAAACTGAAAACTAACAACAAAAAACATTTGAAAGATCAACAACATCAAGATGTAACGCTCCATGGAATACCCAAATACAACACAATACATAAAAAAACAACCCCCTTCCCCCAAAAAATCCAACCAACAACAACAAAAAAAACAACAGAAAAAACCCTACCAAAACTTGTCCTTATTTACATGACAAGTTATACAAGAGAGAGAGAGAGAGAGAGAGAGAGAGAGAGAGAGAGAGAGAGAGAGAGAGAGAGAGAGAGAGGAGAGAGAGGAGAGAGAGGAGAGACAGACAGACAGACAGACAGACAAAAACAGACAGACAGACAGACAGACAGACAACAATGAGTGATGAAAGCTTCAACCAACACATACAACATGCGATGTTATTATCCCAAACCCCAATACTTTGTAAAACAAACACCGTCTTGTACCGTTTCTCCGCCTGTACACTATGCACAAACCTTCTTATCATCAACAGCGCAGGGGGGAAAAAGATGGTGGGAGGGAAGGAAAATGAATTGCTATGTGGCCACAGGATACATCCATCATACAGAAAGAACAACGATGACTGATGAGATGACAATGTCTGTTTAAAAACCACTGACATCAAAGACAAAACCTTAGCTAACAGACATCACATCTCTTCCCCCCCCTTCCCCCCTCTTTCTCTTTCCTGCCGCTCTCTCCCTCTTTCTCTCTGTGTCCAAATATCGTGACAGGCTTAACAAGCCGCCAACATATCGTCTGCTGTGAAGTGCGCATGTGCGATCACGCGCGTGCGCGAGGAGGAGAATGCTGATTGGATAATTCAATCTTTATGTTGACAACATTTGTGTCATCCTTACCTTATTAGGCAACTAGAGAGAAACAGTTTTGAAGAAAGTCAATGTCCAACCTTAAAGTCATCCAGAATCAAAAACGCCCTAAGACCATATGGATAGCTCCTGACTTCAGTGAAAAAACACAAACTGAAGAGGTAGGGACACGTCACACGAACATCTGGACTGGCCAAGACTGTCCTAAAGAACACTACGTTACATGGAGAGAGATGAAGAGGCAGACAGAGAAAACGCTAGGAAGACAACATCAGAGAGTGGATTGGCCTTGGGTGAAACAATTTGCTAGGAAAGCAGAGGATAACGGGTTGTGGAGGAAGCTGGTTGCAAAATCTTCCTTGGTGCCCCCACGGTGCAAGGGATTAAGGATAGGTGAAGGTGAAGGTGAAAGTTGTCTAAGGGAGGTAAAATGCACACTCAAGTACTACTTTAATTTATCATCAAACAATTTCTTTTAGAACAAAAATCTACAAAAAACAACCAACCCAAAACACAAAACCAATACAGACAGCACAAAAAATTGTCAAACATATTGCCTACATTAAAAAAAATAGGGAGGCATTTTGGACAGGCACATACCAATGATAATGATGATGACGATGATGTTGATGATGATGATGATGATAATGATGATAACAATGATGATAATAGTAACAATAAATGGAATTGATATAGCGCAATATCCTGCAAAGACAAATCAAAGTGTTTGCACCCAACCTATTCTTATACAATCATGCATCCAATAACAATAAGTAGTCCCAACAAATCCAAATGTGCGCGCGCGCGCACACACACACACACACACACACACACACACACACACACACACACACACACACACACACACACACACACACACACAAAACACACACACAAGATTATACACTTTCGTAGGGTGATGGGATTTCGATGGTTGAGGGCAGGGGCAGTTATGAATAATTATAGACATTTTAAGGTAAAGGTAAAGGTGTCCCATAACCTAGGCAGTCGTAGGGGAGCGAGGTGTCAGAGACCTCAGCTTCTTTAGGGGCCAGCATGTTGAGGGCGGCGCCCATCTCCTCTCCCTCGCTGCTTTACCTTCCCTGACTCTAAAGAGGGCAGGTACCCATTTACAGCTGGGTGAACTGGGGGGACTGTGCTGAAGCCAAGGCGCACAAACAGTCACCCATCCAACTGGTAACCACGCTCGACACTGCTTAACTTGACTGGGGAAAACGAGGGCTCTGACCACTTAGCTATCCCGCCCCCTAAAGACATTTTAACTGCTATATGGTCAGTGCTTTAATGCTTAAGCATTCTAGTGAAGACCCCCTGAGGAAGGGGTTGCCTCATCGAAAATTTGGAGAAAAAGATTACAGTTTGCTTCTGGTTTGTTTCTCTCTCTCTCTCTCTCTCTCTCTCTCTCTCTCTCTCTCTCTCTTCTCTCTCTCTCTCTCTCTCTCTCTCTCTCTCTCTCTCTCTCTCTCTCTCTCTCTCTCTCTCTCTCTCTCTCTTTGTTTCCTTTGGGATTTAAATAATTCACATTTTCCTTTAGTTTACCAGTTCACGGATCCAGATAATGCATTTGAAATTTGGTATCATAACTTTTTGAATGTTTATGACAAACATGCACCTTTAAAAACTAAACGAGTTAAAACTGACCCTAAACCACCATGGCTGACTAAACATGTTGAAGATGCAATAAAATTACGAGATTTGTTATTGATCAATGGAACAAGGGATGAATTTATTAAACAAAGAAATCTTGTCACATATTTGAAACGACAGGCTAAAAAGGAGTATTTTCAAAAGCTTGTTTCTGACAAGTCTAATAATAAATCTATGTGGAATGCCATAAACCGCTTAACTAAAAAGGATTTTAGATCTAAATCTTCACTTCCTTTAGACATAGTGCCAGATAAACTCAATGATCATTTTTGTAATATAGCTCAATCAACTATCCAAACTAACACCTCTCACTTAAATAATCTTGAAGTACTAGATGAGTTCTGTGCTTCTAAAAACATCTCATCAAAACTTAATATTCCATTTATGTCTGTGAATGAAGTTTACAATGCTTTGACCCATTTAAAACAAACAGGCACATGTGGGTTAGATGGTATCAATGGTAAGATCTTAAAAATAGCAGCTCCAGTTATCTCAGAAACATTGACCTATGTATTCAATCTATTTATAGCAAAAAATCGTTTCCCAAAAGCTTTCAAAGTTGCCAAAGTTTTGCCACTCCATAAAGCTGGTGATCGTTCTAATCCTGCAAATTATCGACCTATTTCTATATTATCTAACTTATCTAAACCTTTAGAAAATCACATTAGACAGCACATTCTTAGCCACTTCAATAAGCATGACCTATTTCATCCCAATCAATCTGGATTTCGAAAAAACCATTCGTGTCACACTGCACTAACGAACTTAGTTGACAAATGGCTAACCAACATAAATAACAATTTAATTACTGGTGTCCTGTTTGTTGATTTTTCAAAAGCATTTGATTTGATTGATCACAAGCTTCTTCTAAGAAAACTGAAACTGTATGGTCTTTCAGATAATACAATAGAACTCATGTCATCGTTTTTAGACAAACGTAAACAACTTGTTTTAATTGAGGAATCTAAATCTTCTATTTTGCCCATTTTGTTCGGTGTTCCTCAGGGTTCCATCTTGGGACCCATACTATTCTCAATATATATTAATGATTTACCCCTCTGTTTAAAAGCTAACTGTGAAATGTTTGCAGATGACACAACATTACATACTAGCCACACTAAATTAGATGACGTGATTTCTACCTTACAGACTAATATAGAACAACTGATAAAATGGTCTGATTCAAATCACATGAGCATCCACCCTCATAAGAGTAAACATATGATTATAACTACCAGACAAAAACGGCAGAACCTTCCTAAAATACGTGGTTCATTGGACATCAGTGGTAATGTAGTTCAAGAAGTTAATTTTCATAAAGTTCTAGGATTAGTAATTGATAACAATCTGTCATGGTCTGAACATGTAAGAATGGTGTGTAAAATCATATCAAAAAAGATTTATCAGCTAATGAAGATAAAACATTTCCTAAATTCACACTCTCGTAAACTGTTTTATCATGCTTTTATTGAGCCACACATAAATTATGTATCCACAGTTTGGGATACGGCGAGCGAAAACACTTTAAAACCATTGGCAAGTATGTACAGACGTGCTCTTAAAGTACTTCTACTAAAATCATCATCATTGTCATGTAATGATTACATCTCGCTTGATATTCTCCCTCTGAAATGGAAGTTAAGATACAATAAGGCAATTTTTATGTTCAAAATTATGTCTGGCTCTGCTCCACCTTCATTGATAAACAAGTTTAAGATAAATGAGTGTCGCTATTTTCACAAAATAATGTTACCACTGCCCAGAATTGATCTGTTCAAATCTAGCCTTACTTACTCTGGTGGTTTATTATGGAATGATGTTTCATCCTCAGTAAATGTCAATACTAGTTTATATACTTTTAAAAACAAGTATCATTCGATCCTTATGAATGAATATACAGGCACATTTACATGATATCTTCTCTTGTCTGGCATTGCATTTTATTTTCCTCTGTGCTCATCTCTCTCTCTCTCTCTCTCTCTCTCTCTCTCTCTCTCTCTCTCTCTCTCTCTCTCTCTCTCTTTATTTATTTATTATTTTATTATTATTATTATTTCTTTTTTTTTTTTTTTTTTTTTTTTTTTTTTTTTTTTTTTTTTTTACAAAATCTCCTTTTTGACATACATTTCTATGATGTTACAACGATTTTTTAATTTTTTTTTCTCCTTTTTTTTTTTTTTTTTCATAAATTTGCAGTCGATTTGTTTTCATTGTTATGATTTTCTTTGATTGAGGGCTGGATGTAAAAAAGCCATTATGTGTGCTTATTCTTATCCCTTAATAAAAGTGTGTGTTTCAAAGTGTTTTTTCTCTCTCTCTCTCTCTCTATATATATATATGAATAAAAATATGATTATACATGTTATGCAGTTACTGACCATGACCAAATTGCAAGTCTTACCCTCTTTGTCACTTTCATACTTCTGACCTCAATTGACAGATGCATGCAAAGGAATACAAGGTCATTTGCATAAGAGAACATACATGATGGTTAAGTTTTTGCTTCCCCTTTTTAAAAAAAAACAACAACAGAGGTAGAATACCAATAGAGGGAGGAGGGAGTGGAGGCCGGGGCTGGGGGGAAGGGGAGCGGAGAATGAGGGAGGGGGGGGGGGAGCGGAGATGAAAAACAGCTTCTACAAAAAAAACCAAAATCTTTGTCTATAGTATACATCAATCCTAGAGGAAAAGCAACAGTGATCGATGATGACTAGGATCGGAGACTAAGTCCTAGTATATCAGAAAGCTAAGGAACATCTGAGGATAAAGGTCAACCAACCCATACTGCAACCTGGGCACTGCACCTAACAACATATGGTTTCAACAAAATTCTATTCGTTCAGAACAACGTTTCACCACCACTACTTGAAATGAGTACAAAAAGCAATCCTTATGTGAGAATTCTAACATTTATACATATGCAAAAATCGGTTGCATCTAAACAAAACTGCGTCAAAAAGACGAAAAAGAAGATAAGATAACTGCCTCGGCAAGGATATCAGTAAGCACGTGTGAACAAAATCCATGTATGTCCATGAAGACATATTTGTGCGTGTGTGGATACCAGCGTGCGCGCGTTTGTGTGTGTGCATACAGATGAATGCTCCTGTGTGCACGTGCGTGGTCACGTGCTCTTCTACTGCCATGTGCTGATTGGTTAAAATTTTCCTTAAATTTGCGCTACTTTTGACACCGTTACTGATGGTAGATGGGCAGCTCTCAGGATATGAAATAAATAAAAAGATAAATAAACAGGCGAATAAGTAAAGGAGTAAACGAAGATATAAACACAGTCATAGTTTGCCCTCTCATCAACTGATTACATCTTTTTTTTTCTCTCTCTCTGTTGCCCTAACACACATTACACATATGCAGCAAAGAGAGCAGTTTTGGAAACATAATTCATAAAGTTGATTTTCGTCCCTAATACACAGGATGCATCAATCATTCAGAAAGCCGCCATGATTGATGATGACAACAGCGGCAGGCAACCAGATAAAAAGAAAACAAAAGGAACACAGGAGGAAGAGTCTCTCTCTCTCTCTCTCTCTCTCTCTGTCTCTCTGTCTCTCTGTCTCTCTCTCCTCTCTCTCTCTCTCTCTCTCTCTCTCTCTCTCCAAAATCCTTCTGATGGCGTGAGGCTGCTTAACAAGCCGCAGATAAATCGTCTGCAGTGTTGTGCGCATGCGTGATCACGTGCTTAAAGAGGCGTGTGCCGATTGGGTAATCGTTCATGTCCATTGGCTTTGTTGCTGTCATGGCTCATGATGGATGAGCCATTGGAAGACAGTGATTTGAGTATGGGTTTCAATTAGTTGATAGTTAAGTTGTGGTGATATTTTTTTCCCCCATCTCATATTTCTATTTAGGGGATGGGATGGCTCAGTGGTCAGAGCACTGGCTTTCCCTCAGCACAAAGTTAAGCAGTATTGATGGTGGTTACCAAGTAGATGGATGACCGTTTTCATGCCTTGCTTCAGTAAAGTCCCCAGTTCACCCAGCTGTAAAGGTACCTGCCCTCTTTAGGAACAGGGAAGGTAAAGCAGCGAGGGAGAGGAGATGAGTGTCATCCTCAATATGCTGGCCCTTAGAGAAGCTGAGGTCTCTGATGCCTTGCTCACCTACAACCAGATAGGTTCTGGAACACCTTTACCTTTTATATTTCTTTTTTTCCTTGATCACTAGTATTACAGGACTGAGATACTAGAGGCTTCATTTTTAAAATGATGTTTGTATGTCTGTTTTTAAAAACGTGTGTCTATGCTCTTGAAACTAACATTATACCGTATTATTACATAAACCTATTGGGTAGCATACAAGTAATAATGAGTAGACAAACGACCAGCCAAATAGAGAGCTATGGGGCAGAATTCTGTATTGTCGACAATGAAAAGCATGTTGGCTTTTTAGGTGGATACTTTACGCATATCATAATTTTTTACAATGATAATAAGTATAGTGCCAGTGATACTTTTATTTTCTGTTTGATTTGTGTAGCAGAACAAAACGAGACTAAGGATTGGTAAAAAAACAAACAAACACAGGCCTAGGTA
>CM060333.1:16307164-16309664 GCA_030674155.1 Stramonita haemastoma
TTGGGTGTCCAGGTGCAGCAGAATCAGCATCTCACAAAGATAGTACCGAAAAGTAAAGCAGTAGGAGGTTAGGGCTGAATCCTGCTCTGGAAAAGTTAGAATATGGTTTGGGCCAGTAACACATTGATAGGGGAAAACTAAAGTAACAACATCTAGCACATCTTTGTGCACAGCATTGCAATTGAAACTTGTCTTTCTGTGCTGGAATATCAACGGAGGTTTATTTCAGATGTTTTATGTAGAGTAGCTCATTTACACTCTACAGTTTTTAAACAGTGACGTTGTCTGTCACAGGAATAACATTTCTGAGGATTTGCTGACGTCAGAGAGTGGAAGGTTGTCAGGGTTGACCACCTAATTTAAGATATCATGCTTTTGTTTTCAGAAAACATCTCGCAGTTGTGGTCGCTAATGAAGAGCAAGCGGACAGCAGCAAAGTGGCCCTAATCCCTCAGGGTCAAAGAGCACGTGCTTTGCCCATCTGAGGGGTGGTTGCTTCTCATGTCACGAATTTATGACCCTTTATTTTGGTTCCTTTTTTAGTTTCTGACTCTAGCTGGTGTCATTGAGTACAACGTCTCCATATTCCCACACCAGGTCTGCCCTGTCTGTCAGGGAGTCCACTTAGCAGGTAATTACCATAACAAAATCTCTTGTTGACGCCTTGGCATGCATGCTGGTTATTTGTGTCCTTCCGCAAGACATGCCAAAGCTGGACATAAAAAACTGCAGGGATAGTTAACGCTCATAATTCAATTTCTGCATGCATGAACGAACCCAAGGAGGGAGAGGTGAAAACACTGGTAGATGGGGATGGTGGGGGGGGGGGGGGGGTTCTTAAAAAATCTCTTCCCTTAATACATAACGTGTAGGAGGTGCTCTGACAGAGGGTCCGGCCTGACCCCAACCCAGGGGCCAAGAAGCTCTAGGGAGACTAGAAGGACCTGCAGCATACAGCTGCCTTCATTTCAGAGACTGAGCTGTCCTTCTGAGGGCCTTCAAAAGAAAGCAAGAACAAAGATCCACTACAGGCTGACCACACTCTAGGCTGCTGCAGCCTCAGTAGCAGCAGCAGTCAGTCACACGTGTACATTCTGTTGTTCTGTGTCTGCCTGTCTCACCTCCGAGTCGCGTAGATTAGGTATTGTTTCCCCCCTTTCTTTTGTTTTTCTTTGTTGCTTCTGTTAGTTTTTTTGTTTTTGGTTAATGAAGATTTATCTGTTTTGCTAGCTGTTGTTGTTGTGTGATTACACACACACACACGCACGCACGCGCGCGCGCACGCACACACACACACACACACACACACACACACTCTCCTCTCTCCTCTCTCTCTCTCTCTTTGTCTCTATTTCTGTCTGTCTGTCTGTCTGTCTCTGTCTGTCTGTCTGTCTGACTGTCTATCTGTCTGTCTGTCTGTCTGTCTGTCTGTCTGTCTGTCTCTCTCTCTCTCTCTCTCTCTCTCTCTCTCTCTCTCTCTCTCTCTCTCTCTTTAGGAGAGTAAGCCAGTAATCCACCTCCTGCTATATGCTATCACTCCTAACACGCACACCTACCGCCATAATCACCTGGTGTAGTGCCATTTCCTGGCGTCCCACACACAGGGCATGCTGCGTTATGTCTGTCTGTCTGTCTGTGTTATGTCTGTGTCTGTCTGTCTGTCTGTGGCTTGTCTTTGGCTGGGCTGACAGCACGTGATCATCAACCCCTCTCTCCCCTCCTTACCCCCCCCTCCCCTTCCTTCTCCGAATTGATGAATATGTGTACAAGGCTTTGAGGATTTTCTTTACAGGATTTCAGGATATCGGTGTCTTTTTTTTTCCTTTTCTGCCTTTGTGTATTTCTTTCTTTTCTTTCTTTCTTTCTTTCTTTCTTTCTTTCTTTCTTTCTTTCTTTCTTTCTTTCTTTCTTTCCATGCCATAATGATCATTTGGGCTGTAATTTATAAAGATCTCAGAATATGACATTGTGTGTTTTGTGCCCAGCCCCCTCCCACTGTCCCCTTGTGAATGGGCATCTTGCTGATCACAATAAACCTTTGTCATTGTAATTGCTATTGTCTAGTTCTTTCTTTCTTCATTCCTTCGTTCTTTCTCGCTACATTCTTTTCTTTCTTTTCCTCCTCGTCCTTCTCTTTAATCATTCTTGTCCTTATCTTCTTTTATTCGTCCTCCACTTTTTTCATCTCTACCCCCTCTGTTTTTTTCTTCTTCATCTAAGTTGAATTTTTCTTTGAAATCTTTTTTTTGGTCATCTTCTTCTATGAATTCTTTTTTTTCTTCGAATTCTTCTTCTCCTTCTCATCCTTTTACTTTTCCTCCTCTTCTTCGTCAATTTCTTTAGGAGTGGTGGGTACAGGACTGAGGATTCAAAACCAGCTGATGGTTGTAAAGCGCTTTGATTCTACAAGATTCAGCGCTATAAAAATCTCATATTTTTTTTTTCATTATGATTAATACCAAGTTTGTGCGGGCATGGATTCAGCTTCATGAACTACAGA
>CM060333.1:16314664-16318049 GCA_030674155.1 Stramonita haemastoma
GGCAGGCAGGCAGAGACAGAGACAGAAAGCTGTCACAAAGACTCGACACATTGTGAAATTGATACACTTCTTACAATACTTAAAGCCCTGAAGCTGGTTAGGCAGATAACACAAACTGACACTAAAAACCTGATTTGCATTGCATGTCATGGCTGCTAAAGCCCTTCCTATGTACACTTTGTTTATCTATCTCCCCCCACACACATTGTTTATCTCTCTCTCTCTCCACACACACACACACACACACACACACACACACACACACACACACACACACACACACACACACACACACACACACACACTATATATATATATATATATACATATATATATATATATATATATGTATATATATATAAGCCTCCCCACACTGTTTATCTCTATTTCTATATCAGTCTGTTTCAGTTGATATTATATCCATCTATATATCAGTCTGTTACACTGGTCCCTGTTTGAAGGCATGTACAGTCTGTTACACTGGTCTCTGTATGAAGGTAGGTATATACAGACAGTCTTGTTATTCTGGTCCCTGTATGAAGGCATGCACTGACGATCTTGTACACACATGTATTCCCACTCCATCTTTTGAAGAAGGATAGGGCATTGTGTTGTTGGTAGGACTAGACTATGTCAAAATAAAAACATAATTATGGACACAGCTTTCGTGTTTAGACATCAATACATCATCTCTGAAGTCGGTTTATGGCATTCTTCATGGTGGAAAAATACGGTATACACTGGCAAGAATCTCACCAGTGGTAAACCCCAGAATTCTAACTGAGGAGCAAAGAAAAGAAGAAGAAGAAGAAGAAGAAGAAGAAGAAGAAGAAGAAGAAGAAGAAGAAGAAGAGAGAGAGAGAGAGAGAGAGAGAGAGAGAAGAGAGAGAGAGAGAAGAGAGAGAGAGAGAGAGAGAGAGAGAGAGAACACACAAAACCACACACACACACACAACACACACACACACACACACACACACACACACACACACACACACACACACACACACACACACACACGCATAGAACCTCTCGAGTACTGCACCATCTTTTTTTTTTTAATAATTGCATCGCTAGCTAAAAGGGGTACTGTACGGAAAGACACAGAAGGAAGGGAGGGCTCTGTACCCGGACCTGTGCACCTGCACAGCTTGTTAGGAGGCAAGCAATGTCATCATCAGTGGTCCAATTTGGACCCATTGGACCTGCACCTGTTGATTTGGCTTTCATCATCATGACGTGTGTATTTTTTTAAAATTCATTTTTTATATTTTTTTAGTGTGTGGTGCTCCAGTTATTTTCAGTCCCACTTCTTTCTTTGTTTGATAATCTGTCTTTCTTAGTGTCTATAGTCTTTCTTCTGCTTTATGCTTCTCTTCTCTTGTTCCTGTTTCTTTCTTTCTTTTTTTTTTGTTCCTGGGCTAGAGCTCTGAGGTTCACGAAAGGTGAGATTATTGCATAATTATACGACCGTTTAACCCACCATTAAGGTAGCTGCATTCCGAATTAAGGGATCTTATTCCTTTAAAATCCTTCTTGTCTTTCCTTCTTTCTTTCTCTCTGTTTATTTCCTTTTCTTTTTCTCTTCAATCAATCAATCAATCAATCAATCAATCAATCAATCAATCAATCAATCAATCAATCAATCAATCAATCAATCAATGAGCATACACACGGGGACTGAATGAAAAAAAGCACATGAGTGCTTATACCATTATCCTCGATATAAAAGAATTTTAAAAAATCAATCAATCAATCAATCAATCGATCAATCAATCAATCAATCAATCAATCAATCAATCAATCAATCAATCATTTGATCGGTATAGGTCAATCATTCAGTCAACCCATAACAAGCCAGTCATTTGTGCAATAAGGCTATGAATGAACTGAGTAGATTTCATAAAGAAGGTGGAAACGACAGTAGACCGTAATTATTAGGTAGTTTATACACAGACTATTGGTAGGTAGATGAAGAGTAAGAATTAGATTTATAATCAATTGATTTGATCACTGATCAATCAGTAACAATCAATATCAATATGTTAATCCTTCAATCCATCAGTAGATGAAGAAGCACTTTGATTTGTTTTGCTTTCCAAGATTCAGCGCTATGTAGTTGTTACATCATTACCATTATTACTGTTATCATCGTCATCGTCATCGTCATCATCATCATCATCATCATCATATTATTATTATTTATTATTATTATTATTATTATTATTATTATTATTATTATTATTATTATTATTATTATATCATCATCATCATCATCATCATCATCATCATCATCATCATCATCATCATCATCATCATCATCACTATCCCTCTTCTTGATATTATGCTGTTGCTGCTGCTGATAATGTTGATGTTAAAACCCGTTTCACCTTCTCAAAGAGTAGGCTATAGTGTACCCGTAGGAACGGAGGACAACATCTAAAAAAAACCCAAACACACACAATATGCATACTTGTGTGGTGTTTAGACATTATTCTAAAGTCGGAATGCGGCTACCTTTATGCTGGGCAAACGGTCGCATACGCAAAATCTCAATGTCGTTGAACCTCGAATCAAAAACAAACAAATAAAACAAAAAAGAAGAGGGGGGGGGGGGGGGGGAGAGCTATCATTTGTGTTCATTTCCCATGCACTGACAATTTTTCGCAAGTGTGTAGCTATACATATAACCTTTCACTAGATACACGAACAAAACAGCACACGTGAATTTAATCATTAATAGCTGCACATGGCGCATACAGGCATTATGTTTTGTCATACCCCAAAACAAAACAAAAATGGGTATCGTCACATTAAGAAAGAAAAGACGAAAAGCGATGTGTGTGTGTGTGTGTGTGTGTGTGTGTGTGTGTGTGTGTGTGTGTGTTGTGTGTGTGTGTGTGTGTGTTTGTGTGTTTGTGTGTGTGTGTGTGTGTGTGTGTGTGTGTGTGTGTGTGTGTGTGTGTGTGCGTGCGCGCGCGCGCGCATGACTTCGTATCGTTTGAATCTTATGTGTAGATATTAGGAGTAAATGATATGTGTGTGTTTGTGTTTGTGTTGTGTTGTGTGTGTGTGTGTGTGGTGTGTGTGTGTGTGTGTGTGTGGTGTGTGTGTGTGTGTGTGTGTGTGTGTGTGTGTGTGTGTGTGTGTGTGTGTACAGAACATCTTGCCTACACGTTAAATCCTGTTCCGCTTTTCGTAAGATTAGGCCATTTTGTGCCAGTGGGAACAGATGACAATATTTACAAAACTGCATACGCACGAGGCCTGGATGAAAAAAAACACACACGAATGCTTATTCTATCCTCAATATAAAAGAATATATATATATATTATATATATATATATATATATATATATATATATATATATTATATATATATAT
>CM060333.1:16318149-16335106 GCA_030674155.1 Stramonita haemastoma
TGTTTTTTGTCCTGTACTTTTACCAGCTTTCCTTCCGACAAACTAGTTTTCTGAGTTCTTGGGGGCCCTCGTGTCGCCAATGACAATACATACAATATGATGCACCATAAGAAAGTGTAGGTCTTTGCCACACGCACAAACATAAAAAATCGCACATATATACACCAGCGACCGCACGCACGCGGGCACGCGTACACACCCGCCCATGCATAAGCACAGGTCCCGTTTCCGAAAGATGTGACGAAAACGCCCGTTTCGGGCCCCTGTCCCCCGCACTTTTGCACAGTTACAGAGCCCACAGCAGCAAGAGCGTACCCTGAAGTATGCAGACAGTCTTTCCAACAATTTTTCAGGTGTGTGGCACTTAAATTGTGGCGACACCACCGCCCCGATGAGGGCAACCCCGCTTGCACATAGGCAACTTTGGCGGTAAGAAACATGGTACAGTGCAACCATTAATGTTCCCAACAACACACATGAAATGATAATATCATACACTATGATGCACCATAAGAAAGTGTAGGGTCTCTGCCACACGCACAAACACAAAAAATCGCACATATATACACCAGCGACCGCACGCACGAGCGCACGCGTACACACCTGCCCGACCATAAGCATAGGGCCAGTTTCCGAAAGATGTGACGAAAACGCCCGTTTCGGGCCCCTGTCCCCCGCACTTTTGCACAGTTACAGAGCCCATGGCAGCAAGAGCGTGCTCTGCAGTATGCAGACAGTCTTTCCAACCATTTTGCAGGTGTGTGGCACTGGAATTGTTGCGACAACCACCGCCCCGAAGAGGGCAACCTGCTTGCACATAGGCAACTTTGGCCGACAGAAACATGGTACAGTGCAACCATTAATGACCCCTATAACACACATCCAATGATAATATTATACAATATGATGCACCATAAGAAAGTGTAGGGTCTCTGCCACACGCACAAACACAAAAAATCGCACGCATATACACCAGCGACCGCACGCACGTGCGCACGCGTACACACCCGCCCATGCATAAGCATAAGGCCCGTTTCCCAAAGATGAGACGAAAACGCCTATTTCGGGCCCCTACCCCCAACACTTTTGCACAGTTACAGAGTCCACGACACCAAGAGCGTGCTCTGCAGTATGCAGACAGTCTTTACAACCATTTTTCAGGTGTGTGGCGCTGGAATTGTGGCGACACCACGGCCCCGAAGAATTCAAACTTTCTGGCACGTGGGCAACTTTGGCGGAAAGAAACAGGGTGCAGTGCAGCCATTAACGACCCCTACAACACACATCAAACAATAATAACACACAATATGATGCACCACAGTAACGTGCAGGGTCTCTGCCACATGTGCAAACACAAAAAATCGCACACATAAACAACAGCGACCGCACGCACGCGTGCACATGTACACACTCGCCCATGCGTAAGCTAAAGGCCCGTTTCCGAAAGATGTGACGAAAACCCCCGTTTCGGGCCCCTTCCACCCGCAATTTTTCACAGTTACAGAGCCCAGGGCATCAAGACCGTGCTCTGCTGTCTGCATACAATCTCTGCAACCATTATCGAGGTGTGCGGCGCTGGAATTGTGGCGACACCACGGCCCCGAAGAGGGCAACCCCGCTGGCACGTAGGCAACTTTGGCGGAAAGAAACAGGGTACATCATCATCATCATCATCATCATTATCATCATCATCATTATCATCATCATCATCATCATCATCATCATCCTCCTCCTTTACACCCAGTGGTGTGTAGGGCAGCAACAAAGACTTTCCACCCCTGACTATCCTAGGCCAGCGTGGTCAATGAACTCCAAGAGTGCTGCATGGCTTCCATCTCACATTCCACTGTCCTCCTCCTCCATGTTGTTCTTGGTCTTCCTCTCTTTCTCTTGTCGTCTGGGGTCCAGGGCAGTGCTGTTCTTGCGACAGATTGTGTGTCTCTCCGGAGTATATGCCGAATCCATCTCCATCTTCGTTTGCTAATGATGGTGCCCATGTCAGTTATGTTGCATATCCTCAGTAGATCTTCATTGGAAATCTTTTCTGCCCAAAAGATTCGAAGATGCACAGGCTACACCACGGCCCCGGACAGGACAGGTAGATAGATAGATAGATAGATAGATAGATAGATAGATAGATAGATAGATAGATAGATAGATAGATAGATA
Source organism: Stramonita haemastoma (assembly GCA_030674155.1). Taxonomy (NCBI): domain Eukaryota; kingdom Metazoa; phylum Mollusca; class Gastropoda; order Neogastropoda; family Muricidae; genus Stramonita; species Stramonita haemastoma. Next base: position 16,320,319 of record CM060333.1, read on the forward strand.
GATAGATAGATAGATAGATAGATAGATAGATAGATAGATAGATAGATAGATAGATAGATAGATAGATAGATAGATAGATAGATAGATAGATGTGTGTATGTATGTGTATGTGTGTATAGATAGATGTGTGTGTATGTGTGTGTGTGTGTGGTGTGTGTGTGTGTGTGTGTGTGTGTGTGTGTGTGTGTGTGTGTGTGTGTGTGTGTGTGTGTGTGTGTGTGTGTGTGTGTGTGTGTTTATGGGTACATGATTATGAATGTTGTAGGCCTTGTTCCCAAGAAGGGTGTAAATGTCCAACACTTTGCTCTATTCCATTATCCTCGATATAAAAGATTAAATCAGTTAAATCAATCAATCAATCAATCCTCAAGCTATACTAAAAAAAAAAGGGGGGGTAGGGATCAAAACAACGTTTCTTTCTTCAGTTATGTATATATGGATTTGCTTATTTGTCTATTTATTCATTTATTTTTTAAGTGTCTAACTTAAACAGCTATTTTTGTATTCTTATATAATCGTCCCTTGCTTCATGTTTTTTTTCCATTTTCGAATTTATTTTTTTTCCTTTTGTGTGGATAGAAACTTGCTCCACACTGTAAAACATTAAACACACAAACAAACAACCAATAAAGGCACCAGCCACAACAACACTTAACCTTCCAACAGGGTGGGGGGGGGGAAGTAGCTGGGGGATAAGAGAGGGGGAGGGGTAGATAAGGGAATGGGAGGGGTAGGTGGGGAATAGGGGTAAGGGAGGGGGAGGAGTAGTGGGGGGGAGGAGTAGCTGGGGATAAGAGAGGGGGAGGGATAGCGGTGGGTGACAGGTGAGGGGAATAGGTATGGAAGTGGGGATAGCTTGGGGTGATGAGTCATAGAGGAGGGCAACTCAAAGTGTGTTTGGGGGGGGGGTAAGTTGTGCCTTTCATCTTTGCATATATCAAGTGTTATCTACAGCAAACATAAAGTGTCCAGGAGTCTTGCCAAACTTCTTGTTTACCATAACTCCCAGGGGTCACAGATTCATTGTTTCCCACGCTAATACTGCTCACTATGATAGTAAGTATCTGTATACAAACTGACTTGCTGTCACTCTTCATGTCAGAATTTAACCCTTGGCGGCTGTGCTATTATGAGGAGTCAAAAAAAAAAGAAAGAAAAGAATTGCCATAAACTCACAAAAACGCCAGGAAAAAAAGGAAATATTTCCAAGACTTACTTTCTTCCGAACAAAGTTCAAAGATTGAATGGCGAGCAATAAATCAGATAACAAACAATCAATCATCTTCCAAATTAAACGTAATCACAGACATTTCTGCTTTAAAAAAATCACTTCATCAATGTTTCCTCTGACGAAATTAGCAACGATAACTCAAAGTCCAATTACCTCAATGAATTAAAACAATACTGCCAAGAAAAGCATATTCGTTCGAAATTTCACATACCATTCATGTCTGTTTCTGAGGTCTATAACTACCTGACTCACCTCAAACAATCAAGAACACGTGATCTTGATAGAATAGACAAAAAATACTAAAACTATCAGCTCCAGTTACCACAGACCCTCTAACAAATGTATTATATAGCCTTTGTCTTGATAAGAACTATTTCCCCAACGCCTTCAAATGGGCTTAAGGTGATCCCCATCTACAAGTCTGGTGATATTGCTGATCCTTCAAACTATAGGCTAATCTCTATTGTATCTATGTTTTCAAAACCCCTGGAAAAACATCTGAATAAACACATTGTCCATCATATAGATATCAAAAACTTACCTCACCCTAATCAGTCTGGATTTAAACAAAATCATTCGTCTCACACGGCACTGACTACTCTTGTAAACAATCAACTATCAAACATTAATGACAATAATTTTTGTGGAGTATTATTTGTAGCTTTCCAGAAAGCATTTGATACAATTGGCCACAGTCTTCTCCTCAAAAAGCTATATCTATATAATATATATATGTGTGTGTGTGTGTGTGTGTGTGTGTTGTGTGTGTGTGTGTGTGTGTGTGTGTGTGTGTGTGTGTGTGTGTGTGTGTGTGTGTGTGTGTGTGTGTGTGTGTGTGTGTGTGTGTGTGTGGTATAATTTATTTTATTGTAGTCTTCTACATCGAGGATAATGGGATAAGCACTTATGTGCTTTTTTTCATCCGTCCCCGTGTGTCTGCAGTTGTGTAAATATTGTCATCTGTTCCCACCAGCACACAATGGCCTACTTTTACGAAAAGCGGAACAGGATTTAACGTGTGCGCAAGATGTTCTGCGTGTGTTCGCACACGGGGCCTCGGTTTACAGTCTCATCCGAAAGACTTTTGGAGAGAGTGGAGTCAGCACTGATGTTAACTTCAGGGGGAAAATCCCCTCGAACGGTAATCGAACTTGGGTAATCAAATTGCGAGCGCAATGTTCTGACCACTAGGCTATCCCGTCCCCCAAATATATATATATATAATATATATATATAATATATATATATATATATATATATATATATATATATTATATATATATATATAATATATATATATATATATATATATATATATATATATATATATATATATATATTTATATAATGTGATGATGATGATGACTGTCCTCAACGTAAACGGTCGGTATCACGAACATGGCTGACCACGAGTTACACGTGCAAGCATAAGACAGTGATCAGCAGCAGCAGCAGCACTGACAGTAAGCTTTCAGCAGCACACACAAGTTTCAAGGACTGAGAGAGAAGGACAGAAGTAAAGCTGAAGTGTTGGATGTGATGTTCTAAGCTGTTCTACACAAAACCCAAATCGCCAGAAGTATTCAAAGGTAGGACATTTTGGGGTTTGTTTTGTGGGGGGGGGGGTTCTTTCAAATTTTGAAGGGTATTCCCCTCTCCCCTCCTCCAGCAGCACGAGGCAAAGAGACTGAGAAGAAAGGCTGCAGACCAGGCAAGACACAGACCAGCGTCAGATTTCATCTGTGCCCTCTGCCCTAGGGCTGTCATTCCATGTCGGACTGGCCAGCCACAACCGACGCTGTACCAGAATAAACACCTCGAGTGCAACTCCGTAGGCTTATGAGACTAAACGCTGCCCCCTCTCTCTCTCTCTCTCTCTCTCTCTCTCTCTCCTCTCTCTCTCTCTCTCTCTCTCTCTCTCTCTCTCTCTCTCTCTCCTCTCTCTCTCTCTCTCTCTCCTCTCTTCTCTCTCTCTCTCTCTCCTCTCTCTCTCTCGCTCTCTCTCTCTCTTCTCTCTCTCTCTTCTCTCTCTCTCTCTCTCTCTCTCTCTTTGCTCTTCTTTATAAAATTTTGGGTTCTAATAATTATATAGAGAGAAAAAGCTGTGAAAAGGTATGGTTCTAACCGTGGCCGTGGTAGCCTGAAGTGACAGTGTATGTGTAAACGCTGGACCACTTTCCAACCCCCAACCCCACCCTGGACCAGTTAAGGACGATGAATATGAAATTGTGATTAGGTACACACACTTGCACTTCGTCAAAAATGTTAATAATGATCAAACTGCTGACCGCTGAACATTAATAGAAGAAGAAGAAGATTCCACTCCCGCACGTCCTTTGGATTAGATTGTAAACCAAATGGGATATTGAAAACTACCATCACTGGCAAAAAAAAGCTTCTGAATAATGTCATGAAAAGTCGGAATACTACTATACAGCAATTCCTACATTTGAAAGTGGTCTTAGCCCCAGGGACATGACATTGTAGAAATACGTGTGTAAAAAAAATATAAGATGACCTTATGCTGAAGAAATGTCAAATATAAATGTGGAAAAAATAAAAGTGGTGTCAGTATGAAGAAACATACAAACAAAACAGTGGAGTTTGGGCTGAAAGATCTTGTGGTCACTACTGCACATCACAGTAGCTTTGAGTTGGCAAGCGCGACGACTAGTATCACTCTTTTGGTGTCATGATCTATTCTGATTTGATTCTTTCAGAGTTCAGTCAAGCAGTATGGCATCAGCAGTAGCAGCAACAGCAGCAGCGACATCAGCAATAACAGAACAAGCAGCAACACATCAGCAATAATAGAACAGGTAGCAACAACAGCAACAGCAGCAGCAGCAGCAGCAAGAGTAACAGCAGGAGAAGTAACGATGGCAGAACTAACAGCAGCAGCACCAGCAGCGACAGAGGCAGCAATACCAGCAATACCAGCACCAATAGCAGCAGCACAATACCAGCAAGACCACACCACCACCACCACCACCAGAAGCAGCAGCAGCCGACAGCAGAAGAAAACGAGGAGGAAGAAGAACGCTCCACTGGAACTCCTGGAGACGTGCCAGTACGGAACATGGGCGGAGGTGGAGGAGTACTAGAGAGAGGAGCCAGGCTGAGCTGGGCGGACCCTTGGAAGCGGACCCCGCTACACTACGCCTGTCTGGACAACAACGTGCAGGTGGTGCTGGGCATGGGGCAGGAGAGGCGGGAAGAGTTCCTCACCTGCCTGGCCGTCAAGTCGGCAGAGGACGAGACCCCGCTACCTGCTGGTGTGCCGCCTGGGCTTCGAGGAGTTAGCGCAGCTGCTGTTCTGGGCCAGCCTGCTGACCCCGTCGTCCTCAACCAGAAGCAGGAGACTCCCCTGCACGTGGCCTGTGCTCACGGCACACCGGCGTGGTGCAGCGCTTGCTGGAGGTGTCAGACAGGGACCTGGACGCCAGAGACTCGTTCGGCATCACGCCTCTGCAGCAAGCGGTGTACGAGAACCACGGGAGATCGTTCGAACCTTGCTGAAGCACGGCGCGGACGTGAACCTCCGTCACAAGCTGGACTGCAGCGCGCTGCACGTGGCGGTGGCCTGGGAGCGCTGGGGGCTGGTGGAGCAGCTGCTGCAGGTGCCCAACGTGGACGTGCGTGCCCGCGAGGTGTTCGGCATGACGCCCTGCACATCGCCGCCTTCAAGAGCTCGGCCTGGGCCGTGCACCGCTTGCTGGACCTGGGGGCCCGGCCCACTACCCGGGATGACCGCCACTCCACCCCGCTCCACGCCGCCGCCTTCAGCGGGCAGCCAGGTGTGGTGTGGTCCCTGCTGACTGCAGGGGCGGAGGTGGACGCGGTCAACAGGTAAGGCTATGCTGTGTTCTCCCTGCCCCTTTTAAAAGTCTAATCTGTCCCGAGCCCAGGCTTATCTTCCGGTGTTATCGGTTTTTGCTTAAGCGAAGAGAGTCAAACTTTCCCTAAGGAAAGGAGACAGTCTAACAGGTAAACCCCTACATACAAGGTAAGGTACCCTATTACCCTGTGTGGGGTGAGGAAATGCGTAAGGCTTTCAAGGGCAAGCCATAGCTGAGGCTACTTTGGGTGTGGTTTATCTAAAAAATTAATTAATTAATTTTTTTTAAAAGAAAAAAGGTAAAGGTATTCCATACCCTGTGTGGTCGTAGGGGAGCGAGGCGTCAGAGACCTCAAGCTTCTCTAGGGGTCAGTATATTGACGGCGGGGCGCCCATCTCCTCTTCCCTCGCTGATTTACCTTCCCTGACCCTAAGAGGGCAGGTACCCATTTACAGCTGGGGGGGGAGGTACTGAACTGTAGCCAAGGGCGCAAACCGTCACCCATCCAATTGGTAACCACCTCGACGCTGCTTTAACTTGACTTGGGGGGAAAGCGAGAGCTCTGACCACTGAGCTATCCCGTCCCCTGTGTTTTATCTACAAATAGATATATTTCTTTGCGTTACTTTTCCTTTTTCTAGCCTAGCCAAAGATTTGCAATGGATGATTTTTGTTTGTTTGTTTTTTTGTGGTTGGTTTGCAACATTGCAAGCTCAAACTGCCATCGTTTTTCATGTCAATTTTCATTGTTGATTAAATCTGAAGCACAACCATCAAGCTACAAAAAGCTTGTTTGTTGGCTATAATTCCCCCCCCCCCCCCCCCAAAAAAAGTTATTATTTCAATGGTGGTTCCAAAATTTCTAAAACATAAAATCTATAATTATTCTAAACCATTCCGCAGGTACCAAGACACGGGCTGTGTCTGGCCTGTCGGCAGGTCACACCCAGGTGTTTTCAATGGTTTGTTTCCAAAAGCTTGTTTGTTGGCTATGATTGGCTATGATTCTCCCCCTCCCCACAAAAAAAACAATGCTGTTGTTATTTTCAATGGTGGTTTCCAAATTCTGAACAAAATCAATTCAAACCAATAAGCTTGTTTGTTGGCTATGATTCCCAAAATGCAGTTGTTTTCAATGGTTGGTTCCCAATTCTGAACAAAAGCTTGTTTGTTGGCTATGATTCCCCAAAAAAAACGTTGTTTTCATGGTTGGTTCCAAATTCTGAATAAAAGCTTGTTTGTTGGCTATAATTCCCCCCCCCCCCCCCCAAAAAAAAAAAAATGCTGTTGTTGCTTTCAATGGTTGCCACAGCTGTCAGTTTCCCCCACTTTCAGCTCCTCTCAGCTGCTTCCATTCCATCCCATCTGGTGCTAATGATAGCAGAAACTGACCACACTTGGTCTTGGCGAAAGGAAGGGGCGTGCTAATTTAGCCTGGGCCCTGGACCCTTGATGAGCTATGCTGGATTTGCGTGCTGTGTTGTTCCCAAATTCTGAATAAAATCTATGTTAACCATTCCGGCAGGTACCGGGACACGGCGCTGTGTCTGGCCTGTCGGGAGGGTCACACCCAGGTGGTCACCATCCTCCTGGACTTCGGGGCTCAGCTTCAGCCGCCCATGGCCAACCACCCCATCGCTGTGGCGGAGGAGAACGGACACGAGTACATCGCCATCCTGCTGCTGAAGCACTTCAGGGACCACTACACGAACGGAGTCAGTGGGGAAGGGATGATGACCTAACTCCGGTTAGTTAGGTCAGGTGGGGAAGGGATGATGACCTAACTCCGGTTAGGTTGGGTCAGGTGGGGAAGGGATGATGACTAACTCCGGTTAGGGTCAGGTGGGGGAAGGGATGATGACCTAATTTCCGGTTAGGTCACGTGGGGGAAGGGATGATGACCTAACTTCGGTTAGGTCAGGTGGGGAAGGGATGATGACCTAACTTCAGGTTAGGTCAACAGTGGGGAAGGGATGATGACCTAACTTCGGTTAGGTCACGTGGGGAAGGGATGATGACCTAACTCCGGTTAGGTTGGGTCAGGCAGGTGTGACCTGCTAGCTGCAGGTCTGAGTGTTTGTACTAGGTCAGGTGAGGTCAGGGTGACCCTTATAGGGCTGCCGAGCTTCTACTCTTGTTGTTCATTAATTTTTTATCCGCGTGAGTTTTAACCCCATCTTTGCTATTCATCGATCATTTGTTTCTTAAAGGTTTTTATTTATTTATTATTATTATTATTATTTTGGAAATAGCCAAAAGGGTGACTATGAAATAAAGACGAAGGTGGTGCTGGTGAAAAGAGCTCTTTAAACTGAAGGGGAAAAAAAACTGTGCAGATTGAGCGAGGAAATTTTGCTTGTGGATGGTTAGAAAAACAGCTTTTTTTAAGAGAAGAAAATACATACACACCACACGCAAACGCACAACACACACACACACACAACGCACAACACACACACACACACACAACACACACACACACACACACACACACACACACACACACACACACACACACACACACACCACACACACCACAACACCACAACACACACACACACACACGCACACACACACACACACACACTACCACACACACACACACACACACACACACACACACACACACACACACACACACACCACACACACACACACACACCAACACACACACACACACACACCACACATACACACACAAAACACTACACACAAAACACTACACACACACAACACACACAACACACACACACACACACACACACACACACCACACACACCACACACACACCCCACCACACCACACACACACACCACACACACACACAGTATGACTCGACTAGCGGCAAATTGGAATGAGACGGAATCTGTCCAACTGTGTGGAATATATGCGTTTTAATGACATTCTCTTTGGCATTGTCGAGAAAAAAACCAGCTTGCAAATGTTTCACATATTTTATGCAGCATGCATTTTAACCGTCTTTTTATTTTTATCTTTTTTATTATACACCCAACAAGGAAGAGTGTAGTCAAATCTGTTTAGTTGACAAAATCATGAACAGGGATATTTGTGTATGGCATGACGGGTACCGTGTCATGTGCAAGTGTACAGGGTGGTAGTGGTGGTGTGAGGTTTGCTGGGTGTAGAGTTATATCTCAAAACTGGACTTTTTTAGTTGGTAAAAGTAGCACACACACACACACACACACACACACACACCCGCGCGCGCGCGCGCGCGCGCACACACACACACACACCCACACGTGCGCGCACACACACACACACTCACACACGTGCGCACACACACACATACACTCTCTCTCCCCTCTCATCTCTCTCTCTCTCTCTCTCTCTCTCTCTCTCTCTCTCTCTCTCTCTTTCTCTCTCTCTCCTCTCTCTCTCTCTCTCTCTCTCTCTCCTCTCTCTCCTCTCTCTCCTCTCTCTCTCTCTCCTCTCTCTCTCTCCTCCTCTCCTCCTCTCCCTCCTCTCCCTCCCTCCCCCTCCCTCTCTCTCCCCTCCCTCTCTCTCTCCCCCCTCCTTCCCTCCCCTCCCTCCCCCCCCCCTCCATCTCTTCCCCCCCCCTCTCTCTCCTCCCCTCTCCCTTCCTTCCCCCCCTCCTCTATCTCCCTCCCCCTCCTCTCCCCTCTCCCCCCCTCTCTTCCCTCCCCCTCTACTCTCCCTCTCCCTCTCCTCTTCCCCTCCTCCCCTTCCCTCCCCTCCCCTCTCCTCCTCCTCTCTCTCCCTTCCCCCCCCCCCCTTTCTCTCTCTCTTCCTGCCACCCCCACCCCCCTCCCGAACACACACACACACTTTTTTTTGTCTATTGAACAGAACAGAATTGAAATGTGAAGGGATACATCATAAAGAGAAAATACTGAACACTGTGCGCTTACAAATACGCAATGAGGGGGTGGGTGTGGGGGGATGAGGTGGGTTAATGAGAGGAGGGAGGAGAGAGAGGGGGGGGGGGCTAGGACTTGTCAAATGGGGTGGATTTGGACCATACTGAGAGTGAGGCTGTCCATCATCTGTGTCCGATCAGTGCAAGCTTTTACAGTTATTTTATTCAAAAATGGTTTTCCTCGCTGAATATAAGAAAATGATGTGGTTTGCCGGGTTGGGTCATTTGTGATGTTGTCTTTTTTTCCCTAAAACACTGACGTTTGTTTGGGTTTGTTTAACAAGTACCAAAAAAAGTTTAAAGAGCGATTTTTTCCAATCTGCAATAAAAGTATTATTAACACAAGGTAAAGTATGGTGTGCTGTGTGTGTGTGTGTGTGTGTGTGTGTGTGTGTGTGTGTGTGTGTGTGTGTGTGTGTGTGTGTGTGTGTGTGTGTGTGTGTGTGTGCGCTATGGTTGTGTGTGTGTGTGTGCGGTGTGTTTGTGTGTGTGTTTGTGTGTGTGTGTGTATGTGTGTGTTGTGCGCATGTTTATGTGCAAGCAGGCGTGCACGCCCATGTATGTATGTATGTAATGTATGTATGTATGTATGTATGTATGTATGTATGTATGTATGTATGTATGTATGTATGTATGTATGTATGTATGTATGTATACATAGATATACCTGCCTACCTGCCTACCTATCTACCTACCCACCTACCTACCTACCTACCTACCTACATACATACATACATACATACATACATACATACATACATACATACATACATACATACATACATACATACATACATACATACATACATACATACATACATACATACATACATACATACATACATACATACATACATACATACACACAATCTGAGGTTCACCAATGGTGAGATTTTGCATACGTGACCGGTTTTTTTTTCCCCACCAACAAGGTAACCGAATTTCGACTTCGGGGGTAATAATCATCAAACCCTGACACAACGTGCAGTGTTTTTCAAAACTGTCATCCGTTCCCTCAAGACGCTATGGCCTACTCTTCCGAAAGCCGGAACGGGTTTTCACATGTGTGTAAAATGTTCTGCATGCGTTTGCTCAAGGGAGCTGGGTTTAGAGTTCCATCCAAAGGACTCTAGGAGGGAGTGGAGTCGGTACAGATGTTGACTCCAGGGAAACATCCCCTTGAAGAGATAGATAGATGCTTTAGTGGTGGCTCGATCCCAGGCCGTTGGATCCCAAGCTTAACGCTCGATCAAACCACTAGACTATCTTCCCCACCCCAAGACACATTTTGTATTTTGTACCACTTTAGTCACAGCAGATTTCTCTGCGTGAAATTTGGGCTGCTCTCCCGGGGAGAGCGCGTCGCCACAAGTGCAGCGCCTACCCTTTTTTTTCTTCTTTTTCCTGTATGCAACTCTCTTTGTTTCCCTATTGGAGTGGCGTTTTTCTACATAATTTTGCCAGGGTTAACCCCCTTGTTACCGTGGGTTCTTTTTCGTGCGCTAAATAGTGATGTGTAACACACGGGACCTCGGTTTATCGTCTCATCCGAAAGACTAGCGCCCAGACCACCACTCAGGGTTTAATGGATGGGGGGAAAGTTTTGGGCCCAAACGGGATTTGATCCACCGCACACTCCGACCTGGACTTTTTGCTTTCTAGGCAAGGCGCGTTACCACCTAGTCTACCGATCCGTGACACATGACGCATGACGTGAAGCGTGTAGTACAATCCTGTCATGTAGTCTTGAACCACATAACACTTCCATAGTTGCACCGTTAATTAAGGCATTGTCATCACCATTCATCAAACAATAACAGAAAAGTTGTCTCTTGATTCGGTGGACTCAGTTTGTCTGGTCTTCAATGTTTACTTCAGTTTTGGTTTTCCCATACACGTTTGTGCCAGTGGTGAGTGAGTTCATGACAAAAGTCTTGTAGGTCAAAAGGTTTCATGGGAGAGGGCTGTAGGAAGGAGTCGTTGTAGTGGTCGCCATCACTGATGGGTGTCTCACTCAGGCCGGCTTCCGCGACTGAGCAGTTATTGTCGTGGGGGAGGGGGGGGGGTTGCTTTATTGCTTTATTCTTTTATATCGAGGATAATGGAATAAGCACTTTTGTGCTTTTTTTTACACCCAGTCCCCGTGTGTATGCAGTTTTGTAAATGTCATCTGGTCCCTTCGGCACACGATGGCCTACTCTTACGAAAAGCGAACAGGATTTAACGTGTGCGCAAGATGTTCTGCGTGCGTTCGCACACGGGGCCTCGGTTTAAAGTCTCATTCAAAGGACTTTTGGGGAGAGTGGAGTCAGCACTGATGTTAACTCCAGGAGAAAAATCTCCTCGACCGGACTCGAACCCGGGTCGTCAAATTGCCAGCGCAATGTTCTGACCACTAGGCTATCCGTCCCCCACTATCTGTCTGGCTATCCGTCACAGAGAGAGAGAGAGAGAAAAGAGAGAGAGAGAGAGAGAGAGAGAGAGAGAGAGAGAGAGAGAGAGAGAGAGAGAGAGAGAGAGAGAATTTTAGTTGAAGTTATCTTTGAGTGAAAGTGACATAATGTATAGGAGCATCTATTCTTCTCTTCCCTTATGGGTTTTCATAGCAAACTTCTGTCACCACGAGATAGCCTGGTGGTTAGAATATCGCGCTTGTAATCTGACGACCCAGGTTCAAATCCTGTTCAAGGGATTTTTTTTGCCTGAAGTTAACATCAGTGCAGACTCCAACCAAGTCTGCTCCTTCAACTTGGAACTTGATTTGACGTCACGCCAAGTCTTTTTCATCATAGGGCTCTTTTGACGTAACTGGTCAGGCTCTGGATAGTTTGCTTTGATATTTCTCTCTTCTTTTTTTTTTCTTCTTTTTTTTTTTTTACTGACCTTTTTATTGGGCACCAGAACTGGGAGGAGACCGCAATTGTCTCACAACTTCTGCTGCGTACGCGGTTGCTGTTTAAGAGTGGTGGGAAGTTGGTGAGTTTATCTGGGTACCCCTGGTCACCATGCTGGGTATTTCTGCAGGCCTTTTTAAACGTTGTGGTCAGCACAGTAGGCTGCTAAAAGGCGTCCCTGGTCAGCCACAGTCTTCTCTAAACAGGTGAGCTTTTCACTGAGAGACTTTCGGATGAGATGATAAACCGAGGTCCCGTGTGTTACACATCACTATTTAGCGCACGTAACGTAAAAGAACCCACGCCAACAAGGGGGTTGACCTCGGCAAAATTCTGTAGAAAAAAGCCACTCTGATAGGGGAAACAAATACAGTTGCATACAGGAAAAAGGGGGGGGGGGGGAATGGGTAGAACGCTGCACTTGTGGCGACGCGCTCTCCCCGGGGAGAGCAGCCCGAATTTCACGCAGAGAAATCTGCTGTGACATAAAGTGGTACAAAAATACAAAATCCGCTGCTTTTGAGGTCTTCCAAGGAGCTGTCAGCTTGGTGATCCAGGTTAAGCACATGATCATTGTTAACGGAATGGGACTGAGGGATTCGGTTGAGATTCATTCGGATGAGACTATAAACCGAGGCCCCGTGTGCGAACGCACGCAGAACATCTTGCGCACACGTTAAAACCCCGTTCCGCCTTTCGGAAGAGCAGGACATTGTGTGCCGGTAGGAGCGGATGACAAAGTTTGTAAAAAAAAAAAAATTAATTAAAAAACCAGCATGCACACAGGTGTCGTGTTAAGACACCATCCCTGAGGAAAAATCGGGGGGTTGGAGTCCCCAGGGCGGCTCAGGGCTGTCTACAATAAATAATTATATTTTAAAAAAGTGGTAGGCACTGCACATGTGGCGACGCGGTCTCCCCGGGGAGAGCAGCCCGAATTTCACGTAGAGAAATCTGCTGTGACATAAAGTGGTAAAAAACATTAATAAATAAAATAAAAAAGTTTTTTTGGTTTCCCCTCGCTAGCGCTGGTCTTGGCAGTAGGATCTATTCCTTTGCAGTCTTGATCAGAGGGCCCCATTTTTTTTTTCTTTTGATTGGGTCTCAAAGCAACCCGATGCATTTCGTAGACGTCGAGTCTTGGTCATATTTGTACAACAACTCGTGTTTGTAGTAAAGTGTACACAGCGAAGTTTCAGCAGCTGCTTGTTGTCGCCATGTTGTGACGTGTGTGTATGTGTGTGTGTGTGTGTGTGTGTGTGTGTGTGTGTGTGTGTGTGTGTGTGTGTGTGTGTGGTGTATGTGTGTGTGTGTGTGTGGTGTGTGTGTGTGTGTGTGTGTGTGTGTGTGTGTGTGTGTGTGACTGCTAGGGCCCATGCAGACATGGAGTAATATTCTTTTTACATGTAGGGAAGAATGAGGTTTTCGACATCAGCCCCAAATGATATTGAATACATTCAAATGTACGTGTATTCTAATGCAATACTGCATTCACTGAGTATTAAAGAAAATAGGCTGAGACATAGACATACAGACAGACAGACAGACACAGACAGACAGAGGCTGGGAGACCGATCGACAGACAAACATGCACACAGATAGAGACATAGAAAATAAAAAAGAGACAGAAAAAAACAGAATTCTTCTTCTTCTTCTTCTTCTTCTTCTTCTTCTTCTTCTTCTTCTAATAATAATTATTATTATTATTATTATTATTATTATTATTATTATTATTATTATTATTATTATTATTATTATTATTAGAAATCATCATCATCATCATCATCATCATCATCATCATCATCATCATCATCATCATCATCAGTAGTAGTAGTAGTTAGTAGTAGTAGTAGTAGTAGTAGTAGTAGTAGTAGTAGTGTTGATACTACTATTATCGTTGTCGTCGTCATCATCATCATTGTTGTTGTTGTTGCTGTTGTTATAATCATCGTCATTAAAATCGTTATTATTATTATCATCCTCATTAATATCATTATTATCATTATCGCTATTGCTATTGTTACTGTTTTTATCAGATGTATACATCTTACAACTGAGTCGTTCCATATTAGACCCAGCATCTGAAGAAAAAGCACACACACACACACACACACACACACACACACACACACACACACACACACACACCACACACACACACACACACTCACTCTCTCTCTCTCTCTCTCTCTCTCTCTCTCTCTCTCTCTCCTCTCTCTCTCTCTCTCTCTCTCTCATCTAAAACAAAACAAAACAAAACAAAACAAAACAAAACAAAACGAAACAAAACAAAACAAAACAAAACAAAACAAAGCGAAACAAAATAAAAAATAAAAGCAAAAAAAAAAGAGAAAAAAAACGCAAAATTAAGCCATACAGTCAAAGCGAAATAACCTGCTAGTGGTTTAATCGAAATAGCTGGATTATTTCCCTTATATTGAGTACATTTTCTGGGGGGGGGGGGGGGGGGGGGGGGGGGGGGGGGGGGGGGGGATCCTTTCTCGGATGGATGGATGGTTGATTGGCTGGTTGGCTGGCTGGCTGGTTGGCTGGTTGGTCGGTTGACTGGTTGGTTGGCTGGCTGGTTGGTCTGTTGGTTGCTTGGTTGGCTGGCTAGGTTGCTTGGTTGCTTGGTTTCTATCATTCATTCATCATCATCATCATCATCATCCTCTCATCTCCTTTACACCCGGTCGGTTTATTTGTTTATTCTTTTATATCGAGGATAATGGAATAAGCAGTCATGTGCCTTTTTACATCCAGTCCCCGTGTGTGTGTAGTTTTGTAAATCTTGTCATCTGTTTCCACTGGCACACAATAGACTCTTCTTACGAAAAGTGGTTGGTTAGTTGGCTTGCTGGTTGTTTTCCTTTGTTTGTGCGTTTGTTTTGTTTTGTTTTGCTTCTTTATTTCTCCAATAAG
>CM060333.1:16335206-16350206 GCA_030674155.1 Stramonita haemastoma
TGACCAAGTTTATCATTCACTTTGCATGTGATGCAATTTAATGTGATTTTTAAAAAAAAGAAAACATCAAACAAAACTATAAAAAAAACTGCTACCCACATACTTTCCACACCAGTACTGAACATGCCATGTTTTCCTTCAACTTACATTGGATCTCATTATCTAAGAATTTTTTTTTAAGAAAAACAAAACAAAACACAGGCACATGCTATCCACAACTTAACTTAAAATGATACCTGTCAATCTTCTTTATCCCACAAGCGTTGGTGTAAAATCTGCCATCAATCTTCTAGCGGAACATCAATACACAGATCTGCACCAACATCAATGAAAATGCTTTTACACAATTCCCATTGCAATCACATGACCAAGTTTATCATTCAATTCACATTTGATGTGATTAAAAAAAATAAAACCCCTTCTCCCCAAACACTTTCCACACCATAATATAAACTTTTACATTTTTCTTTTCAGTTTACATTTGGTTTATAAATAAAATCGACACAAAAACACCAAAAAACACAGACATGCTTTACACACTGCTACACTGAAGATCATAACATGAAGATGTGTTGGTGTAAAATCTGCTTCTATCTTCTAGCAGAAGATCAGTAAACAGATCTGCCACCAATACTAAAGTCACAAACAACACACACACACACCACACACACCACACACACACACACACACACACACACACACACACACACACAGACCAAAACAACTTGGGCCAGACATACCATTTACTGCTACATTTTTTTCTTCTCAATCTATCCACTACTATCTTAAAATCACATGTGTGTTAATCTTTCAGACAATTTTTTTTAGAATGTGTAACATATTTATGTTGGTGTAAAATCTGTATGCATCTCCCTGCAGAAAATCAGTACACAGATTTGCCACCAGCATAAGTTATTTCATGTAATACTGCATACACACAGGGACTGGATGTAAAAAAAAAAATGCACATGAGGGTTTATTACATTATCTGGTTACCTAAATGTATAATGATTTATTGATTAATGTTTTGATGTCAATCTATCCAATACTATCTTAAAATGACAGTGTGTTAATCTATCAGATAATTTTTTTTAGTATGTGTAACATATTTATACTAGTGTAAAATCTGTATGCATCTCCCTGCAGAAAATCAGTACACAGATTTGCCACCAGCATAACTTATTTCATGTAATACTGCATACACATGGGGACTGGATGTAAAAAAAGCACATGAGTGTTTTTTTTCATTATCTGTATATAAGAAAAAAGAAAAAATAAATATATAAAATTTTGGTGGCAATTACTAAACCAGGTACATCTCTTTTCACATTTTGCCAGATTTGATTTTCCTTCAAAAAAAAAAAAAAATCTTCACCCCCCACATACTTGTTACACCATTATAAAACACATGCTAAAATTATTTGCATATTAAAATTCATTTCATTAAAAAAAAAAAAAAAACCAAAGAAAGAAGGCACACTTTATCCACTACTGTACTTAATATCATACAGAGTTAGTCATCCTCATACATATTTCATGTGTTGGTGTAAAATCTGCCATCAATCTTCCAGCAGAAGATCAATACACAGATCTGCCACCTATACAACTAAAATCATTTTACACAATTTCCATTGCAATCACATGACCAAGTTTATCATTCATTTCATATTTGATGCGATTCAAAAAAAATAACCCCCTTCTCCCCACACACTTTTCCACACCATAATATAAACTTTTACATTTTCTTTTCAATTCATATTTGATGTGGTTTATAAAATAAAAATCACCAAAACAAACAAAATTAATGCAGGCATGCTTTACATGCTAAGATCAGTAAACAGATATGCCACAATACTAAAGACACACACACACACACACACACACACAACACACACACACACACACACACACACACACACACACACACACTGAAACAACTTGGGCCAGACATAATAAACCTTTCCACCGACACACATGTCACATATAATTACTATTTGCTTGCTTATATAAATTCTATTCCATTATCTAAAAAAAAAACCTCAAACAAACAAGACACACTTTACCAACTACTATGCTTAATAACATATACAGTTAGTCATCCACATACATATTTCATGTGCTGGTGTAAAATCTGCCATTAATCTTCCCGCGGAATATCAATACACAGATCTGCCACCACATCAATCAAAATGCTTTTACACAATTCCCATCACAATCACAGGACCAAGTTTATTATTCATTTCACATGTGATGGGATTTAGTGTGAAGTTTTAAAAAGAAAAACATAAAATCAAAACTAAAGAGACCACTGCTCCCCACATACTTTCCACACTAGTACTGAACATGCCCCGTTTTTCTTTAACTTACATTGGATCTCATAATCTAAAAAAAACAAAATCAATAAAAATTTTAAAAGACAAAACAAAACACAGGCACATGCTATCCACAACTTAACTTTAAAGTTCCAGCGGAAGATCAATACACAGATCTGCCACCAACATCCATGAAAATGCTTTTACACAATTCTGATTGCAATCACAAGATCAAGTTTATCATTCATTTCACATGTGATGTGATTTAGTGTGATTTTTTTTACAAAAGAAAAACAAAAAAACTAAAACAAAAGAAAAGAAAACTGCTCACCATATACTTTCCACACCAGAATTGAACATGCCATGTTTTTATTTAACTTACACTGGATGTCATTATCTTAAAAACAAAAATTAAAATACAGGCACATGCTATCCACAAGTAAACTTAAAATCATATATCATCAATCTTTTCCCCACATGTGCTGGTGTAAAATCTGCCCTCAATCTTCCAGCAGAAGATCAATACACAGATCTGCCACCAACATAAACTAGCCTAAATGCATTTTACACAATTTCCATTGCAATCACATGACCAAGTTTATCACTCATTTCACAGTTGATGTGATTTGAAAAAATAAACCCCTTCTCCCCACACACTATCCAGACCAGAATATAAACTTTTACATTTTTCTTTTCAATTACATATTATATGGTTTACAAAAAAATAAACAAAATAAAAATAAAAGAATAAATTAATGCAGACATGCTTTACATGCTGCTACACTTAAGATCATACTATGAAGATGTGTTGGTGTAAAATCTGCTTCTAAGTTCTAGCAGAAGATCAGTAAACAGATCTGCTACCAACACTTAAGTCAGTCACACACACACACACACACACACACACACACACACACACACACACACACACACACACACACACTCCTTCTCTCTCTCTCTCTCTCTCTCTCTCTCTCTCTCTCTCTCTCTCTCTCTCTCACACACACACACACACACACACACACACACACACACACACACACACACACACACACACACACACACACATCTGATATTACTGTTTTGTGGAAGGAAGTTAAACTGAAGAACACACACACACACACACACACACACACACACACACACACACACACACACACAAGTCACTCACAACAAAAGTCACACACACACACGCACGCACACACACACACACACACACACACACACACACACACACACACACACACACACACCCCACACACACACACACACACCACACACTCACACACACGCACGCACACACATACACACACTCACATACTAAACACACACACACACTAAAAATACACACACACACACATGTATATATGTGTGTATCACTTAAAGTGGAAAGACATTAAAATTGAAGACAAACACACACACACCACACACACACACACACACACACACACACACACACACTGAAACAACTTGGGCAAGACATACCATTTACTGCTACATTTTTTCTTCTCAATCTATCCACTACTATCTTTAAAATCTTAGTGTGCTAATCTTTCAGATAATTTTTTTTTAGCATGCATAACATATTTATGTTGGTGTAAAATCTGTATGTATCTTCCTGCAGAAAATCAGTACACAGATTTGACACCAGCATAAGTTATTTCATGAACTATTGCATAGACATGGGGACTGGATGTAAAAAAAAGCACATGAGTGCTTATTCAATTATCTGTATAAAAAAAAAAAAATGAATATATAAAATATTGGTGGCAATAAGAAAACTAGATATATTTCTCTTTTCAAATTTTGCAAGATTTAATTTTCTTTCAGAAAAAAAAACCAAAAAACTTACAAACCTTCACCCACACATACTTGTCTCACCATTATAAAACATACTAACTTTTTACCTATTTACATTTTATTTCATTATGTAAAAAAAAAATCCAAACAAAAAAGGCACACTTTATCCACTACTATACTGAATATCATATAGAATTACTTAGTCATCCACATACAAATTTCATGTGCTGATGTAAAATCTGCCATCAATCTTCCAGCCGAAGATCAATACACAGATCTGCCACCAACATCCATGAAAATGCTTTTACACAATTCCCATTGCAATCACAGGACCAGGTTTATCATTCATTTCACAGTTGATGTAATTTGGTGTGTGATTTTTTTAAAAAGAAAAACATAAAAACAAAACTAAAACAAAAGAAAAGAAAACTGCTCCCCACATATTTTCCACACCAATATTGAACATGCCATGTTTTCCTTTAACTTACATTTCATCTCATTATCTAAACAAAACAAAACAAAATTTTTTTAAAAGGAAAACCCAGGCAAACGCTATCCACAACTGTACATAAAATCATATACCCTCAATCCTCTATTTTCCCACATGTGTTGGTGTAAAATCAGCCATCAATCTTCCAGCAGAAGATCAATACACAGATCTGCCACCAATATCCATGAAAATGCTTTAACACAATTCCCATTGCAATCACAGGACCAAGTTTATCAATGATTTCACATCTGATGTGATTTAGTGTGACTTTTTAAAAGAAAAAACGTAACAAAACTAAAACAAAAGAAAAGAAAACTGCTCACATACTTTCCATACCAGTATTAAACATGCCATGTTTTTCTTTGACTTACATTGGATCTCATTATCTAAATAGAAAAAAAAAACAAAAATAAGTGAAACACAGGCACATGCTATTGACAACTTAACTTAAAATCATATACTATCAATCTTCTTTTCCCCACATGTGTTGGTGTAAAATCTGCCATCAATCTTACACCAGAAGGTCAATACACAGATCTACCACCAACATCAACTAAAATAATTTTATGCGATTTCCATTGCAATCACATGACCAAGTTTATCAATCCATACACACACACACACACACACACACACACAAACACACATGCACACACACACATACACACACAAACCACACACACACACACACACACACACAAACCACACACACACACACAATGCACACACACACATACACACACAAACCACACACAAACCACACACACATACACACACACACACACACACACACACACACACACACACACACACACACACACACACACACACACACTACACACACTACACACACTACACACAAGTTTATTATTCATTTCACATGTGATGTGCTTTAGTGTGAATTTTTAAAAAGTAAAACATAAAATCAAAACTAAAGAGACAACTGCTCCAAACATACTTTCCACACTAGTATTGAACATGCCATGTTTTTCTTTACCTCACATTGGATCTCATAATCTAAAAAAAAAATCAATAAAAATTTAAAAAGACAAAACAAAACACACGCACATGCTATCCAGAATTTAACTTAAAACTTCCAGCGGAAGATCAATACACAGATCTGCCACCAACATCCATGAAAATGCTTTTACATAATTCCCATTGCAATCACAAGAAGAGTTTATCATTCATTTCACATGTAATGTGATTTAGTGTTATTTAAAAAAAAAGAAAAAACAGGCATTTTACACAATTTCCATAGCAATCACATGACCAAGTTTATCACTCATTTCACAGTTGATGTGATTTGAAAATATAAACCCCTTCTCCCCACACACTATCCAGACCAGAATATAAAGTTTTACATTTTTCTTTTCAATTACATATTATATGGTTTATAAAAAAAATAAACAAAATAAAAATAAAACAATAAATTAATGCAGACATGCTTTACATGCTGCTACACTTAAGATCATAATATGAAGATGTGTTGGTGTAAATCTGCTTCTATCTTCTAGCAAGGAGCAGTAAACAGATCTGCTACCAACACTTAAGTCACACACACACACACACACACACACACACACACACACACACACACACACACACCGTCTGATATCACTGTTTTGTGGAAGGACGTTAAACTGAAGAACACACACACACACACACACACACACACACACACACACACACACACACACACACACACACACACAAAAGTCACGCACACACACACACACAAAAGTCACACACACACAAAAGTCACACACACACACACACACACACACGCACACACACACACTAAACACTAAACACACACACACGTATGTGTGTGTGTATGTGTGTATCACTTAAAGTGGAAAGACATTAAAATTGAAGACACACACAACACACACACACACACACACACACACACACACACACACACACACACACACACACACACACACTCTGAAACAACTTGGGCCAGACATACCATTTACTGCTACATTTTTTCTTCTCAATCTATCCACTACTAATTTAAAATCATAGTGTGCTAATCTTTCAGATAATTTTTTTTTAGCATGCATAACATATTTATGTTGGTGTAAAATCTGTATGTATCTTCCTGCAGAAAATAAGTACACAGATTTGTCACCAGCATAAGTTATTTCATGAACTATTGCATAGACATGGGGACTGGATGTAAAAAAAAAGCACATGACTGCTTATTCAATTATCTGCATATAAGAAAAGAATAAATGAATATATAAAATAGTGGTGGCAATAAGAAAACTAGATACATTTCTCTTTTCACATTTTGCAAGATTTGATTTTCTTTTAGAAAAAAAAAACAAAAAAACTTACAAACCTTCACCCACACATACTTGTCACACCATTATAAAACATACTAACTTTTTACCCATTTACATTTCATTTCATTATGTAAAAAAAAAGAAAAAAGAAAAAGGGCACACTTTATCCACTACTATACTGAATATCATATAGAATTACTTAGTCATACACATACAAATTTCATGTGCTGATATAAAATCTGCCATCAATCTTCCAGCAGAAGATCTATATATCTGCCACCAACATCCATGAAAATGCTTTTACACAATTCCCATTGCAATCACAGGACCAGGTTTATCAATGATTTCACACCTGATGTGATTTAGAAAAAGAAAAACATAACAAAACTAAAACAAAAGAAAAGAAAACTGCTCACATACTTTCCACACCAGTATTAATCATGTCATGTTTTTCTTGAACTTACATTGGATCTCATTATCTAAATAGAAAAAAAAGAGAAAAAGTGGAACACAGACACATGCTATTGACAACTTAACTTAAAATCATATACCATCAATCTTCTTTTTTCCCCACATGTGTTGGTGTAAAATCTGCCATCAATCTTCCAGCAGAAGATCAATACACAGATCTACCACCATCAACTAAAATAATTTTGTTCGATTTCCATTGCAATCACATGACCAAGTTTATCAATCCATACACCAACACACACACACACACACACACACACACACACACACACACACACACACACACACACACACACACACGCACATGCACACACACATACACTCACACACATGCACACACACACACCACACACACACACACAAACCACACACACACACACACACACACACACACACACACACACACACACACATGCTATCCACAAGTTTACTTAAAATCATATATCATCAATCTTCTTTTTCCCACATGTGTTGGTGTAAAATTTGCCATCAATTTTCCAGCGGAAGATCAATACACAGATCTGCCACCAACATCAATCAAAATGCTTTTACACAATTCCCATTGCAATCACAGGACCAAGTTTATCATTCATTTTACATGTAATGGGATTTAGTGTTATTTTTCTAGAAGAAAAACAAAAGAAAATAAAACTGCTCCCCACATGCTTTTTTCACCTGTAGTGAACAAGCCGTGTTTTTTTTTTTAACTTACATTTCATCTCACTATCCCCCCTCCCCCCAAAAAAAAAGAAAAAAAGGAGAAAAACACATGCACATGCTATCCACAACTTAACTTACAATCATATACCATCAATCTTCTTCCCACATGTGTTGGTGTAAAATCAGCCATCAATCTTCCAGCAGAAGATCAATACACAGATCTGCCACCAACATCAACTAAAATTGTATCTAGCAGATTATTAAACAGATCTGCCATCAAGTCTTTTCAAATAATCAATATCAAAGACAATCACAGGATGAGCTTTGTTTTCCCATTTTATGTGATTTTAAAAAAGTGAATAAATTAAGCAAAAGACAAGAAAACCTCTTTATACACACCTTCCACACTAGTATGGAACATGCTACATCTTTCTTCAACTTACATTTCATCTTAGTTTAAAAAAAATTTTTTTTTTTAAAACCACCCCCAAAACACAGGCACACTCTTACCTATTACTAAACTTAAGAAGATCATATACCATATGTTTTTGTGTTTGTTTTGTCACATGTGTAAAATCTGCCATCAATCTTCCAGCAGAAGATCAATACACAGATCTGCCACAAAGATCAACTATTCACACATTACCACTGCCAGTTATATGATGAACTGGTTTTATGCTTTCACATTTCCTGTGATCTTTAAAAGAAAAACGTAAGAAACATAAATAAAACAAAAACATCTCCCACACACTTTCTTCAACACCATTATAGGCTATGCTACATTTTTTCAATCTATTTTTAATCTCCTTGTCAAAAAAAACTCAGACTACAGATTCACTCTATCCAGTACTAAACTTTAAAAAAAATCATACACCATAAGTCGTGGCGTCGTTTTCCCACATGTATTGGTGTAAAATCTGCCATCAATCTTCCAGTGGAAGATCAATACACAGATCTGCCACCAACATCAATGAAAATACTTTTACACAGTTCCCATTGCAATCACAGGACCAAGTTTGTCATTCATTTCACATGTGATGGGATCTAGTGTGATTTTTCTAAAAAGAAAAACATAAAAACAAAACTAAAACAAAAGAAAAGAAAACTGCTCCCCACATACTTTCCACACCACCATTGAACATGCCATCTTTTTCTTTAACTTATATTTCATCTCATTATCTATTTAAAAGAAAAAAAAAAAAAAAACCACAGGCACATGCTATCCACAACTTAACTTAAAATCATATACTTCCGATCTTTTTTCTAACATGTGTTGGTGTAAAATCTGCCATCAATATTCCAGCGGAACATCAATACACACATCTGCCACCAACATCAACCATTTTACACAATTCAAGTTTATCATTCATTTCACAGTTGATGCAATTCAAAAACAATAAACCCCTTCTCCCCACACACTTCCCCCATCATAATGTCAACTTTTACATTTTTTTTTCAGTTTATATTTGATATGGTTTATAAAAAAAAAAAAGCAGACATACAGGGTTCGCGATAACCGGTAATTGCTGGTATTTTACCAATTGTAAACAGGGAATACCAAAAATTTTGAAACAGCCGGTACCGCGTACCGATTCTGTTTGCCTGTGACCAATTAGATTTCCGTCTCCAAAAAAAAAAAAGTTTGAAGTGACATTTTCTGACAGTCTGTCATGCGCCTGGATTGTGCTTACGCACCTTCCCTTTTCCAACCCCTTCCGACAAACATCTTTGGCGCCAGCCTCATTATTAGCCTAGCACGCAGAACAGCAAGCTTTACTGTGAAAGAATAGAGCTTCGCGCTCTTCTCGGCATGACAGTGACTTCCATTCACAATGAGTAAATGGGTCCTAGATTGATTTATTCTTTATTCTTTTAATCTTTCATATCGAGAATAATGGAATAAGCACTCCTGTGCTTTTTTACATCCAGTCCCCGTGTGTATGCAGTTTTGTAAATGTCATCTGTTCCCACCAGCACACGATGGCCTACTCTAACAAAAAGCGAAAAGTGGAGGGTCTATGACTATGACTTTGCCCGTTGCTTTGAGAGAGAAGAGTCGAAAATAAAATCTAAATTGAACGAAATATCTAGATGAGCGCTAAGCATAGAAACAAGAAAGAAGAATATAGGCCTAGTCACACGAATGATGTGCAAAACAACAGACTGACACAGACAGTGGCACAGGCGCTAGAAAAAAAATCATATTTCCTGCGTGGTTTCGTGCCCAAGAAGCGAGTGGCAGAAGCGAGTGGCAGCAGCATGGTAGTCAGTCTCTGAGAGACTTCAATTTAGATTTTGTTTTGCTGCCTAACAAACCCCCCCTCCCCTCCCCCACCCCCTCACTGAATAGTTTCGTTTTGTTCACAATATGTACCGGATTTTATTTTCTGGGGACCGATTTTGGGGGAGTTGGTCAAGATATCTCTGAAATGGCAACTCGCAGTACCGGTTTTAAAAAATCCTAGCGCGAACCCTGGACATACTTTGCGCTGCTATATTTAAGATCATAATATGAAGATGTGTTGGTGTAAAATCTGCTTCTATCTTCTCGCAGAAGATCAGTAAACAGATCTGCCACCAACATTTAAGTCCAACACACACACACACACACACACACACACACACACACACACACACATCTCTCTCTCTCTCCCTCTCTCTTTTACTCAGAATTCAAGGCATATATTTCCCTTAGAATGAAGTTCATTGATGAAATGTGAGAGAACCATGAATGTGTGTGTGTGTTGGTGTGTGTGTGTGTGTGTGTGTGTGTGTGTTGTTGTGTGATTGAGTGTGGTGTGGTGTGTGTGGTGTGTGTGTTGTGTGTGTGCATGTTGTGTGTGTGAGTGTGTGTGTTGTGTGTGCGTGTGTGTATGTGTGTGTGTGAGTGTGTGTATGTGTGTGTGTTGTGTGTGTGCATGTGTTGTGGGGGTGTGTGTGAGTGTGGTGTTTGTGTGCGTGCGTGTGTATGTGTGTGCATGTGTGTGTGTGTGTGTGTGTGTGTGTGTGTGTGTGTGTGTGTGTGTGTGTGTGTGTGTGTGTGTGTGTGTAGTGTATGTTTTGTGTGTGTATGTGTGTGAGAGTGTGTTTGCGTGTCTGTATGTGTCTGTGGGTGTGTGTGTGTGTGTGAGTGTGTGTGTGAGCGTATGTTTGTGTGTGTATGTGTGTGTGAGAGTGTGTTTGTGTGTCTGTGTGTGTGTGTCTGTGGGTGTGGGTGTCTGTATGTGTGTCTGCGTGTGTGTCTGTGTGTGAGTGTGTGTAAAACATTATCTGATTGATAAAAATGTTATGCCTATTCTTTTGAAACATCTAGGATGTTTTACATAATTTTTTTTTCATATTTTATTTTACTTAAATTTTATTGGTAGTATGTCTCCCCCCCCCCACCCTCCAATAAGTATGTTAGTGAAAAAAAAATCCCCTTTTATCCAAATGTATGATTTATATCACATGTATAACTTTTGACAGATAGTGATGGATTGATGTTTTCAGTTGTTTATTTCATTTTGTTCTCTTGTTTGCTCTTTATCTACTAACGCTTTTCTTCTCTTCCATAATCAAAATATTTTATTGTGACTTCTGATTTTTGTCTTCTGAAAGAGTGCATTTTATTACCTTATCATATATAGTGTCCTTATTCTTTGTGTGTTGTTTGGTACTGCGTAAAGTTTTATTGTTTAGTATATTTTCAACCGGATGTATCCCTGAAAAGGGCGGGGACTGGATGTAAAAAAGCACACGAGTGCTTATCTATTATCCTCGAATAAAAGACTTTGCCTTGCCTTGCCTCGCCTTGCCTTGCCTTGCCTCGCCTTGCCTCTCTCTCTCTCTCTCTCTCTCTCTCTCTCTCTCTCTCTCTCTCTCTCTCTCTCTCACACACACACACACACACACACACACACACACACACACACACCACACCACACCACACCACACCACACCACCACACCATACACACACAACACCACACCACACCACACCACACCACACCACCACACACACACACACAAACACACACACACACACACACATTTGATTCATCTTTTATCTTTAAAGGGCTCAGAATTAACTTTTTGTTGGATTCTATCTCACAGTGGTTTTTACTACAATGAAAAAGTTGACATCCTAGCGAAAAAAGGAGCAAAGGGTTCATCAGAGGTGACACAATTAGTACTCCCCTTTTCACTACAAGAGTGTTATCATATCATAATAAAATCACAACGAAATTTATTTCATTGTGAGGAAAGAAGGCTTGGCTGCCTAGATGCACACAAAGAACTACGGAAATTTGAGTCTTTTGTTGAAACACGAGAGCGTGATATATATTGTTCAAAGCAGATTGTTTCCTTAGCTTGTAGAGGAAATTGAATAGCTTCAAGACAAAGTATGCTGGAAATGCATTTTGCATATGCGGTAATAATATAACAGTAGATCATATATTAACATGCTGCAGTTTAAAAGGGCACATTCCCGTTTTGATGGCATCTTCTTCATCAGCTATATTTAAAAGTCTGCCACTTAAGTATGACTTTTTTAAATCGCTGATGCTTAGTCAAGTTGGTTTGTTATTGTGATTGCTTTGGACTTTAAAGACACTCTAAACCAGTTTTTTTTCTTTCTTGTTTGTTTGTTTGTACTTTTGGGGGTTTCAATAGGTCTGTTCACAGGATTTTTTGTTATACCTATTGTTTAATTTGGTTGTTCCTTGGGGAAGGGAGAGGGGGGTGATTATGTTCATAATTGGCTTCTTGTTGCTGTGGTTGGGAATTCTTGTTCTTGTTTTGGGGGGTTGGGTGGTCTTTTGTTTATGTTTGGGGTTTTTTTTTCTTCTTTTTTGTGTTGTTGTTGGGGGTGGGGGGTGGGTAGCTTTTTTTTTTTTTTTTAGAAATAATTATTTGTTGTTATTGTTGGTGTTTCTTTTTTTTTTAGGGGGGGGGGGGGGAGGGGGGGGAGTCTACTTACGACTTTTTTTCTCAGGTGAAATACCTCAAATTTTTTTGTTGGAATTACTGTTTTTGTCAGAAATTGTTAGAACTGCATTTTCCTTTTTGTTCATTGTAGTTTAGTAGGTAAGTAACGTTAAGTTGTTTTTTTTATCAATCCACATGTAGGCCCTATTGATCCCCTGAAATTCCATCTTCCATACATTACCAACTACACCCTCCTCCCCTGACATTCACACACCCTTCCCCCTCTGTCTTTCTCTGTCTCTGTCTCTCTCCCTCATTTCTGTCTAATATCACAATTTGTGAAAAGACGTTAAAAGAAATTGAATACACACACACCAAAACAACTTGGGCCAGACATACCATTTACTGCTACATTTTTTCTTCTCAATTTATCCACGGCTGTCCTTAAAATCACAGTGTGTTAATCTTTCAGATAATTTCTTCAGTATGTATAACACATTTATGTTGGTGTAAAATCTGTATGTATCTTCCTGCAGAAAATCAGTACACAGATTTGCCACCAGCATAATTTTTTTTCGTGTAATACTGCATACACACAGGGACTGGATGCAAAAAAAATGCACACCAATGCTTATTCCATTATCTCAATGTAAATAAATGAATGAAAAGTACACAAAATATTGGTGGCAATAATAAAACCAGGTACATTTCTGTTTTTGCATTTTTCAAGATTTGATTTAAAAAAAAAAAAAAAAAAAAAAAAAAAAAAAAGACCCCTTCACCCCACACACATGTCACACCATTATAAAACAAGCTAATTTTTTGCCTATTTACATTTTACTTCATTATCCAAAAAGAAAAACAAACCCAAACAAAACAAAGAAGGCACACTTATATCCACTACAATACTTAATATCATGTAGAGCTACTTAGTCATCCTCATACATATTTCATGTGCTGGTGTAAAATCTGCCATCAATCTTCCAGCGGAAGATCAATACACAGATCTGCCACCAACATCAATGAAAATGCTTTTACATAATTCCCATTGGAATCACAGGACCAAGTTTATCATTCATTTTACATGTGACATGATTTACTGTGATTCAAAAACAACAACAGAAAACAAAGCTGAAACAAAAGAAAAGAAAAATGCTCCACACATACTTTCCACACCAGTATTGAACATGCCATGTTTTTCTTCAACTTACATTTGATCTCATTATTAAAAAAAAATAAAACAAAAGCAACAACAAAAAAGAAAAGAAAAACACAGGCATACGCTATCCACAACTTAACTGAAAATCACATATCAATCTTCTTTCCCCCCACATGTGCTGGTGTAAAATCTGCCATCAATCTTCCAGCAGAAGATCAATACACAGATCTGCCACCAACATCCATAAAAATGCCTTTACACAATTCCCATTGCAATCCAGGACTAAGTTTGTCATTCATTTCACATGTGATGTGATTTACTGTGATTTTTCAAAAAAGAAAAAAACATAAAAAACTAAAACAAAAGAAAAGAAAACTGCTCTCCACATACACACCAGTGTTGAACATGCCATGGTTTTCTTTCATTTACATTTGATCTCATTATCTAAAAAATAAAAAAAAATGAAAAAGACAAAAGAAAAGAAAAGCAAAACACAGGCATGTGCTATCCACAACTTAACTTAAAATTATATACCATCAATCTTTTCCCCACATGTGTTGGTGTAAAATCTGCCATCAATCTTCCAGCGGAAGATCAATACACAGATCTGCTACCAACCCTCAATCCATTGACAAAACCGCATACACGTGGGGACGGGATGTAAAAAACCACACCGGTGCTTATTCCATTATCCTCGATATAAAATAATAAAGAATAAGAATAAGAAGAATATGTGTTGGTGTAAAATCTGCCATCAATCTTCCCAAAGATTAATACACATATTTGCCACCATCATCATTTATGATGATATCCACCACTGGAAATTCATTTCATTACTCTCACCAACTGTAGTGATTTCACACATATTCATAGAAGTCAAAGAACCGGCTTTGTTTCTGTGTTC
>CM060333.1:16355206-16359875 GCA_030674155.1 Stramonita haemastoma
TAAAAAGCACTTAAGTGTTTATTCCATTATCCTCGATATAAAAATAAATAATAAATAAATTAGTTCAATTCAAAAATTCAATTCAATTCAAAATTTTATTTCAAGAAAACCCCCCAAGGGGTACATGAAATTTGACAAAACCAATGCTTGCAGATATGGGCGTGTGAAAAATACTCACAACAAAAATCCTAACACAATGGATGGCACAAAAAAGAAAAAGAAAGAGTATTCACAATACATTAGAGGAACAAAAACCCCCACAAAAAACAAAAAGCCAGCATGATGTTTAGATGACTCAACAATTAATGCGTACTTTCTCTCTCTCTCTTTCTCCCAGCATATCCCGTACAACGCTAAGGCATCTAGAAGCACACATATACTTACACGCGCGCACACACACACTAACATACATGCATGCAGAAAGGCGCTCTAATGTCTGCAGGTCAACCCTCAAGGGCACACCTGCCCAAAAACCCACGCGGGCACTCACATAAGCATAAAAAAATACAATAAGTGCACCACAAAAACAATATAATACAATCCAAAGAACCAATATTCATATGAAAATACCAAAGTTCTCACATGACGGATGTATTGCACAATTATAGTTTGAACTCCTTCTGATTAATTTTAAGCGCATACGCACACACATGTGCACCCAAGAGAGCGGGGACACTCACTCACTCACACACACACAAGCCTTCATAGTCTATACCTACAGGGGAACGAAATTGTCTATAGCATAAAACAATTTGCACTAGTATCATTTATGAAAAAATATCAAATTAGTGGTTTTTCATTATTTCTTTGAGAAACTGTGTAACTTTAATGAGCAAAGATTTCCTCCTAGAGCTAAACAGTTCATGGAACTTGATAACATTTGGATTTTTATGATAATATTTTGCGATAAATTTGTTTCTTAACTGCACAAAAAAAGTTGTGTCTGTGTTTACACTTCTTACAGAGACACTGCCACTGAAACAGGTTTAAATACAGACTTGCAAAATTTTACAAGCAGCTGATACCTCAGCTTTTTTCACAGGTGATGATGCTGGTTTCTGTGAAGTGTCCTGTTTTTGTACCCACCACGCACGCTTCATGTCGCTGTGCTTTCCTCCCAGGTTTTGCGCGCCTTGAAGTCCTGCTCCACACAGCATTGGAAGTGTTGCACTGCACTAGGATGTGTTGGGAGTGTTCTTGATCGCTGCAGACACCTTACCTTCTGCTGCAATGTCTGGTGCTGTCTTCTGCTGCGATGTCTGGTGCTGTTTTCTGCTGCGATGTACGGTGCTGTCTTCTGCTGCGATGTCTGGTGCTGTCTTCTGCTGCGATGTCTGGTGCTGTCTTCTGCTGCGATGTACGGTGCTGTCTTCCTCCTCCAAGACCTCCTCCTTCTACAGATAAAAAAAACCCACGTCTTAAGGGTTCTGGTATGTATACATGAAAAGTTGTTTTCATTACGTTAACTATGTCAACAATCATCTCAGTTAAGACAAGGGCAATGAGGTGTGTGTGTGTGTGTGTGGTGTGTGTGGTGTGTGTGTGTGTGTGTGTGTGGTGTGTGGTGTGTGGTGTGTGTGTGTGTGTGCGCTTGTGTGTGTGTGTGTGTGTGTGCGCTTGTGTGTGTGTGTGTTTGTGTGTGTGTGCACTTGTGTGTGTGTGTGTGCTTGAGAGAGAGAAAGAGAGAGATTTGATTGATTCTTTTATATCGAGGATAATGGAATAAGCACTCATGGGCTTTTTACATCTAGTCCCTGTGTGTATGCAGTTTTGTAAATGTCATCTGTTCCCACCAGCACATGATGGCCTACTCTTACGAAAAGCGGAGCAGGATTTAACGTGTGCACAAGATGTTCTGCGTGCATTCTATCAAATTAATGGCAGATAATATTATGGAGTATTGACCACCTTCCTTTATTTTTTGTCTGTATCCTTACCAATAGTTATGGAGGAAAGTGATATAAAACTATCACAGTTAACTAATCCTTTTTTTTTTATTACTATTTTACTTCATGATGCTCTAGATCTGAAAAGTTTCTGTATTGACAAAAGTAAATAGGATGCCTTTTCCCTTTCAATCATCAGTAAGTTTTTCATCACCATGTGGCTTCTCAGAACACATTTTCCCATGCTCAAAACACAGCTCCATTTGGTGCTGATTCTGTCCAAGTTTGGTACAGTTCAATTTGCCCACTTTCTCTGACTAAAAAAACTGCAAATTTGAGTTTTTATCTCAGCTGAAATGTACAGTCAGTGCTACTGTTGAAGAAAGAAAAACACTTTTCAGCATAGACTTCGCAAGAATGAAGATAACTCTGATCAGCTGATTTCGTCAACTTCTACAAATTCAAGGGAGTCATCATATTACTTTCAAATTCAATGATGACTTTATTTTGACTACAAAAAATTTTTTAGCATTGTGTTATGGTTACTGGACTCATGATGTTGACAGATGAACAGATTCAAAGATTCAGGACCTTTCTAGGCCCTAGAGGCAAAAAAGACCCCTAGACTTTTTCCAGGTCTGGAAAAGATTTTATCATTTTTCAAGGACTTTTTCAGATTCACAGGACTCTGTATGTGTGTTAACACTTATGCTCTAACAGGGGGTTTTTTTGGGTCTTTTTTAGAAATGCAATACCCTTTGTTTAAACTGTAGTGCTGTTCAGAATGTCATGAATTTCTTTTTAAAAGCAGTCTTCTTGGAAGTAAGAGCATGCCAGTGATCGTCATGATCGTGATCGTCATGGCGGTGAACACTCATTTCGTGCGAAGTGGCGGTGTCCTATGATGAAAATACGACAATCGCTTGATTTCATGCGATGCAAAGTACTCGGCAGCATATCGAAATGACTTAACAACAGTTATTTCGAAGCCATGTTGCGTTAAAATAAAGTAAAACAATGTATGACATCAAAATTGCCGAGTAGAGCCAACGCGTGCATCGGGCAAAATTTGGCACTGCTTGATTCAGTCCGATCGCGATCAATTCTTCCAAAGTTTTTCAAAAATATTCCACAACCCTTACCTTATCGTCTCTGTCATAGTTTAATTCAATCAAATCCAGTCTTCAAAACTCCTCATCGCCGTCAATATTGTCAAAAAACTCCATCAATATTGTAAAAAAACTCGAAAAATACTTTGAGTAATACAGGCACAAACACTTGGCCACCATTTTGCTTCTAGGCGATTGAGGCTCGTCCGAAAAAATACAAAACAAAAAAACCTCTAAACCAATCAGGATCCTCGTTACTTGTGACTGCGGAACAACCTTCACCCATTTCTGCAGCCCTACTATTGCCTTCACAATCAATGGGTGACCTTTGAAAGTGAAAGTGAGCCTTCAATTATGATCACCAACATCATCCCGGAATATTCCGGGAGCCGCCAGACACACTGGACCCCGTGTTCCCGGTATATTCCGGGATTCACACGACCAGGGTTAAAAGCAGTCTTCTTGGAAGCAAGAGCATGCCAGTGAAACAAGTACAGTACAGACAGAGAAGAGGAAATAAAACCATACCTGTTTAGTCCCCAGTGACTTGTCCACAGCAGTTTCTTGGCACTGAATTCTGGCTCCACAGCTCATGAAAGCAGCAAGTGGCTTCAGTACTGTCAAAGACTACAACAGTTTGATTCAAAACTTTCAGGTGCATAAATGCAGATCAGTAAATTTGCATTACTCATATTATATTCAAAACTACATAACTACCTATGAATTTCTCCTGTTATTAAGATAATTATTCTTTGTATTCATAACTTTAATTTGAATGCAGTCAAAAGACAAAAGTCAAAGCAACAGCTAAATACTTGTAAAACTAATTAACACGAGACAGCTGTAAGTTGTGGCTAAAATAACTGCACCAGGATTGGTTGTTTTTTTTTAGTGATGCCTAACTGCGACTAATTTAATATTATGGGTAATGCATTAAAACTATTTTTTAAGAGTTTATATTCCTGAGTGGCCTGTAGTCTCCTAATTACACATGGACCTCAGCAGTAATTCTGTTGACAATTCTGATTCTACCATCTGCCATTACACTGAAGTTTTCTAAACAAAACACAAGGCTACTAAAGGAGACAGAGACGACAGACATCAAAGGGTAAGAACAGAAAGACACAGATGGACACACAAACACACGAAACAAGAAGTGTAGGAAACAAGACAGGAAATGCAAAGAGAATGACAGACATAGGCACAGACAGCTGGTCACACAAACACTATATCATACAGCAAGATCAATGACAAACATCTGCATATCATACAGCAAGATAAACGCAAGATAAACGACAAACATCTACCTGATTATGTTCTGGACACTGACATGGGAATGTGCTGGATGGCGTTTCTGCTCTTTGGCACTTGACTTGATTCAGTCCAGCTCCTGTAAGTACATTATTAGTCATTGGTAACGAGGAAAATAAAATTATGAGGGTTGTCCTTCCACCTCAACTTACATTCCTTGTCGCTTGATTCAGTCTACCCACAGAGTTCAAGAAAACACTAACAAGTGATGAGCCACACTAAACATTCCTTAGCTTAGAGATTACATTTATCTCATCATTTCATTTTGGATCATACTTTAAGAATATTCTTTTTAGACTTTTACTTATATTCTTTGCAGTCTTTGTTAAAATTCTTCGTTGTTTTATTCATCCAAATATTAAA
>CM060333.1:16359975-16367475 GCA_030674155.1 Stramonita haemastoma
AAACCACAATCTCCTAAAAAAATTTTAAGCAGTTACTTTTAAGTGTAGTTTAATTCAAAAAGATCAGTTTTTTTCTGTAACGAAATGAAACGTACACCCGACCCTTGCGGCCGGGGGCCTTTTTTTTGCCCCAGGGCCTTTCTCGGAAAAAAACTGGGGGGAGCGTTACCAAAAAAGGGAAACCCCGCGGCGCTAGAAGCGGCCAGCTATGCAAACGATCATCCAAGTGTAAATATTGTTTATTAGTGTGTTTGTTATTGATTTTTCGGCATCTTCGACCCTACGTTTTTCCAATTTTTTTGTTTGTTGTTTGTGATAAATTCTATCTACCACTGCACCAATTTTGAAAAACTATGGCAATTATGCTTTGCAATGCAAGGATACTAACATAGGGTGAACTGGAGGACCCAGTCGCTTCTGGGAAAGGATTTTATCATTAGGCCTAGATTTTACTTGTGGTGTGTTTAGCGTCTTCACTACAACATCCACAACCACAACTAGCTGAAGTAAAAGGTGAAGTTGTTATGATTTTGTTTTGTTTTGGTTGTTTTGTCCCGGTGGTGGTTGTTGTTTTTTTTATCTATTTTTTTTGGGGGGGTGGTGGGGGGGGGGGTGGCACTCTGTACCTTGGTGCCCCGTCAGTTGTGTGACAATTCAAAGTTTCTTCGAGCTTAGAGCGAGTCAGACAGGGACAAGCTGGAATTTGATTCTCAGTTAGTTAAACCGATTTGCCAAAAAATGAGAACGTTTTGTTTGCACCTGCTCCTTTTTTCTTTGTTTTCTTCCTTTTTTCTTTTCTTCTTTTTTTTGGAAACGGGTTGGGAACTCTTTCCTAGAACCATGAGTTCCTGGATTTTATAATTGATGAAAGTTCATCCCCCGAGGGAATGCGGGGGGGGGGGCCTTATCATTAAAAGACATCCCCCCTGCCCCCCCCCACCCTCCTCCCCTAACGTTTCAACAGCAAACTCGACCCCTGCAGCCTCGTGCGCTTGCGCTGGCCACCCCGTTGCTTTACAGAACTGGCTCTTTTTTTTTTTTTTTTTTTTTTTTTTTTTTTTTTTTTTTGGGGGGGGGGGGGGGGGCGGCGCTGAGGGGGATACCTACGCCACGTTCCTAAATCGCAATACTTCCGCTGGGACAGGCCATAAGACAATCTCAACAACAACAACAACAACCCCCCCTCCATCTTTTCGAAAGGGTGTGCAGAATCTTTTATTTTCAATCCCTCCGTCAGTTTCCCTTGTTCCTTTCCTCTTTCTGTCATTCCTTCTCGTCTATTTCCGCTTTTTTGGTAGTTCTCCTGCCTTTCGTTCAGGAAAAAAATGTCTTTTTAAAAAAAGGATCCCCCCCTCCCTCCTCGCCAAAAATTGAATTCTGAGTTCTGACCGCAGGCATTTAACAGCGGCACAATGCATGTTTCTCATTTGTTACAGACAACAAAATTGCGGTCTAACGTTTGATGAGATGATGATGAATGTGATGATGATGATTGATGATGAAAAAGAAGAAGGAGAAGGAGAAGGAGAAGGACAAGGAGAAGAAAAAGAAGAAGAAGAAGAAGACAAGGAAAGAAGAAGAAGAAGAAGACGAAGAAAAGAAGAAGACGAAGAAGAAGACGAAGAAGGAAAGAAGAAGAAAATCGAGAAATATCAGAGAAATCATGGGGGGGTTTTTGTTTGTTTGGTTTGGTTTGGGGTTTTTTTGGGGAGTGTTTCTGGTTGTTCTGTTGGTTTGTGGGGGTGGTGGTTGTGGTGGGGTGCTGCTGGTGTGTTTGTTGTGGTGTGTGTGTGTGGTGTTGTGTGTGTGTTTTTTGTGTGTGTGTGTGTCTGTGTCTTTTCTGTGTGTCTATTTTCGGTGCTGGTATGTGCATGATGTGTGTATATGTCTGTTGTGTCTGTGTGCTATGTGCGTGTGTGTGTGTGTTGTGGTGTTTTGGGGGGTGGTGGTTGTTGCCCATCCTTTTTGACGACGGGGAAGGATATGTATTCCTTGTACCCCTAGCCTCAGCTACAGACCTTATAGTCATACTGTACCTTTTAAAAATCGGAAATTAGGAATAATTGTCAGTTCTTTGATGTGGTACTCTACAAGATTCACGCATATAAATCCCATTATATTATTATTATTATTTATTATTATTTTTATTATTATTATTATTATTATTATTATCATCATTATTATTACATCATCACATCATCATCACATCATCATCATCATCATCATTATTATTGTTTTGTTGTTATCATCATCATCATCATCATCAATCATCATTATTTTTATGGAGGGAAAGCAACAAAATTGTAACTTTTAGTCAACTGTTTGAAAAAAAAATCGCCATCACCATAACCACACTTCCCCTCCCATTTTATTATCATTATCACCTACTTCAGCACTGGGACTGTAGTAAGGCAGGCAGCACATGTGAACACTGGGCCGCTAGGCTACTCTAGCCATTGCCCTTTCCTCTGACCAGGCCTATGGGGCCCTCCCAAAACACGCTAGCCTAGGCCTGGTCTAAACTCTAGCACACCCTACTGCATACAATCACTAAAAACCCCAGCCAGACCCTTCAATAACTAGGTAAACGGCACACTAAACAATTTGATTTGATTTGATTTGTTCTTTATACGGGATAATGGAATAAGCACTCTGGTGCTTTTTTTTTTATCCATCCCCGTGTTATCAGTTTTGTAAATGTCAAACTTTCCCACCGGCAAACGATGGCCTACAAACACAGCGACTCCCCACACAGAGGGAGAATTTGATAACAGGCATATATTAATAAATAATATATATATATTTTAAAATAATATATATATATATAATATATAATATATATTATAACACTAGGCCTAGGGTTAAAATAGTGTCTGACGGGCCTAGGATAAAGAAAGATACAATATTAAGAAGGGTACAGGGCCAATGGTGAAAACAAGTACCAATTGGCCCAGACCTATATATTAGGGAACGGGTGAAAGATGTGCGGGTGAAGATACGATAGTTTTACAAGCAAGGCGGTAGTACGGATTCGAACCGCGCAGTTAGTGTGAAGTGACGTTGGTTCCAGACCTCAAAAGCCCAGGTAAAAGCACGTTATTTCTAAACCCTTCCTTGGACCCCAATAAAACAAAACTAATTACAACCCCCAGGTATGCCCACCCAACCGTCCTACTCACCCCTTTTCCCGCCACCCTTTGGGTTGCGTAAAGACACCCCATACCCGGTAAGGCGCAGGGGGCGGATACAGTGGTCAAACAGCCACAAATTAATTGCGAACCGGGTTAAATCCGGTCGGGAGAGTTACTCCCGGAACATCATCTGACTCCCCCCCCGAAATCCCAAAACTTTAAACCGAACCCTAGCGATCGAACCAAACATCTTCGCACACGTTAAAACCTTTCCGCTTTTCGTAAGAAAGGCCATGTGTGCCGTGGGAACAGATGACATAAACAAAACTTCATACACAGGGGATGGGTTTTAAAAAGCACAAAGGCTTTATCCCATTACCTCGAATAAAAGAAAACATTTAAAAAAAAAAAATAAAAAAAAAGACTAGATAAAACCCACCAACACACCCGCCTGTAGACCTAGCCATCCTCTCGCTTGTTGCATCAGCATTAATAGCCTAGGCCTAACGCGTACACATCAAACCCATCTTATCATCATCAACACACAGTCCGTGTTCCTCTCTCCTCGGTTTGAGGAGGAGGAGGGTAAAGAGAGAGAGGGGGGAGGATGGTCAGTTCTTCCTTCATCTAGTCTATCGCCCTACATTCTTTCATACCAGGCTCTCTTTCTATTCCTCTTAATTCCATAGAAAAAAAATCACACACACACACACACACACACTAACACACACACACACGTAAACACACACACGCACAGGGATGACATTTACAAAACTACATACACACAGGGACTGAATGTAAAAAAAAAAAAAAAAAAAAAAAAAAAAAAAAAAAAAAAAAAGCACAAAGAGTGCTTATCCCATTATCCTCGATAAAAAAAAAACAACAACTATAAAAGTATATAAAAACAATATTTTAAAAAAAGAAACACGCACACTCGTCCAGCAGACAAGACCCACCAACACACAAACCCGCCTGTAGCGCCTGTAGTCTACCCTCTGCTTCTGCATCAGTCCGCACCTAGCCTAACGCGCACACATCAAACCCATCTTATCATCCGTCATATCCTGTACACGTACTAGGCTAAAGCATCCACAGAAATGTAAAAAACAACAACCCTGTTTGTGAAAGACTAGGCTCTCATTCGTGATATCAAAGACACACACACATCTTAATCCCATCAAGCTATATTTCTTTGGTTTTTGTTGTTGTTGTTGTTGTTTTTATTCTTTTATAGCGAGGATAATGGAATAAGCACTCATGTGCTTTTTTACATTCAATCCCCGTCTGTATGCAGTTTTTGTAAATATGTGTCATCTGTTCCCACCGGACACACGATGGCCTATTCTTGCGAAAAGCGGAACAGGATTTATCATGTGCGCAAGATGTTCTGCGTGCGTTCGCACACGGGGCCTCGGTTTATAGTCTCATCCGAAGGACTTTTGGGGAGAGTGGAGTCAGCACTGGTGTTGACTCCAGAGGAAAAATCCCCCCGACCGGGAATCGAACCCGGTTGTCAAATTGCGAGCGCCATTGTGTGCCGGTAGGAACAGATGACAAGATTTGCAAAACTGCATACCCACGGGGACTAGATGTAAAAAATAAATTAAAAAAAAAAGCACACGAGTGCTTACTCCATTATCCTCGATATAAAAGAATAAAATAAAATAGATAAAATAAAATAAAACACACACACACACGCACACACACACACACACACACACACACACACACACACACACACACACACACACACACACACACACCACACACACACACACACACACACACCATCTAACTATCAGTGATGGTTGGATCAGTTTTTTTTTCTCTTTTCCTCCAATCAATTGTCCAAACAAACACACTGACATTAATATCTCATTTCTGCCACGAATGTTTGAGGAACTGGTCTGTATTTTTGATAACCGAGGATTGTACTTAAGTAAAGAAATATGATGAAAAGTGCCAATAGAACATTTTAGTCAACGTAAAGCATGCGAACAAAATAATGCTATGTATCAAAAGTGGCCCAAGATTGCCAGCTTGGCTTCCAACGGATTTCCAACAAAGACATTTTACAGTTTTTAAAATCCGTTGAAAAAAGTTATACCACAAAACAATGTTTAGTTAGAGTTGAAGGAGTTTAGGCTCGGACTATTTAGCAGTCTTTCTTTTAGTATGTATTTTGTTAACACATTCTTTCAAAATCTACCATACATACATCTTAAAGTGTGATTGATGCTTTCTTTTAATTTTCAGCTAACTCTTTTCTCTACATCTGCAGCTGAAAAATTTCGTAATAGCTGATAGCTTGGACTAAGATCCGGAAAAAAATGAAAATTTTCAGAATCGAATATTAAGTGCTTAAACACTTCGCCAGGGTTTCATTTATGAATGTGGGTTTTGTTGTTGTTGCTGTTGGTGTTTTAACACTTTGTACCCCAAGGGTGCAGCTGCACTGCAGTCTCTGTGGACCAGCCCTGCAGCAGCTGAGTGCAGTGTGCACTGGGTCATCATAGTAAAATCCTCATATCTTTTTTGTTTGAAGCCCATTTCTTATGAAACTATGGCATTATGTGGGTAAATGACTGCCCATTATATGCATGCATAAAAATTTATATTACATAAAAAAGAGTATGTTAATCATGGTGTCAAATTACGTAATTGCTCTGATTTTAAGTGGTGATCCCACTGATGGGCTTATGATTTTTACACAATGTATGCAACAAATACAACACAACAACAACAAAACTATACAAGAATCTCAAATAAACAGGGACAAACATAGGTACTATACACGTTTCTTCCAGCATGCATCAAATGTAATATAATCAAAGGGAACCACTGAACTGTAGACACGACACTGTCACAATAACGATCATGGAATATACAGATAACATTTCTTCCCTAGTCCAAGAAAGTTCCTGAACTTTTCTACACTACTTTATTCATATGTACAGAATGTTTGCACTTCACCAGGTGGCTTGTAGTTCATTTTCATGTAAACAGTTGGTGTTTATCGTAGCGGTACTCACAGTACCAAGGCCACCCCCCCCCCAGTCACCCCCCCCCCCTTCCCACCACTTTTAGCTGGCTTATCTCGCTCCTCGAGCGGCACACAGTGAGTATCACGAGACTCAATGCTCTCACAATCTCTATCCAAAACACGATCTTTATCGCAACGTAACAACTCGTTTAAAACTTCTGTTACTTCGTCAGCATGAAAGTATGATGTACCAAAGCCATACTACAAGCATATGACACGTAAAACAACAATAAACACAACAAAACAACGCTCAATTTATATGCAAATTAGCTGTGAACGATGTGCGACCAACGTGGCAGCTAAAGCCAACAAGCTAAAACGACCATGTGAGAATAGAACAGAATGGGAGGGCGAAAGTGAAAGTACCTGCTGTGGTACGGATTAATCCGTACCCCCGTCCAGGGGAGATGATCGTGTGGTACGGATTAATCCGTACCCGGGGTAGAAAGTGTTTTAAGGAATCTGTTGTGCTGTTTACATGCACTATGCTACACATTTCAGCAAGCTTCTTTTTTAAAAGTAAAACAGGCTGCTCGTGGTTAACTGACCAAAACTGAAAGTAGAATTTCCATGGGAATTCCCGGAAACGAAATAATAGCTGTTGCGTAATAGACCTTGACCCGGCCCACAGCCCGTAAGTAAGTGTGTGCTTATGGCCGTGGGCGAAGCAGGAGATCGCGTCCATGTTTAGGCTCCATACACACTGTGTAGGAAAGCACCCAAGTTTCACCGAACAGTAAGTTGTTA
Organism: Stramonita haemastoma; assembly: GCA_030674155.1. Taxonomy (NCBI): domain Eukaryota; kingdom Metazoa; phylum Mollusca; class Gastropoda; order Neogastropoda; family Muricidae; genus Stramonita; species Stramonita haemastoma. Next base: position 16,366,900 of record CM060333.1, read on the forward strand.
TCTCTTTTTCTCTGCTCTTCGTTTTGATCCCCTCATGTTCTATTTCATTTTATGCACTGATGTCTTTCTCAGAGGAGGTAGGTAGTCTGTTTCGCAAAGCACTCCCCATGTCCACTGACTGTGGCAGTCAACTTTCCATGCAGTTAATTAAACCACGAGGAAAAGTCGGTCTTCATTCTTGTCGTTGTAGGCTCGGATGCTCGGACAGCAACTATTGTTGCCTATCATGTGAGCGAAAATGTGTCGCGCAGCCGTTGTTTTTGTTGTTGTTGTTTGCGTTCCCCAGCTTAACACTCCGGGGATCACCCAGAATGCGTATTCTGACTCCCTCATCCCACCAGGGAATCACTGTGAGATTGAAATTGCACACTGAATGAGAAGTTTGCGTGTAGGACTGGTTTCAAGTACCTCGCCGTAGTGTCGGTGTTACGAGGAAAAATACATTGCGCATCGGACTTTGGCCTGGGAGATAGGCCTAACTCCTTTGTTATCGTGTAAGTCTTTCTGAAATGACAGAAAAGGCAGAAGAGTGGACCCAGGAGGCAGAAAATAGTATAACGTCATCGGAAGACCTCC
>CM060333.1:16374975-16389975 GCA_030674155.1 Stramonita haemastoma
AGTAGACATGGAGATCAGAACCAAACCGTCAGGCAAACCGGTGCTGTATTTGAACGGGTACGCCTATTTTCGGGACAACAACAAGTCGGACCGAATCTACTGGAGGTGTACCCGCAAGGGGCGGGTACGGTGTTCGGCCCGGGCCGTGTCCCTCAAAGAGTCTGATGGCACCCCCGTGTTTGCCAGTGAGAGCAACAAGTGTACCCTGCACGACCACCCTCCCTGTCAAAAACCGCTGGTAAGTTCAGTCAGTAAGTTCAGTCAGAAGTTCAGTCAGTACTTCAGTCAGTAGTTCAGTCAGTACTTCAGTCAGTACTTCAGTCAGTAGTTCAGTCAGTACTTCAGTCAGTAGTTCAGTCAGTACTTCAGTCAGTAGTTCAGTCAGCAGTTCAGTCAGTAGTTCAGTCAGTAGTTCAGTCAGCAGTTCAGTCAGTACTTCAGTCAGTAGTTCAGTCAGCAGTACAGACAGTACTTCAGTCAGCAGTTCAGTCAGCAGTTCAGTCAGAAGTCTGATCCACAGTTTTGTTGTTTGTTTGGGTTTGTTCTATTTTTTGTTTTGTTTTTTTTTTTAGTAAAGAAGGTGTAAGAGTAGAGTGGAATGAAGGGGATGGGAGTGGAGTGGAGTAGAGTAGGGTGGTAAGAGTAGAGGGGGGGACAGGAGAGTGGAGGAGAGTAGATAGAGTAGGGTAGTATTTTATTTATTTATTTATTTATTCTTTTATTTATTCTTTTATTTATTTATTCTTTTATATCGAAGATAACAGAATAAGCAACATGTGCTTTTTTTCATCCGGTCCCCGTGTGTATGCAGTTTTTGTAAATATTGTCATCTGTTCCCACCGGCACACGATGGCCTACTCTTACGAAAAGCGGAACAGGATTTAACGTGTGCGCAAGATGTTCTGCGTGCGTTCGCACACGGGGCCTCGGTTTAAAGTCTCATCCGAAGGACTTTTGGGGAGAGTGGAGTCAGCACTGATGTTAACTCCAGGAAGAAAATTTCCTCGACCGGATTCGAACCCGGGTCTTCAAATTGCCAGCGCAATGTTCTGACCACTAGGCTATCCGCCCGCCCCCCCCCCCCCCCCCCCCCCCCCCCCCCCCCGTAGTAGAGTAGAGTAGAGTAGAGTAGAGTAGAGAAGGGTAGTAGAGTAGAGTAGTAGAGTAGGGTAATAGAGCAGAGTAGGGTAGTAGAGTAGAGTGGTAGAGTAGAGTAGAGTAGAGTGGTAGAGTAGAGTAGAGTAGAGTGGTAGAGTAGAGTAGGTTAGTAGAGCAGAGTGGTAGAGTAGAGTAGGTTAGTAGAGTAGAGTGGTAGAGTAGAGTAGGTTAGTAGAGTAGATGTGGTAGGGAAGTAGAGTAGAGTAGAGTGGTAGAGTAAGAGTAGGTTAGTAGAGCAGAGTAGGGTAGTAGAGCAGAGTAGAGTGGTAAGTAGAGTAGGTTAGTAGAGTAGAGTGGTAGAGTAGAGTAGGTTAGTAGAGCAGAAGTGGTAGAGTAGAGTAGGGTAGTAGAGCAGAGTGGTAGAGTAGAGTAGGGTAGTAGAGCAGAGTGGTAGAGTAAGGTAGGGTAGTAGAGTAGAGTGGTAGAGTAGAGTAGGTTAGTAGAGCAGAGTGGTAGAGTAGAGTGGTAGAGTAGAGTAGGGTAGTAGAGCAGAGTGGTAGAGTAGAGTAGGGTAGTAGAGCAGAGTGGTAGAGTAGAGTAGGGTAGTAGAGTAGAGTGGTAGAGTAGAGTAGAGTGGTAGAGTAGAGTAGAGTAGAGTGGTAGAGTAGAGTAGGGTAGTAGAGCAGAGTGGTAGAGTAGAGTAGGGTAGTAGAGCAGAGTGGTAGAGTAGAGTAGGGTAGTAGAGTAGAGTGGTAGAGTAGAGTAGAGTGGTAGAGTAGAGTAGAGTAGAGTGGTAGAGTAGAGTAGGTTAGTAGAGCAGAGTGGTAGAGTAGAGTAGGTTAGTAGAGCAGAGTGGTAGAGTAGAGTAGGTTAGTAGAGCAGAGTGGTAGAGTAGAGTAGAGTAGAGTGGTAGAGTAGAGTAGAATAGAGTGGTAGAGTAGAGTAGGTTAGTAGAGCAGAGTGTAGAGTAGAGTAGGGTAGTAGAGCAGAGTGGTAGAGTAGAGTAGGGTAGTAGAGTAGAGTGGTAGAGTAGAGTAGAGTGGTAGAGTAGAGTAGAGTAGAGTGGTAGAGTAGAGTAGGTTAGTAGAGCAGAGTGGTAGAGTAGAGTAGGTTAGTAGAGTAGAGTGGTAGAGTAGAGTAGGGTAGTAGAGTAGAGTGGTAGAGTAGAGTAGGGTAGTAGAGTAGAGTGGTAGAGTAAGAGTAGGTTAGTAGAGCAGAGTAGAGTAGAGTGGTTAGAGTAGAAGTAGAGTAGAGTAGAGTAGAGTAGTGGTAGAGTAGAGTAGAGTAGAGTAGAGTAGAGTAGAGTAGGGTAGTAGAGTGGAGTAGGGTTGTAGAGTAGAGGGGAGGAGATGACAGTGGAGTTGAGTGAAGTGGAGTAGTATCGAGTGGAGAGGAGTAAAGTGGATTGGATTGGAGTAGAGAGGAGTGGAGTGGAGAAGAGTGGAGTAGAGTGGAGAGGAGTAGTGTAGAGAGGAGTGGAATGAAGCAGAGTAGAGTTTGGCTCATATATTTCTTTTTATTTATTTTACTTTCATCTTGTTCTGGCTCATGTATATAAAAAAAATTAGGAATCTAACTCTGGTTCATTCTTCCATTCATTTTCCTCACTGATTTATTTATTTGTTTATTTCTTGTGGTGTTTGTTTTTTTCCAGGGGGAGGGGGGGTGTTATGTACTACTGGTTGAGTTGTTTATTCGTTTATATATTCAATTTTGTGTATCTATTTTTATTTTGCTGCCTCGTCTTCTGTGACGTCCCCGTCCTGTTGTTCCCACGCCGCTCATTTCAATCTCCCCGCCACAGCCATACCCAGATCCGTGGTGTCTCACCCCTGGGGTCGGGAGTCCACAGGGAGCCCATCAATGTTAGGCCGCCGTGGGGCCACCAGCCAGAGGGGCCCTGCACTTATGCTGGGTCACTTTGGTGGTTTTCAGTGATGCCTGTTCTGAGCTAATATACGCAGGACACCACCTACTAAGCCCCCTACTAACGACAGTATCAGCTCAGTCGCGGAGACTGAGTGAGTGTCCCACCTGAGGTGGCGACCACCACAACGTCTCTCCAACGATGGTTAGACAGATTTCACTAGGGTTTTTTTTTTGTATTGTATTGTTCGCTTATTGCATAATTAGTTGTCTCCATTACATTCTAGTGTTTTGTTTTGCTGGGTTTTTTGTTTGTTTCCCTGTGAGTATGTGGGTATTGGGCTTATTTTTGTATCATGATGTATCGTTGTTAAGAGCGGGGACTGAATGTAAAAAAAAACATATGGGTGCCTATTCATCATCCTCGTAATAAAGAATTTGATTTGATTTGATTTGACTTGATTTCTCCATCTCCTCCTTCTCTCTGTCTCTGTCTCTGTCTCTCTGTATCTCTGTCTCTCTGTCTCTGTCTCTGTCTCTGTCTCTGTCTCTCTCTCTCTCTCTCTCTCTCTCTCTCTCTCTCTCTCTCTCTCTCTCTCTCTCTTTCTCCCTCTCCCTCCCTAATCATGAAAAAGAGTAAATGTGTGTTTTTCTTCTTCAGTCAGTCATAATTTTTTTTAATTATTATTAATTAGAGCATTTGCTTTACCAATGATATGAAAGAACCCATTGATATTGGTACACCCCAAGCCCAACCAATGTATTGTGGCCCAAGGCCACTGTACATTAAATCATTTCAGTGTTCTCTCTCTCTCTCCTCTCTCTCCTCTCTCCTCTCTCTCTCTCTCTCTCCTCTCTCTCGCTCTCCTCTCCTCTCTCTCTCTCCCACCCCTTCCCTCCCTACACCCCCCCTCTTCCCCTCCTCACCCAACACTGTCCTAAGCACTGTCAAGAGGCACATCAACCGCGCACTTCTTTCCACCCATGAACCTAACCTAACGATGGTGATATTAATAATGACGATTGATAATATTAACAATGGCGAGGATGATAGTGATGACGACGACGATGACGACGACGACGATGATGATGACGACGACGACAACGATGATGATGATGATGACGACGACGACGACAACGATATGATGATGAGACGACAATGACGACGACGATGATCATCATCATCATGATATTGCTGCTACTGCTGCTGCTGCTACTACTACTGCTACTGCTGCTGATGCTGCTGCTGCTGCGCTTTCACCAGAGTCGCATGAAGATCGAGGGCACCGTCTTGGATCACGATGGCTTCTGCTATGCCCGGAGCCACAGGAATGCTGCCAAGACCCGCAGATTCTGGCGCTGCCAGACAGCAGACTGTCCAGGCCTCATTCTCTCCAAACTGGGGGAAAGGGGCAAATCGCTGGATGCCAACTTGATCAAGGACCATAACCATGCTTCTGACCAGAAGGTCAGTCATCATTATTGCTTTTTTTTTTTAATTTCTTTTGTATTCTTGTTTAATTATCGAGGATCATGGAATTCATAGCACTCGTGTGTTTTTTTGTTGTTTTTTTCACCCAGTCTCTTGTGTGTGTGTGTATTGCTGTTGTGTAAATATTGTCATCTGTGCCCCCCCCCCCCCCCCCCCCCCCCCCCCCCCCCCCCGACACACAGTGGCCTACTTTTACGAAAAGTGGAACAGGATTTAACGTGTGCGTAAGATGTTCTGCGTGCGTTCGCACGCGGGGCCTCGGTTTACAGTCTCATCCGAAAGACTTTTTGGGGAGAGTGGAGTCGGCACTGATGTTAACTCCAGAGGAAAAGATCCCTCGAACGGGAATTGAACTCGGGTCGTCAAATTGCGAGCGCAATGTTCTGACCACTAGGCTATCCCGTCCCCAAATAAATGGATGTAGATGTAAGTGGACGGTTGACTGGGGGCGGGGGGGGGGGGGGGGGGGGGGGTTGCCGGGTGGAAGGGGGGGGGCAAGGTTTTGTTTCATTTTATTTTATTTTATACTACTGTATGTCACAGCAGATTTTTCTGCGTGAAATTAGGGCTGCTCTCTCATCAGGGGAGAGCGCGTCGCCACAAGTGCAGCGCCACCCATTGGTGTGTTTTTTAATTTGTTCTTGTGTGCAACTGTAGTTGTTTCCCTATCACAGTGGCTTTTTTCTACAGAATCTTCCCAGAGACAACCCTGTTGTTGCCGTGGGTTCTTTTACGTGCGCTAAATAATGATGTGTAACACACGGGACCTAGGTTTATCGTCTCATCCGAAAGACTAGCACCCAGACCATCTCTCATGATCTAATGGATGGGGAAAACGTGTTGGGCCCAAACGGGATTGTTGTTGTTGTTGTTGTCGTCGATTGATTGTCTGAAAGAAAGCTATCCAAATTTTGTTTGTTTGTTGTGGTTTGTTGTGGTTTGGTTTGGTTTGGTTGGTTGGTTTTTGTTGTTGGGTTTTTGTTTTTTTGTTGTTTTGGTTTCTTTTGTTTTTTTGTTGGGTTTTCTTTTTTTTTTTTTTTTTGTGGGGGGGGGGGGGGAGGGGGGTTTGATGGTCCCTGCCCTCCTCCTCTTCTGTTTTCCTTTTTCTCTGCATATTTTTCTGCAGCCTCCTTCACTTCTGTGTGTATGTGTGTGTGTGTATGTGTGTGGTGTGTGTGTGTGTGTGTGTGTGTGTGTGTGTGTGTGTGTGTGTGTGTGTCTGTGTGTGTGTGTCTGTGTGTCTGTGTGTGTGTGTCTGTGTCTGTGTGTGTGTTGTGTCTGTGTCTGTGTGTCTGTGTCTGTGTGTGTCTGTGTGTCTGTGTGTGTGTGTGTGTGTTCTGTGTCTGTGTGTATGTGTCTGTGTGTGTGCGTATGTGTGATTGGCTGGTTAGGTGTTGGGGGGGGGAGGGGAGGGTGGCTTTTGGAACTGATGATATACAAGTCAGAAAAGGAGCAGAGATGTATAAAAGACTTGAAGAATGTGACAATTCATATATATATATATATATATAATATATAGTATAGATATATAGATATAGATAGTAATAATATGATATATATATATATATATTATATATGTATGTATGTATGTATGTATGTATGTATGTATGTATGTATGTATTTTGTGTGTGTGTGTGTGTGTGTGTGTGTGTGTGTGTGTGTGTTGTGTGTGTGTGTGTGTGTGTTATAAGGAGGTGAAGAACCTGTGAAAGATTGAAACATAATATAGCAATATTGGATTTAAACAGATTTTATTCAGAAATGAGATTCAACATTGAAATCAAACACTTTGTGGAATCATAGCAACGACAACAAAGCTCGTAGCTTACGGTATTAGGTGCGAGTCAGACTCAGAGTTTGTTTTTTTTTTGTTTAATTTTTATCTGAGTTAACCGAAACAACAACAATAGCAAAACAAAATAAAAAATAAAAGCAATGAAAGCTGTGACATTGAATTGAGGACTTTTCTGTTTTGTTTTGTTTTTGTTACCTCAACAGCCCTGTTTTAAATGCTCTGGGAAGAGAAGGCGAAGGCGTGAAGTGATTTATGCAAGCGCTACCCATGAATGTCATCTGGATATCTGCCGCCTTGCTGTTCACAAGGCATGTGGCAAGACCCTGAAAAGGACTTCTGGCTTGCAAAGAAGGTACGATGAAAGAAAAAAAAAAGAAAGAAAGATAGACGACAGACAGACAGACAGACAGACAGACAGACAGACAGACAGACAGACAGACAGACAGACAGACTGAAAGAAAAAAAGAAATAAAAACAGACAGACGGACAGACAGACAGACATATAGACAGATAGATAGACTGTCTGACTGTCTCTCTATCTATGTCTATCTGTCTCTCGGTCTTTCTTTCTTTCTGTCTGTCTGTCTGTCATTCTTTCTTTCTTTCTTTCTTTCTTTCTTTCTTTCTTTCTTTCTTGCGTCTGTTTGTGGGTGTGGGTGTGGGGGTGTGGGTGTTTATTATTTTTTTAATTTATTATTTTATATCGAGGATAATGTGTTTGTGTGCGTGCGCGCGCGCACGCGCGTGTGTGTGTGTGTGTGTGTGTGTGTGTGTGCGTGTGTGTGTATGTGTGTGTGCGTGCGTGTGTGTATGTGTGTGTGTGTGTGTGTGTGCGCGCGCGCGCGTTCGTGTGTGTGTGTGTGTGTGTGTGCGCGCGCGCATGTTCGTGTGTGTATATGTGTGTGTGTGTGTGTGTTTGTGTGTGTGTGTGTGTGTGTGTGTGTGTGTGTGTGTGTGTGTGTGTGTGTGTGTGTGTGTGTGTGTGCAGTTTCGTCTTTTGTAGCCCAGAGCACAGACTTCAGTTCCAGGAATCCACTAATGGTAAGTACAACCTTCCATGTTTGTTTCTGTCTCTTTTTCTGCACTGGATTTTTGCGAGGTCATTTCTTTGTCCTGTAAACTTTGTCATCAATAGATAAAGGTAAAAGGTAAAGGTGTCCTGTAACCTCTGTGGTCGTAGGGGAGCGAGGCATCAGAGACCTCAGCATCTCTAGGGGCCAGCGTATTGAGGATGGCGCCCATCTCCTCTCCCTCGCTGCTTTACCTTCCCTGACCTTGAACAGGGCAGGTACCCATTTACAGCTGGGTGAACTGGGGGACTGTACTGAAGCCAAAGCGCGCAAGCGGTCACCTACCCAATTGGTAAACCACCTCAATAGCTTGACATATAATTATCCCCTCTGTAAATCTCTTAATCGTCAATGTGTAATAGTGTCCTTGGTACTTTTTATGAAATTGATGAAAAGAGGGAGTGGTTTCGTTTTCTCCAGATTGTACTGAATGTACGGAATTAACATTCTGTGTTATCCAGTATGAAAGGAGGAAAGGTGCAGGACGGTTTAGACGTTCATCTGCCTGACAAAATAAACCGTGTGAGTCTGGGTTCGATTCCCGGCCTTGTTCTTTCTTCCCAGTTTTACAGAAAGACAAACTTATATCAAAGTCCTTCGGATGAGGCTACAAACGGAGACCCTGTGTGTGAATGCATGCTGAGCATCTTGTGCATACGTAAAAAACCCGTTCTGCCTTTTGGAAGAGTAGGCTAGTTCCTGTTCGTAAGAACAGATGACAAGAAAAAAAAAACGCATGCACACGAGTAGCTTGTTTAGACACCACTCCCGAAGTCGGGATGTGGCTACCCAAATAGTGTGTGTTGGGGGGGGGGGGGGGGGGAGGGTTGCAGTCGCATATGCAAAAATATCGTATGGGGGAACCTGTGACCATAAAAACTCTAGTATGTCAGTTGTTCTGTCATTCCTTATATTTGACCAGAGATTTGCTTTATGCAAGCTGCCGCAAAAGCGCTCAATGCAGATCAGAGAAATATATCATCTATTCCATAACCATATTTTCTTAACAACGACTCCACAATTCATTCCATAACCATTGTTCCTTATTAAGAACGAGTCCACAAGTCATTCCATAACCATTGTTTTTAAGAACGAGTCCACAAGTCATTCCATAACCATTGTTTTCTTTAAAAACGAGTCCACAAGTCATTCCATAACCATTGTTCTTTATTAAGAACGAGTCCACAATTCATTCCATAACCATTGTTCTTTATTTAAGAACGAGTCCACATCATTCCATAACCATTGTTCTTTAAGAACGAGTCCACAATTCATTCCATAACCATTGTTCTTTATTTAAGAACGATCCACAATTCATTCCATAACCATTGTTCCTTTAAGAACGAGTCCACAAGTCATTCCATAACCATTGTTCTTTAAGAACGAGTCCACGAGTCATTCCATAACCATTGTTCTTTATAGAACGAGTCCACAATTCATTCCATAACCATTGTTCTTTAAGAACGAGTCACAATTCATTCCATAACCAGTTTTCTTTAAGAACGAGTTCCACAATTCATTCCATAACCATTGTTCTTTAAGAACGATTCCACAATTCATTCCATAACCATTGTTCTCTTAAGAAATGATTCTGCAATTTATTCCATAACCGTTTTTCATTAAGAATCATTTAACAATTCATTCCACAACCATTGTTCTTAAAGAAGGATTTTACAATTTATTCCATAACCATTGCTCTCTAAATTAAAAAAAAATGTCATACAACTTATCCCATAACTGTCATTCTTTAATGATAATCCCACAATTCAACCCATAACAGTGTGCTTTCAGAATGATCAGACAAAGATCTACTTCAACCAGCATTTTGTTATCTGGTAACCATAACTCCCTGATACATTAAAAAAAATATGCACACACACACACACACACACACACACACACACACACACACACACACCACACACACACACACTGACTTTGTTGATCAATGTTTGTGTAAATCGATTAGGATTTTCAGATTTTTTTGCTTTCGATTTTTTTTAAGTGTGTTGTATCAAATCCATTTTTGTTTTTTGTTTTTTTTAATCTGAAGACGGCTGTATTTCTCCCCACCGAATACACCAGAAAAATCTCTCAGAGAATATGATTCTGACTCCTCTTACCTTCCACCGTGTATTCACTAGTGAAAAACCTATCAAAGAATATGATTGTATTCTTCTCACTGTCCCCTCATACTCACTGTAGAAAAAAAAAAAAGTACCCAGAGAACATGATTCTGTTCTCTTTTCTCCACAGACACCCCCTCGGCAGGTCCCCCAACGCTTACAAGAGTTGGTGGTGCCCAGTCTGATGTGGAGTCCAGCGTTCAAATCCAGTCATCTGACAGCGAAGGGAACTCAGATAAAGGTCCTGGAGACGATCAGCAGGCCGGTACTTCTCACACCTCGGGAAAAAAAAGACGGAAAACAAAACGAGTTACAGCACCACTCGTGCTCAGTGATGAGGAAGAAGAGGAAAACCCTAACCCGAATGGGGAAGAAAAGAATCACATGAACAGTGAGAAAGACGAAAGTCACATCGACAGTGATGAAGAAGAAAATCACACCGACAGTAAGAGAGAAGTCAACGACAGTGAGAAGAAGAAAGTCACACCGACAGTGAGGAAGACAAAATCACACCGACAGTGAGGAAGATGAGAACCACGTCAGCCATAATGTTTCAGACATAGATGATGATCAAGACATGCAGGTGGATGACATGGACAGAGACTGTGACACGGGAGGAGACAGGCAGGCGGAGGCAGATATATTCCGAATGCGAACCGTGGAGTACGCTGCGGCATCAGTGTCCTCTCCCTCAGGAGCTAACGCGGAGAGTGGACAGAAACCTGACCAGGCTTTCGCCTCAACTTCCAGCTCCAATGCCACAAACGGCCAGAGGCACACAGGATCCATAAGTCAGTCCGCTCTGCAAGACCTTCAGAGACTCAGTGCAGGCCAGTCCACGGGCGTTGCAAGTTCGGAATGTCTGCATGAGGATGTTCTCCTGGCCCACCCGCGCAGACTCGTTCAGGTAAGAGATGGATGTCTCATGTGTAGGAATGTGTCTTTTATCCGAGGTTTAAGCTAAGCTTGAAAAGAACGCATGCATGTCAAATATTTATGGGTCTCCTTTTAGCTTAAAGGATGCTATGGGTATGTGGTGCTTTCAGGTTGTAGACAAGAAACTTGTTAGTGCTGCCAGTGACATGTAAGAAAACTTCTTTTAAAATATAAGATTCTCATCTATTGTTTCAGGTTTCTGGTGTTGTCACGACAGTTGCAGAAGTTGTGAGAGTCTCATATACAATGAAAGAGAGCATACAGTTGCCTGTTTTATGCCATGTCACAATTCCGGAGACTCCTTGGCATCTCATACAAAGACCACATAAGAGTGAAGACGGCATAAGAGAATCCAGCAAACCATCTTGTTTGTCATTTTTGTTCGATGATGACCTCCAAAACAGCAGAGGAGGCAGCTGCTGTTTCGGAAAATGGGCAGAAATTGATTATAGTGGAGATGCCTTGCCCACAGTACTTTCCCCCACTCTCTCGACCAAGAAGCATAAAGACAGTCAGCGTTGAGATGTTCTCTGAAGGTCACCTAGCCCCCTGGGCTGCAGCACAAAAGGACTGTGCGAGTCAAGCTTCCTAGTCAGAGAGTTATAGTTGATCACTAAAGACTAAGCTGTAATGTGAAAATTCCATGAGTGGGAAAGCCACTGATCATACAGCCTCTCACTTTGTTGTTGCCCCCAGCATCAATACTTTAATCAAGAGCTTTGGTAAAGCCCAAGCGCTGAAGGCAGGAGCAAACCATTGGGCCTTTCGAAAACCTTCTAACAATCATAAAGAAGCGTAAACTTGTTTGTGTGTGGTTCTGCACATCATTTTGCTTGTTTCCTTGTTCGAGGCTGGTCTTTGTTTAGGGAGGGGGTGGGTGGGTGGGGAGATGGTATGAGTTTGGTTTGTTTTTGTATGTTGTTGTTGTTGTTGTTAAGTGTTCCCCAGCTTAATACCTTGGGGGTCACCCAGAATGTGCACTCTTGACTCACTCATCCCACCTGGGGATCACCGTGAGATAGGAAGTAAGCTGGATGAGAAGTTTGCATGTACGCAGCCATACTCCGACTTCAGAGGATTGTTTTTGTATTATTTGGGCCGGTTTGTCCAAACAGTGTTTTAATTACTTTTTTTTTTGGTTTCTGGACTAGAGCTGCAAGGTTCACCAATGGTGACATTTTGCCTATGCAACCATTTTTGCCCCACAATGAAGGTAGCTGCACGCGTACTTTGAGGTGTGTGATGGGTATGATAGTGTTTCCATAACCCACCGAACGCTGGCAAAAATTACGGGATCTTCAACGTGCATGTTTTGATCTTCTGTATGTGTAGTGAATCAAGGGAACGAAGGAAATTAAGGCACTGGCAGGTCTGCACTTTAGTTTGACCAGGAAGGTCGTAAAAAAAAATTATCACCCTTAATTCCCCAGACGTGTTACTTTTGAAATAAAAAAAATAATAATAATTCCTCTTGCAGATGAAGAAATTGAAGATTCAAATGTTCCTATGTGCAGTGGAACCTTCTACCTCTTCCTGCGTGATATCAGCTGTTCCAACGCGCAGGACGATGCAGAGGGGTCTGCATCAGGTAACGCTTTTATCCTTTCTAAAGGCTCAGTGCAGAGAGGTGAGGCTCATCTGACTGTCTCTTTCCTGATGCGACCGCCGTCATGGTGGCTAAAACAAAGTCGCATACGCAAAATCTGACTATTGTTCAACCTCGGAGCTGTAGCCAGGAACAAAAAAAAACCTGTCACTGTGGGCTTTGGATTAAGTCTCCGTGGAAATGTCCTTTCAGAGGGATTTCTTATTATCCTAGAGTTAATAGCTAAGTGGTCAGAGCGCTCGCTTTCCCCAAGTCAGGCTAAACAGCATCGAGCGTGGTTACCCGTTGGATGGGTGACCGTTTGCGTGCCTTGGCTTTAGAACAGTCTCCCCAGTTCACCCAGCTATAAATGGGTACCTGCCCTCTTTATTGTCAGGGAAGGTAAAGCAGCGAGGGAGAGAGATGGGCGCCGCCCTCAATATGTTGGCCCCTAGAGAAGCTGAGGTCTCCGACGCCTCGCTCCCCTACGACCGCCTAGGTTATGGGACACCACCTAAGTGATGTACTTCTTACAGGATGACATACCATTTACTACGATTTTTAAAAAAAATACAGTTCGAGATTTATCACACAGAGAGATTCTTTGTTTCAGATTTGTTTGAAAACATTGAAAATACTATATCAAACCGGAGAACATATTGCTAAAACAATGGCTAGATACTTCGTGAATGAATGGTGGTTATTTGAAACAACCACCTATGTTTTTCTTCTGTCTTTTTCTCTGCTCCACGGCCAGAGCTCTGAGGTTCAGTTCATCAATGGTGACATTTTGCGTATGCGACCATTTTGACCCAGATGTAGGTAACGGCACTCTGACTTCGAGAATGTATGGTGAGATGGTCGTGGTTCTGTAACCTATCAAACACTGACATGATTTACGAGATCTTTAACGTGTATATTTGATCTTCTGCATGTGTATACACACGAAAGGAATTAAGGCAATAATAATAATAATAATAATAATAATAATAATGATAATAATAATACATGGAATTTATATAGCGCTAAATCTTGTAATGCAAACAAATCAAAGCGCTTGCATTCAAATCAGTCGCACGCAAGCAACCATTCACAAATGAATTAACAAATTATATATTTACACAAACTAAACACCACCACACCACCACCACGCACGCAAGACACCACACACCCCACCACAACGAACCCCACGCACGCACGCACAGCACGCACGCACGCACGCACGCACGCGCACGCCCCCGCCGACACGCACAGACGGACGGAGAGCGCAGCACTGAGAATGAAAGAATAGTGGATACAAAAGTGAGGTGTGATGATGGCGGACGATCCTAGTAGGGAATAAGTGTGTCTTCTAGATGGTTTGAAGTGTCAAACAAAGGGATTTGGCGAAGGGACAGAGGGAGGTCATTCCAGATAGATGGACCAGAAATATTGAAAGAACGACGCCGACACTGGACTGTTTGAACCTTGGTATTTTTAAGCACATAGTATCTGCAGCAGAACGGAGGGATCGAGAAGGAGTGTGCTGTTGGAGACAGTCACAGAGATAGGAAGGTGCAGTCTTGTGTAGACATTTTGTAGCAGAGGTATTGATCTTGTATTTCACTCTTTGTGCAACAGGTAGCCAGTGAAGAGATCGCAAGAGAGGAGTTATATGTTCGGATTTCCTTCTTTCTTAGGACAAGTCGAGCTGCAGAGTTTTGAATACATTGAAGGGAGTGGACAGATGATGCTGGTAGACCAACCAACAGTGAATTACAGTAGTCCAGTCGAGAAAGAATTAGAGATGTTACAAGCTTGGATGTTGCGTCAGTAGACAGATACTTACGAACTGCACTAATACGCCGTAACTGATAGTTGCAGGACTGACAGGTCTGTGTGATGAATTTTTGCATTGAAAGTGTGTTATCAATAACAACGCCTAGATATTCCACAGAGGAGGACAAAGGAACTAAGGTACCGCCGAAATCTATTAAAGTTGTTGGGATGGAGGAGAGTTTATGTTTGGTCCCTACAAGCATGGCTTCAGTTTTATCAGCATTCAGCTGTAACTTGTTTTGAATCATCCAGTTTGGAAATATCTTGAAGACAGTTTGACATATTCGTTAAGAGGGAGGGCAGATTTTCAGGACTATCACTACTTTGAATTTGAGTATCAGCATAAAAGTGATGATTAATCTGATGGGTTGATTATATATGAAAGTGGAGCAGTGTATACAGTAAAGAGAACAGGGCCTAGAACTGAACCCTGTGGGACTCCACAGTCAAGTTTGACTGCACTGGCAGGTGTGTGCACTTGATGTTGACCTGGGAGATCGTAAAAATCTTCTGTATGTGTAGTGAAAAAATCTTCTGTATGTTTAACCTTGGCTGGGGGGAAACAAGTGCTCTGACCACCGAAATATCCTATCCCCTTGTTTGATATGCTAAGCAATACAACAGAACACTTTGGTACTGGGCTGCAGTTCCCTGTCTGTCTCTCTGTCTGACTCTCTGTCTGTCTGAACTGTCTGTCTGTCTGATTGTCTGTCTGTCTGATTGTCTTGTCTGTCTGTCTGTCTGTCTGTCTGTCTGTTGCGTCTGTCTGTCTCCATCCCTGTCTGTTTTCAGTCCTGTCCATTTCAGGGGTGGATCGGTGGTCTAGAGCTAATGCACCTGCCAAGAAAGCAAGAAATCCGGGTTTGATACCCTTTTAGCGCCCAAAACTCCCCCACCCCAACCCCCATCCACTAGACCGCGAGTGGTGGTCTGGGTGCTAGTCTTTCAGAGGATGAAACCAAACACCGAGATCCCGAAGTTCTGCATAGTGTTTATATACCATCACCTTAACAAAGCTGTAAATGGGTACCTGCCCTCTTTAGGGTCAGGGAAGGTAAAGCAGCGAGGAAGAGGAGATGGGCGCCGCCCTCAACATGCTGGCCCATAATAGAATTAATAATAAATAATAATTCATGGAATTTGAAGGCTATTTTTTTTGCCAAAAACAAACAAAAGCAATTGCATTAACCTACACGACGCACAATTTCAGCAAA
>CM060333.1:16399975-16402475 GCA_030674155.1 Stramonita haemastoma
ATGGCTGTGGGGGGTTGGGGGGTTGAACTTTGTAAACAGGGTGCATGCATGGCTTTACTTTGAAATTTGACACACGTTATGGTTGGTTTGATGGTACTTGTCCTTAAAGCGGACGGATGGTCCCGCTGGGACTCAATATAACTTAACGAAACCAAATTTACTCCGAGAACAAAGGGAGTTCTCTGTCTGTCTGTCTGTCTGTCTCTCTCTCTCCCTCTCTCTCTCTGTATGTATGTTTTTGTTCCTAACCGGACCCCCCAAGGTTCACCAATGGTGGGAATTTGTGTGTACAACCCTGTTTGCCCACCACCATTAATTTAAGGTAGCCACATTCCGACTCCGGGGATTATCTGTGACCTTTGGCCTTCTCGAACTCAATGGCCCAGAGCAATCTATAGAAAATATTTCTTTTCCATTGTACTAAGTCCTAGATACCCCCACCCTCCACCCCTATTGATTTTGTCTTCCTCCCTCCCTCTACCGCTCACATAAAATTATGATAACTATGTATGGAATGCATTATCTACATGACTTTGACCACCAAGGTGTGTGTTTGTTTTTATTTTGGGTCGGAGAGGGGTGGGGGGGTGGGGGGGTGGGGGGGCTGCGATCAGGAATATTACCAGAATATCAAAAGGAGTTTGGCCACAAGCTTTTGTCTCGTTTTAGATCTTATTTTTCGTCATAAAATTTTAGACAGATGAATGTCTGTGGCTTCTTTCCAGGGCTTGACCATACACTCAACTTGCGGCATTAGATCAACAAGTATACAGAATGCTTTTTGAGTACCAGGTAAACTTATCAGCCCAGAATGTCTTTCCCCTCAATAGACCCAACAGTAAGACACCTCGAACAAAACTTCTCCATCTCCATCGTGGTCATCAAGCGCTCAGACAGCAATTATATGTCTGCCATAAGAGCGAAAATGCGTCGCGCTGCCCTTACGCGCCTGACAAATCAAGGCCCAGCGCATCGACTTCGGCATCCGAACGAAACAGTTCCGGAAAAAACTAAAATCTTGTCATACTTTTCTTATGACCTATCCAGATTCCGTACTGCGACCATAGCCACAGTCCTACATACTGTGTAGCCAAGTCTACTCAAGGGTGAAGGGGGTGGGGTGAGAAAGGGGGAGATTGTTAAATCGGATTAACTAGATCTATTCTTAGTTCCGAAATTGAATTCCCCTTCTCCAAAAAAAAAACCGACCCCCCTGAGACTCATTCACACACAGAGAACTGTTCTAGAAAATTCGACGCCACGTTCCTTCACTTTTATTATAAACACCGCTGCTTACTCCCCCCACGATATAGGACTGGTCAAGGTGTTGACCATCACAGGTCAAGGAATAACTGAAGCGAAACCTTGTCAACAAGAGTAGTAGGAGGGGGGTTTGGGGTGGCAGGGAAAGAACCATGAAGCACACACACATACTATACCCACTGCTCAGCCACCTAGCGACCCAACCAACTACCCAGCCAACCTGCTTTCTTTCTTTGCATCACTGTCCATCCACCCGACTTTCTTTATAGTAGGCCTAGGGCCTAGCCTACCTGCCGCCACTTTCTGGTCAATAGGGTCTGAAGGTGTTTGTGGCTTCACACTGTCTTGTCCACTTTGGATCACGGTTAGGATGAGGGTGGCGCCCCCCAGGTGGGTGGGGGTGGGGGGGTTGGATGGGGGTGTGGAGGGGGGAGGGGGAGGGTGGAGAGAAAGGAGAGGGGGGAGCGGGGTGGTAGGTGGCGGAGGGGGGGGGAGGGGGGGAGACTGAGCTGGTAAGTATGTGTGTGTGTGTGGAGGGTGTGATGGAGGAAGGGATGGAGAGAGAGAGAGAGACAGACAAAAAAAAACGGACATAGAGACAGAGACAAAGACAGAGACAGACAGACAGACAAGCAAGCAGACAAACAGACAGACAGACAGACAAACAAACAAAGAGACAGAGAGACGACACATTTATCACGCCCATCGCCATAACTGCGTCATTCCTGACTGACCCTCTAAAGGCTGGCCCAAGGCGGCTGACCATCCACTGGCACTAGGCACTAGGCACTAGACCCTAATGGACAGTGGACATTGCATTGTACCCGTTGTGTATTGAGTGAGACTTTGTCTTGCAGTTCAATTTCCTTGTCTGCCTCTGGTTTTCCTAGCATTCAGGCCTAGCATAGATCTATCAGTGTTGAGAGACTTCCTGTCGTGTCAGCGTTTTGCCATCTTCATCCTGACCATGATTAGTCTGAAGAGTATTAATTTTCCTTATGACTGTGAGCTAGCTATGTTCGTATCACGGATACCATCATCAGCAATTTATTGACCCTTTTCTTTTTGTTATATTATAGAAAATGGTTAAAAAATCTTTCTGAGTGCAAGACTGGATTATACTTCTTTATAGTCGTGAGCCTAAACAGCAACTATTCTCTGTTATATGAGCGAAAATGCGTTGTGCTGCCGTTAAGCGCCTGGACAAGTCTGACCCAGCGCTTCTGACTTCGGTGTG
>CM060333.1:16422475-16424975 GCA_030674155.1 Stramonita haemastoma
ATGCACTCACTTTACACGTCCTGCTATTGCCTGCCAACCAACTCTTGACCACTGGGCACTTGGTGGTCACGCTTCGAAACTGTCCACCATTGAGGGAAAAGAGAGAGAGGGGAGAGAAGGGGAGAGAGAGAGGGGGAGAGGGGGAAGGAGGAGAGAGAGGGGGGGAGAGTTGGAGGGGGAGAGAGAGGGGGGGAGGACAAAGACGAGATATATTAGAGAAATAAAGAGAGGGGGTGAGACACAGAGAGTGAGAAAGAGATGGACTGAGAGGAAAAGTGACAGAGAAGACAATGACAGTGACAATGACAATAGAGAGAGAGAGAGAGACTGAGACTGAGACAGTGACAGACTGACAGACAATGACAGCGACAATGACAATAGTTTATTGTGATTTAAGCATTTAAGCCCACTCACAAAGGGACAGCGGGAAGGGGACTGGGCAAAAAACATATCATTTGAACAATAACGAGAAAAGATATGGCTGTATCCCAAATGATCTTCATAGCAGACTGACAGACAGAGAGAGAGGGAGAGCGAGATAGAAAAATAGAGAGAGAGAATGACAGAGACAGAGAGAGAGAGAATGACAGAGACAGAGAGTAGAGAGAGAGATGAGAGAGAGATGAGAGAGAGAGAGAGAGATACGAAGAGAAGAGAGAGAGGAGACACCCTGAGAGAGACAGATAGACAGACAGACAAAGACATAGATGGATACACACACACGCAGACACACCTACACACGTACACACACAACACTACAACACCCACACCCCCCCCCCCCCCCTACACACACACACACAAACACTCCCCCTCCCCATACACATGCACATACCTCCACCGAGATGTCATCAGATACGGTACACATGTTCCTATAACTCTCCTTCTTGTCCTCACCAAACGTAAAATAAACCCCAAAAACCCAAACACCTCAAAACACCAGTAGTCCCAGAAAATCGCCGAACACAAACACCACTCTCAGCTAGCCTATCTCCGCCTCACACACAATGTACACTCCATCGCTTCCTCTCTGTTAAGTTCTTCTCGGGAAATTACAAAAAACAACATCTGCTTGTTCTCTCTTATGTCTCTTTTCAAAGTTTTTTTTTTATCAGAGGATGCACACCGCTCATAGAATTACATAAAGCACTGTGTCCAGCACACATACAATGATGAAAGCGTCCATGTTCTGCTGGTAGAATTCATGTTAACGATCGTGAAGTAGTGTTGTTCTTCGAGGTATGCTGAAAAGACTTAATGGCTGAAGTGATAATGTTCCCCCCCAAAAGTTATGCCAGTGAGGTAACGCCAAAAGAGGTGGGGTATTTTTTACGCCAAAAGAGTATGTTTATGAGGTGTTCCAAATGAGTATATCCATGAGGTGTGCCAAAAGAGTATGTTCGTGAGGTGGTCCAAATGAGTATACCAATGAGGTGTCCAAAAGAATATGTTCATGAGGTATTCCAAATGAGTATATCCATGAGGTGTGCCAAAAGAGTATGTTCGTGAGGTACGCATGGTCCATGATGGAAATATTTCCCTGAAATATGCCCCCAGAAGAGTTTGTTTGTGAGGTATGAATGGCATGGAATATTTCCCTGAAATATGCCCACAAAAGAGTATGTTCTCTTAGGTATGATAAAAGTATGTCCCTAAATTTGTGTTAAGCAAGTTCCTGAAATATGCTTAAAGATTATGTCCCTGAGTATGCCAACAACAGAATGTCCTTAAGGTATACCAAAAAATATGCACCTAAAGTATGCCCCGAAACGTATGCCCCCAAAATATACCAAAACATATTTTCATAGAACAATGCCAAAAGGTTATGTCCCGAGGCAAGGCCTAGAGAGTATGTGTAGGTCTGAAATATGCTAAAATATAATATGCACCTGAAATATGCCAAAAAAAATATGCACCTGAAATATGCCAAAAAATGATATGCACCTGAGGTACGCAAAAGACCAAAATACAGACAGACACATTTGCAAAGCTGATACAGATATCCTCTCTCTCAAACCTCACCAGCTGTTTTGTGACCAAGTTTTCATGACCACACACACAACACAAAAATGTGGGTCCACAATATTTTGCCTTTGTTTCTTTTTTTTCACTACCAGTATTCATACACTTTCTTTCACTTCTTTTTGTTTTCTTTTCTTATACAAGTCTTTTACACACATTTTAAAGAACCTTACTTTCTTTCAGAAAGAAGGTTTATGGTTGTACTTTATATACATATTTTTCAATGAAAAATACGTTCCGACTTTTGCGATTTCGTTCCTCTCTTTGAAGCGATTCGCGAGGGTGTTTAACAGGTTTGTTTTTTTTTCCCGCTGCTGAGTTTTAATTTGTTTTTTTTTCATTTTACTTTGTTCTTTTTCTTGCTTTTTACACTCCGGCTGTATGACATTAACATAGTTTTTGACCCCTCGTTTTTTTTTTCATTTCCAAAATATTACATAGCTTACGATTTCATTTCAAAGCAAGATCGGGCGTTGGATTT
>CM060333.1:16429975-16432475 GCA_030674155.1 Stramonita haemastoma
GTGGTGGACGACCTTTTATTTCCCCTTACTGCTGGACAACTCTCGTATCGTGCGCTGTATACAAGTTAGGCCTTAGCCTTTGGGACAGCCGGACCAGAAGAAGGAGAAGAAGAGAGAGAGAGGGAGAGGAGGAAGGAGAGAGAAGAGGAGAGAGGAGAGAGAGAGAGGAGAGAGAGGAGGAGGAGGAGGGGAGAGGAGAGGGAGGGGAGAGAGAGGAGGAGGAGAGAGAGAGAGAGAGAGGAGAGAGAGGAGAGAGAGAGAGAGAGAGAGAGAGAGAGAGAGAGAGAGAGAGAGAGAGAGAGAGAGAGAGAGAAGAGAGAGAGAGAGAGAGAGGAGAGAGAGGAGAGAGAGAGGAAAAGAGAAAAGGAAAGGACAGACAGACAGACACAGATAGTGAGAGAGAGATCGATAGATAGATAGGTAGCAGCCAACAGACAGAGAGACAGGGATAGACAGAGACACAGACATAAACGTACAGAGAGACAGAAACCCCGCATGCATCACAACACAACACAACACCTGAAGAGCGAAACAAACACCCCACCTGCATCAACTAGCCTGAAAACTTCCATCGTCTTATAAAAGAAAAAATCACGGCATGGTGGTGCTTGAAAGACTCCTCAAGAGTTCATGTTAAGACAGCAAGTCAATCAACTCTAACCCCCACCCTCCTCTTCCCCTCTACCCCTGATCCCCCTACCACTGAAAGGGAACGTATTTTTGCTGTCGAAGCCAATCCTCCCTACGTACGTAAGTGCATAATATTTGCCCCGCAGGCACAATAAAGGGGGGGCAGTGGTTACATAGAACACAAGACGACTTGGTGGTATGGGAGGAAGCCCCCGAAATGAGCTGGTGTATAATCCTCTTGAAGCACAAAGGTTCATACACGTTTTGGTTATTGACTTTGACTTCTTTCTTGACTGCTTGAGAAGTCAACGTTCGATGTCTCTGGCACAGTGCTTCCTGTGCAAGTTGAACCTACCAACACAGCAGTTTCAATAAAAAAAATAAAACATCACCCCTGACAACCCCACCCCCCCAAAAAAAAAAAAAAAAAAACACCAAAAACAACAACAAAAACAACCAAACTGTATCAGGTTGTTTTTGGTTAAACCCAGGCAGTCTCCCAAATGCTTTCATCGATTTTTGAATACTCTTGATGGATGGCTATTTAGTTCTGAAATATCAAATAAATTGCAAGGGGTTGGGGCTTCAGAAGGATAAAAAAAAATATTTCCAAAATATATGTCGATCTAATTCTCTTGGTATTCAACTTTGCAGTTAAAAAAAGTAGTTGGGGTTGTTTGTCGTTATAGTGTCTTTCCATGTGTACATCTTTGCTCTTTATCAATATGTACATGATATGACCGTATGTGCTTTATATGCTTGTAACATTAATACAGCTCTCACAAATGTGCACAGATTAATCAAAAGCAAATATGTACTCTTAGGTAATATTCTGACCAACACACAACCCGAATACTGCCAACAGCAAAGTACACATAGCTAAGGTAAAGATAAAGGTGTCCCATAACCTATGTGGTTGTAGGGGAGCGATGCATCAGAGACCTCAGCTTCTCTAGGGGCCAGCATATTGAGGGCGGTGCCCATCTCCTCTCCCTCGCTGCTTTACCTTCCCTGACCCTAAAGAGGGCAGGTACCTATTTACAGCTGGGTGGACTGGGGGAATATACGGAAGCAAAGGCACACAAACGGCCACCCATCCACTTGGTAACCACGCTCGATGCTGCTTAACCTTAGGATGGTGAAAGCGAGTGCTCTGACCACTGAGCTATCCCGTCCCCAAAATACACATACAGAGATTTAAAGTTTAGTCTCACACAAAAACCAAATACAACAGATAAAGTATTCTTTGTCAAGAGTTTTGTCTAACAAAAATCCCCCATAAAAATTAGAATTGGCATGGATGTCTACAATAACAGTCTGATAAAATAACATAATGACATTTACATACACAGGCGGTATGACAACATGAACAATAACAAAGATGGCAGAAAACGAGCATTATCATTCATGACATTATTTTCTGTCTCTCTGTCTATGTCTCTCTCTGTCTGTCTGTCTGTCTGTCTGTCTGTCTGTCTGTCTGTCTGCCTGCCTGTCGATATGCCTATTTCTCCCTCTCTGTCTCTCTCTCTCCGCCTCTCTCTGCCTCTGTCTGTCTGTCTGTATGTCTATCTGTCTGTGTCTGTCTGTCTGTCTGTCTGTCTGTCTGTCTGTCTGTCTCTCGACTCATTTGCTAAGCACGCACTCCAACTTACATATTTTTCATTCCCTCTTTTCCTGTTTCCCTCATATATTTCTTTTCCCTGTCATCTGATATCACTTATTAAAGTGGAAAGACGTTAAAATGAAGACCACACACACAACACACACACACACACACACACACACACACACACACACACACACACACACACACACAAATACACCCCCATACACACACATATATACACCCCCATACACACACACACAC
>CM060333.1:16437475-16444703 GCA_030674155.1 Stramonita haemastoma
TTATATGTTTATATTTTAAGAGTCAAATAAATATAATCAAGAGAACCCTGTGTGTATGTGCGGCGTGTGGTGCGTCCCCCATTACTTTGGGGTGCTTTGTGAAATGTCGTATTTGTGTGAGTGTGTGTGAACTTTGATTTTATTAAACCGCTTAGCCAGATCCCAATAACAATTACATTTTTTAGTATTTACGAGTGAATTATCATTCACCCCTCACAAGATTACGCGCCCCAAAACACCCCCAACACACACACACACAACACCCCCCAGCGCGGGCGCCCCGCGCCCCCCCGGGCCCGCACCCGCACACAACAAACCAAACACAAACACAACACAAACACAAAAAAACCCACCACAACCACAACACAACACAAACACACACACAAACACAACCACGTCCACCACACCACCCACCAAAACCAAACCCAACCCACTCTTTCCGTCAAAGCAGTTCCAATAAACGGCCAGAAAAATGGGGTGTGTACATTACATGACATATCTTGTTCCCGTGCGGGTCCTGTCCGCACCCCCACACCACACAACACCACACGCCACCCCACCACACAAAACACTTTTTGGCAAGTTGACAAAAACCGGCGTCACGTGAGTAAAACGTCGGCGGTTGCACTGTGCAACGCCCACGCCCCATGCGCGCCATCTTTTTAAATGGGCCCCCCCCTTTTCCCCCCTTTAAAGTGGTAAGAGTCGAAAAGGGAAGGAGAAAAAGAGGAGGGGGAGGAGAGAGAGAGAGAGGGGAGAGAGAGAGAGAGGGGAGGGGAGAGAGAGAGAGAGAGAGAGAACAAAAACAAAGCAAAAAAAAAAAAAGGGAAGAAATAAAGGGGAAGGGGAAAAAAAACTTGCGTAAAGGGGTCGCTTGACAAGAAAAAGAAAACAATTTTTTTTTTTTTAAGTTCATAGGAAAAAGGGCAAAAGGCGAAAACAGGTGAGGTCCCAAAATGTTAGAAAAACATTTCCTTTTTTTTTGGTAAATAAAAAGGGCAACGACAAGTTCCCCAAAAAAGGGAAAGGAGAGTTTTGGGAGGGGGGAAAAGGGTGGGTGGGGGGGGGGGAGGGGAAAGGGGGCATGGTGACAGAAAAAGAGGAAGAGGAAGGAGGGGAAGAAGAAGAAAAGAAAAGAAAAGAAGAAGAAGAAGAAGAAGAAGAAAAGAAAATGATTAGAATGGATGTGGCTATGATTAAGAACAACAACAGCAATAGATAAACACACAACAAAAAATTATATTCACATATAATTCACTTTATCACTCACTCACTCACTCACTCTCTCTCTCTCTCTCTCCCCACACAACACAAACAAACCATTCAAAAACACACATGACGCACTCACGCACGTACACACGCACGTACGCAACACCACGCCGGGCCCCGCGGCCCACACCACTCAATAATTAAGGAAAGTGGAAAGAACAGGGGCTTTCGGTAAGAAGAAACGGGAATGTTTTTATAATATAATGAGATCTCTGTGTTGTGTGTGTGTGTGTGTGTGTGTGTGTGTTGGTGTGTGGTTGTGTTGGTGTGTGGGGTGTGTGTGTTGTATGTGTGTGGGTCTGTGTTGTGTTTCTGTTTCTGTGGGTGTTGTGCTGAGTGGTGTGTCTGTGTGTCTGCTGTGTGTCTTCGTGTGTGTGTTTGTGTGTATTATGTGTGTGTGCATTCGCGCGCGCTATATGTTGCTGCGCGCGCATGTGTTTGTGTGTGCGTGCTACATAACGCGATGTTTACGTGTGTGGTGACTGCGCACGAACCAACACCATTGTAATACAAAGACGAGAAAAAAAACCCCCACCCTCTAACTTCTGTTTACAAACCTTTCTGAAACTCTCGAGCAATTTTCCCCCCAAAACGCATTCGTAACCCTAACCCCCCCCCTCACAATCATAATCATTCCAACATTTTTTAAACAATCCAAAATCTACCCACCCTATTCCCAAACAAATATATACAAAACAAGAATCTAAAACAAAATCCGCTTACAACAATATTCTGCCATCCAGCATTCCCATTACTGAAAACCGCCCAAAACATGCAGACCTAAGCATTAAACCCTAAGACCAAACAAAAAATAAGCGAGACCTTTATATCAAAATGTTTTAAACCCCTTGCTCACTGGGGTCACACAAAAGACAGCGATTTGAACACAATCCTTGCAACAAACCCACTGGCGTGCTTCATCAGAATAAGATTGTAACAGATCTTTCACCAGGGGTGGTGCTAAAATTAGCATACAATGATGGAACGTGGAGAGAAGTAAATTACATTTTAAAGTGTTGCTGTTAGTGAGTTTGACAAGGAGGGAGGGAGGGAGAGAGAGAGAGAGAGAAGAGAGGATAGAAGAGGAGGAGAGAGAGGGAGAGAGAGAGAGGGGAAAAGAAGAGAGAGGGAGAGAGGAGAGAGAAAAAGGGGAAAAGGGGAGAGGGAAAGAGAGGGGGGGAGAGAGGGAGGGGAGATAGAAGGGGGGGGAGAGAGAGAGAGAAAGAGGGGGGGGAAAGAGAAAAGAAAAAGAGAGAGGGAGAGAAAGAAGAGAGGGGGAGGAGGGGGAGAAAGAGAGATACATCAGTTCAGATGTTCTCAGTCAATCTTTCCCTACAACACATCGTTATTCCAGTTCACTTTGAAAGGTGGTCGGGGTGCTAGTCTCCTGGGATATGGCGACACTGAACAACACATGTTGCTGTATGGTATAAAATGATCATATGATTGGAAGAATAATGAATAATGGCAAAACTAAACACTATCAGTCTCACAAATACACACTCACAGAAACAGAAACAAGTGATAGGTATAGCACTTGAAATACTATAATGAGAGCTCACAACACACACACACACGCACACACACACACACCAGACACACACACACAACACGACCACCACAAACACAAAAAACCTCCGCCATCAGACAGACAGTTATTTTACAACTAACGATTTATCATTGTAGCCACCACACAGCAACAACTGGACAAACAGGAGTGGTAGTGTACACTAAACATTATCATGAGCACACACTGACATAACAACCCACAATCAGTATACACTAAACACTATCATGTAGCACAACAGCACAAAAACTGACAACGTATGTTGTTACACTAAACATATCAATGACACACTACACAAGCAAACCCTCACAGCAGTATATCAAACTAAACCACGCTATACATGAGCACACACACAAAAACTCCTACAGACAAGTACGCGCATAAACAATATCTTTGAGGCCACACACACTAAAACCCCACAGAGCAGTATATTATATTTATATAATAAACATTGATTCATGAGCACATACCACTACCACAAAATTGCACAGTACATGTATACATTATCCCACCACAACTCTCCAATACCCCACAGAAAGCAGTAATATATGATACAGAAAGATGGCACTAACAAATCAAAAACAGCAACACGTTGTCCTGAGTAAGTGACCAAAACAGCTGTGCCTTCGGGACCTGCTAGTCTGATCCTGGTACTAACAGCCAGAGACCATCTGCCATTGACAAGAATTTCCTACACTAGCAACATGACTTGATGTGGGACTAGCTAACTTCTCCGTGGAGGTGGCTGCTTGTGACGTAGTTTGGTTGCTTTGTCTTTCACTGCCAGGGTCGTCTCTGGACAGGGGAGGCTATCAGGGCTGAAATACTGCACACTGCACTGATAGGAGCGGAAGCCCTAGGCTTTTAACAGTGGTGCGATTGTCAAATGCTTGTGTTCACTGTGTAGTGAGAGGATGGGGCTACTGAACCCAGCACGCTACACGCTCTCTAGTTTGCTAGTTCACTATAGCTATACGGATGGGGCTTTCTGAACCCAGGACTTACACTGTTTGTTCTGTTTGCTGTTCACCTTTTAGGATGGCCGGCCTCTGAACCCAGGACATTACACTGTGGTGCTCTGATGTTTGCTGTTGGTTTATGTTCGTCACTTATAGGTGAGATAGGATGGGGCTACTGGAACCCCAGGACCTTACAGCTGTGGTTTCTTCTATGTTTGCTGTTCAGCTATGTATAGGAGTGCGGGCTCTGAAGCCAGGACATTAGCGACTGTGGTTCTTCTAGTCTGCTGTTCACATATAGTATAGGAGGGGGCTCTGCAACCTCAGGAGGCTTTACATGTGGTTTCTCTGTTTGCTGTTCAGACTATGAGTATAGGAGGGCTCTGAACGCCAGGAGCCATTACACTGTGGTTTGTCGTCTGCTTGTTGTTTCGCACGGTATAGATGGGGCTCTGAACGCCAGGACATTACACTGAGTTCTCTTCTGTTTGTGCTTCACTATGTATATGGATGGGGCCTCTGAAAACCCCAGGACATTGCCACTGTGGTTTCTCTCTGTTGGCTGTTCATGGTTCGTGATAGTATCTGTGATGATGGACCTATATTAAATAAGACAGTGATAAATTCACCCTAAGAAAACGTTGTTCTTTAGTCTCAGGTCTCTTTTTCTCTCTGTCTTCAATATTCTATAAAGAAAAAGAAAAACAAATCCCCAACCTCGACTCACATGGTCGTACCTGGTCTTTCTATCACAGGGAGAGAGAGAGAGAGAGGAGAGGAGAGAGAGAGAGAATGAGAACGGAGTGGAGAGAGGAGCCGATGGAGATGACTCGAGAGATTACGATGAGAGAGAGGAGAGAGGAGAGGAGGACATAGAGGAGAGAAACAGACGAGAAACAGACACAGGTGATGTGAAGAGACAGACACAGAGAGGATGAGAACAGAGGACAGATTCATAAGGAGACATTGTTTTTTATATGAAGGAATAATGGAATAAGCACTCTGATTGTGCTTTGTTTTACAGTCCAGTCCCGTGTGTATGCATTTTGTAAATGTTATCCTCGGACACCGGCAACACGATGGGGCACTATTCTTACAAAAAGCGAAACAGGATTTAGACATGTAGCGCAAGGATGTTCCTGCCATGCGTTCACACTCGGTGGCCTTGGTTTAAAATTAAAGTGGTCATCCAGGGGACATTTTGGGAGAGTGGACGGGTCAGACACTGATGTTAATCCAGGAATGTAAAAAATCTCTGTTACCGGAAATCGGAAAACCTGGGTCATCAATTTGCAGAGAGAGAGACGAGAGAGAGAGAGGTATGTATGAGGAGAGGAGAGAGGGAGAGAAGATGAGGACCGAGAGAAGAGAGAGAGAGAGTAGAGAAGAGACATGAGAGAGAAGAGAGAGACAGACAGACAGAGATGAGAGGACGCAGAGAGGGAAGTGAGCGAGGACTGAGAGAGAGAGAGAGGGTCGGAGAGAGACTGAGAAGTGAGATGATGGATCGAGAGAGAGAGAGTGAGGAGAGTGAGTCGGAAGAGATGTGAGGATGAGTGGAGTGAAGAGAGAAGAGAGAGAGGAGAGTGATTCAACATACAGTACGCAGCAAAACAATGCGCCAGACAGACAGAAATGCAAGCGGCAGTCACAGTGCAGGATACAAGACAGACAGACAGACAATACCTGAGTGGATAACGCCCCATTACTTGTGGCTGGCGTGGACTTTGTCAGTATCGAGCAGGGTGGACACCGTGACCTGCCAGCAGTTCCTTCACGATCTTCGTCACAAGCTGGACTCTGCTTCAATGCTGACGCTCCAAGGTCACGCAGACATACCGTCTTTGGCGTATAAGCAGCAACGTTTGGTCACTGAGATCCATGTTATTGACACGAACTTTATCCACAGCAGTCATCTGGGGGGTCAAGAGGCACCCGCTTACCAAATGTAGACAAGGTTATAAAAAAAAGAGATTTTTTTTTCCTTCACATGAGTAGGAGGGTGTGTGGGCACTGTGTTTTCATGCAACATTTTTTTTCCCATGTTTTTTAAAATTTCCCTTTTCAAAGGCTAAAGAGGTGTGTTGCATGCAACATTTTTTTTTGCCACCATTATTTTTGCACTATTCCACTTCAGGAATTTAGGGGGCTTACTGTATTCTTTATTATATTATTTTTATGCCCCAAGTATGAAAAACCCTGGTTGGTTGGTTGTTTGGGGGGTTTTAAAAAAAATTTTTGTATCGTCCCAATCAACACTAGGGTCTACTTTTTTCCAAAAGGCAAAAAATAGGCCCTTTTGTTGGGGTTGCAAGATATTCTGTGTGTTTGCACCGGGCTATGTCTTATGAGGGCCCCGGTCTCATCCCAAAGGTTTTGCAGGGAGTGGAGTAGTACTGATGTTAACCCAGGGGAACTCTTTTGGTTGGGCATTCGGTGATGGCTTGAACCCCCGGCTTGAAAAATCAAACTGAAAGTCAAAGTCCTTTTAAGAGCATTTAAACTGAGGCCCCTAATGAACCCCTGCAGAAATAATTATAATAAAAAAAAATAATTACAAAAAAAGGAATTTTTATAGCGCTATATCTTTCAAAAACAAATCAAAGCGCTTCATTTAACCACAGCGCCAATCAGCAACTATTTACAGTTTTGACAAATTCGAATGTACACACAGAACACCTTGGACCCAAGTTATAAACCCCTTCTGTCTTTCAGAAGAGTAGGCCATTTCAAGCCAGTAGGAACAGAATGCTAAATACCATCACCAAAAGTCATATATATAATCTGATTTAAAAAACCAAACCAATTAGTGATTTCAGTACACAATTCTTTACAACAGCAGCAGCACCAGCAGCAAAAGCAACAAAACAACAACAACAGCGCAGAAAAACAGCAACCAACAAAACACACCACAACACACACACACACACACACACCCCCAACAACACCCCACACACACACAAAACCCACATAGAAACGGATGAAAAAAAAAGAAAAAAATCCTTATTCCATTATATTTGCAAAAAAAAAAGGTCAATACAGAATAGGAAAATGTAAAAACATAAAAAAAAAACACACATGCACACACAAACACACAACACACCCATTACACAACATATACTCACAAACACTAGAATTTACAAAAGGGAGATCCTGAAAAATTATCTCCTTAAGTTTTTTTTAAAAACATGCTGCATGCCTGAACACTTCATACAGTACCCCCAAAAACTCCTTCCAAAGCAAGTACAGTCTTTCCATCAGGGCCCAAAGGGCCCAATGGTTGTCTCTGAAATTCTACTACGAAACTTCACTGACTGTGGGAAAAAAACATCAAGCTGGGATTTTATCATAAAGCATCTCATTTTGAGGTGTGTTCCATTATGTCTTTTAAAATGTGTTCTACATTAATTTAAATACATGTAGCTAACTATTA